>QEPC01002658.1:65481-82635 GCA_003113815.1 Sphenodon punctatus
CAATATGCAATATTGCATTGAATGGTATGCTTTGCAACACAGTAATAGATATCTTTGAATGTGCTCTATGGTCATATATTTGTTAGGACTATGGCAGTGGAGGTAGGAAGCTTTATTTTCATTGAAGGCGATCCCACGCCCTGTGCATGATACACACATTCTGCGTGTGCACATGTGAGCAAACCGTACGCATCTCCATAGGGATTGTATCGTGCCATGTGGGGACCTGCATGGATCTCATGCAGATCCCACTTGGGATTGTCGCCAATGTTTTTTTGTTTTACTACCGATTTACACACCAAATCCCTGCTGGTGCACATGGAAGTTTTGTGCACAAGATCCCCCGTGCATTGAGTTCTATACTGTCATCAAAGTGCATGTCGCTTATCTTCGGTTATTTTATCTGGCTTCAGTCCTAGTAGCTGCTTCTGCAGTCCCTCACAATCCAAGCTATTAAAGTACCACCGCTTGCATAGGGAGACGCCGCTGAAAAACTTCCCCGTAGTTACTGTTGCTAAGTAAATCACTCCCTTGGCATCCACGTATTTAGATGTTCATCTCACTTTGTCTTTAGAGCACTGAGAATTTTTCACAGTGACATGACATTGAAGGGGGGTGGGAACGGAGAGCTTTGTGCATCCAAAGCAACGGCAAAGCTGTGGGAAATGAAGGAGCAGCACTTGATGGAATAAAAGAGAGAGTTACAATTCATTTAATGTGTTATTGTTTGTACTGGTATATATTTGGGTAGAACTGCCTCCTCCAGTCAGATATAGAATGGAACTACACTAGACTGCAAAGTAAAGAAAACCCTAGCCATTTTGAATAGGAAAATGTCAAATCTTTTATGACATGCTCAGGCAAAACACATCCTCATTTGGGCTGCAGCTTTTTATTCAAGAAAGAACTTCAACTATTGGCACTTATTTCATTTAGGATATTTCCATCACTTTTCCATCAGCATGATCATCCACTTGTTTGGCGCTGATACAAGTCCTGATTTCTTCTATGGGTGTTAACAGACATCATGAGGATGTCTGTCCCACCCAAGGGAGGATCTTCCCAGGCCAGGTGAGCTCTGGCTGTGGAAACATATGTTCCCACAGCCCCCCCCCCAATGTGTGTATTTGCGTGTGTGGCAGGGAGCGACATGCAGCTGCCAAACTACACCCCTGTGCTGTTGTCATTACCCCACCCCTTGCCATGATGGGCAGCCATGGCTGCCTATTACAGACAGATATGGATAGGGGTGTGTATGTCGTTTTCATTAATACAATAATGATAACAAAAATTGTCATTTTCATTATTATTATTGCAACAACAAAAATTACAAATAATAATTAAAATAGAAAAGAAAATGACTTTTTGTTTTTGAAATAAAGGGACAAAACTTAAAAACATATTTCTGGCTATAACATTTATGGGTCTTATTCAATTCTGATGAAACTTGGGGAGATTGTACCACCAATGGAGGGCACTATGTGCACCAATTTTTGAAATGATTAGATAAAGGGAACTGATAATAGAAGCAATTGAATGTTGTGATTTTAAGAAAAGTTACATACACATTCATGGCTACAATGTATTTATCTTCAATCCACTTTGCATGAAACACGTAAATATTATGTCACTGCACACACTTAATACACCTGCCAATTTTCAGAAAGATTGAATAAAGGGTCCTGATGATATATGACATTAACTTGAAAATAAATTTCCATCTGTAACATTTTTATATTCAATCCTGTTACAATTAGTTTGGCAGGAACGTATCATATACATTCCCTATCATCTTTACCAAACTACAGGAAAACTTGATAAACGGACACAATTTTATAAGCAATTGGAGTTGTCCCCTTGAAGACCATTATTTAGATAAATAGCAGCACATGCAGTGCCAGTCAGAGGCAAGCACCTGGCATGCCAGGGAGAGGGAGGCTGTAGGAGGGAGGATGTGTAGCAACCCAAAAGACTGATAGATGCATTCACTGGCCAATTACTGCATACTTCCAGCTTTACAGGACCAATCGGTAGAGGCTTTGAGGTGGACATAGGGGGCGGTCCTCGGGTGGGCATAAGGGACATAACAGGGACTTTGGGGATATCATCCCAGAAATCAGGAGACATTTTACACATCCAGGGTGGTTAATTATCATCACAATCACATCCTGCAGCATTGTGACAGAGGACATAAGAGAATCTCTACTGGCTCTTTCCCAAACAGATGCTTCTGACTTCCCAGTAAAAAGTGGGGGAGAAATGTTGGGATGATCACAGTACATAATGGGTATATTTGATTGACATTTCTGCTGGCCAATTGGCATCACAAATCAATCTTATACCACCGTGATATGAAAGAGAATCCCTGGTATAGGATCCTTCTCTGCATATGCTGTGCAGGCATATAAAATTGGTACCCTTTATTATATCTTTCTGATATTTGGCAGAGATTATTGTAAAAGTGTTATATACAGTCCTGCCAAATTTCACAAACAGTGGTTGAACTACAAAGATGTTACAGTCAGACATACATTTATTAGTTAATTGCTTATACCACCAGGACCATTTATCCAATCCTTCTGAAAGTTGGAAGAATAGTTAAAATTAATATTAGAAGTGGTATAAACTTGCCAAGTTTCATCTACATTAAATGTGAGTCAAAGAAGGTACAGCTAAGAATGTATATGAATATTTTTGCAAAATAATATAATTCAACTGCTTATAAAATTGGATTCATTTATCCAATCTGTTTTTAATTTGGTATACATAATACTTTCCATTGTAGGTATAATCATCCCAAGTATCAGCCAAATAAAATGAATAACAAAAATGTTACATCCAAGGATGTGTTTTCCATTGAAACCAATGGAAAACAAAAACAAAAGCAAAAACTAAAATGAAAATTTGATATTTATTATCATGAAAATGACCTATTTAAATAAAGGTGGAGAAAATGAACACAAAAATGACATGGGCTCCTGGTGCACACCTCTAATGGCTGGGCGCCATAGCAAATTCCCATGTCAGGAGAAGCCGGGAACAAACATTCCTGCCTGGTTCCACCCACTTTGGTCCAACTGGGTAGCTTCTGGGCCTAGACTATGGGCCCACCTTAATCTGGGCCCACAGTCCAGGTCCAGCCATCACACCGGGCAGGGTTTTTTCCAGGCCCACATCTGGAGGGCCTGGAACAAACGGAGGCATCACACTGGCCAAGATGGGGCAAAGCGGGCTGAATCAGGGCAGAATTTGTGTCTGTTAACATCCAATGGGACTGATGTTGGCACAAAGGGTTCGCTTCAGGAGTAAATGGATGCAGGATTGCATCCTTTTCGCTGATTGAAGGCGAGGTAAAAAGAAACACAAAAACCATTTCTCAACCGGAAATGAATATTCAAAATGCATACCAAAAATTGCAAATTTGGTATATTCACATTCATTTCAGTGAAGTGAGTATGAGAGCAAGATTCTCCTCCATTTTCATTTTCATTTTGAAATCTGTGTTTCAGTTCTTCACTTCAGTATTTTGCTGTTTTGACATTTCATTATTTATTTGGTGCAGGGATGAACCATTTGGTGTAGTCCATATGTATGAGGCCACACAGCAGCAATAAATTACTGAATAATGAATAAGAAAGTAACCAAAGTCAATAAAGTACCAAATACTAGAGCTGAAATGAGTACTCAAAAAAATGTATAAACCCATCAAACATACCCTACCCAAAATGAAAATGGCAGATTAATAATTGATATCTGTTTACGCTTTGTTGGGTATCCATTTTGATTATTCCATTTTGGTTTTTCAGACTTTTGGGGTCAGTTATTTCAGGTGTTTGGTCATTTGGGGATTTCAGTTACATTGTTTCAGCATGGTGGTGCATGCGGAATTGCCTAAAGTTTTGGCTGTAAAATTTCAACAGGATTCATTTTTAGTAATGGACCGTTTGTAAAGTGTATGCATAGATGCTGGTGGAAAACAAGGTGGGAGCCAGGGAGAGCAGTACAACTAGAATATAGGTAAGGACAGGGACAGCTCTACATTAAGAGCTCTGGGGCGGTAGCCCACAAAACACCCTTGAGTACCACTACTGCTGCAGCAGCAATCCTAGATTGCTCTACTGGCTGCTGCAGTACCACCGCTGTCCACAGCTGTGGATACAGCTGTGCCACAAAAACACATGACTGAATATTTAGGAAAGAAATTAACTGATCATGCATTTATCAAGCATACAGCTTGGGCCCAATGTAACCTTCCTCCCCTATGTTCCAATTTGATCCTGAAGGTCAACCAAGAATAGCCTCCTGCAAATTCCATCATGACACTAAGTATGTACTACCAACGCCCACAGTGAGGCATTCTTGGTGGCTCCCTGACAGATCTGGAATTACCTTGTGAGGCAGTGTAAAACCTCCCAATTTGGCCAGGCATTTGGTGGGCAGTGATACACTTTAGGCATCCGCTGGGAGCACTACCACCTGGCTCTAAGACCCCGAGGCGTGCCCTTCTTCCCTCCACCCCCCAGCTCCGTTCCATTTTGATTCAACTTCATTACCATTCTGTATGATTCAAGCCAACTACTTGCATTTAACCACATAGGTCCTTTTTACACAACCGGCAGTGGCATCTGTTTCTTCGTGGGTGGGTGTGGGTGGAGATGGGTGTTGACTGGGAGCAAACACTCACCAACACCCACTGAAAATGGCGTTTACACAGACGCCCCCACCCATCTCCACCCAGGGAAATGCTCCCCACCCACCAGATAACACCCATCTCCACCCAGAGGAACTGGGTGGAGGCACCATGTGTGCACAGGAGCCATGGTGATTGGCTGCAGTGGTGCCCTGCAACATGTATAATAAAATGTAACACCCATTTTTTGGGTGTTAGAGCGTCTGGGTAAAAAGGGCCTATAATGAACTGTGGATCTTGCTAACGATAAATACATTTGGTGAACAGGGTAATGTTTTGTCCAGTAATTTTAACAAAGTAGAAGCATGGCTGTTCACTGCACATTGTCTGTTTTTACATGATCAATGATGAAAACATGGTGGGACCAATCCCATGGCTTGCGCACACAGCTGTGTGCACACACACAAGCGTGCACAACCACACAGTTTGCATGGGCACCGTAGGCCCTGTGCTGGAGGAGCGCGCAATTTGCACACACGTCCATGTGAGCACGTCATGCATGCATCACGCAATGCTCTGAGGAGCATGGGATTACCCCCAATACGTGGCAGATGGACACACATTCAGGGCTCTATAATCAATTTCAAGGGAAATCATGTCCAGAATAAAGAAGAATCCAAAAATGGGAGGTTACTGACATTAAGTACTTTTATTGGACTTCTCATCTTTATTTCTGACCTTTTGTGTGTTTCATATCTCAGTATTAATATTGCATTTTGCACACTTAACTTTTCAGCCTTCACACTACAGCAAATAAAAATTGACAATTGGGTTTATGAGCTCCATGGTCTGTTATTTGCAGACGTTTTCTGAAAATAGCCTTGTAACAGTGGCAAGCTCCCTTCTTCTGGAGGATCACCACTCACTAGTCCTCTGGGGAAATTAGCTCAGACCGCAGCTACACTAGATGTAACGCCACAATTTGAGCCTACACCATTAGCTGTAGACTTGAGGCAGCATGGAACTGTTGTAGTCTGGCGTCCTAAACTTCCCCTGTTAGCCAGGCCAGTCCAGTCCTCCTGGCTAGAGGCATGTCCCAGTAAGTCTGGATCCCTCAGTTCCTTTAAAGCCTTTACCCCCGTATAGAGGCTTAATCCCATGTGTGACTCTAGAGCTCTATCTCCAATTATGGGTTTGCCATAATATGGCAGCCCAAGCCAGTATATCCAGACTTCCCCTCAGGCAAGTCAGGCAGATATTGGACTTCCTGCCTCTCAGGGAGACTGTTCCCAACAGTTCACTCCCCATTTCCAGTGTCACTCCACCCCTCTCTCACTGAAAGCTCAAAGGTTTTCTAGATCATAGCCTCACCCAGCTGTGGCCACTTAGGATGTAGCCAGGTGAGCTTCAGGAGCCTGATTCCTGTGCAGTGGTGTGGTGGGCAATCATGCTGCGACATTGGGGGACAAGCATGGGGAACCAGGCAGATGGATCTAGGGAATCTGAGTGAGCTGGCCCCTATCGGAGCTGGCACCACAGCCAGGTGGGACCCTGGCACTGTCGACATGAGTGGGCACCTGACCTTGTCCCACCTCCCTCTCTAGGCCCGACCAAAATCCCACCCCTGGCTATGACATGGACATGCACAACAGGTGATAGCACCTGCTGCTCACAACCCCACCACAGACCTAACTGCATGGAAGGGTAGAATGAGCCTGGCCATGCAAGTTGCCCCAACCTGGGCTGTCTTACTCCATGTGGGGTAAGGCTGCTCCATGATGGCTCCTCAGATTTTTCCAAGGATGCATTGCATAGCAGCTAGCTGTTCTCCCTGCCCCGGAGTGGGGGGGAAGTTCTGTAGGGTGCAAGGCACACAAGCCACTGCATCATGTAGCTTCCCCTGCCTGTCTCATGTGACCGCACCCTTAGTTGACCTACTTGGGTCCAATACTTAGTTGTTAAAGGCTAACAACTAAGGATGTTAGCCTTTAACTAACAGCCCCTTTCTCTTCAGGTTTGTCATACTATTCCTTTTAGATAACTCTCTAATCTGGGACTGATCCTGTCAGTACCCTGTGACCCTGTCACAAGCCTTCCTTCACCAAAAGCCATAACCCAGTCAACTGTGATCAGATCTACTAACTAACTAAAGCCTTGATCAAGGACTCTTCATTATGCAGAAATCAATATTTACTCCTTCTATTTTATTTAGTGATTTCAGCATAAATAGACCAAGCATTAGAATTTCTCACCTATAAAAAACATGCTGAAACTGAATTGTGAAAAATTCATTAATGCATGTAGAACTAGCCAATTCCTCCCTTTCTCTGCTCTGACCATTATCTTTCCCCTCTGAGACTCAGATCTCAGAATGCAGAAGAAGTTTATTTTATCTTCTTAGTTTTGAAAAGTACACTTTTGAGGCTTCTTGAAACTTATTGCAGCTTTTCAGGTCTAAAATATTTTCACCTAAATCTCTTAATTCTGTTTTAATAAGCCAGAGACATGATGCATTACTGCTTTACTCCAATTCTATGAAATTGTAACTCTACTGAAATCAGTGGCATTTTTACAACATAAAACCCAAGTTATCTAATGATAAATCAGGACCTAGGGCTTCCCTGAGGAAATGTTAATACTCTACACAACATCAAGAAATGTGTGAGCATGCTTTTTCAAGTTTAAAATTCCTTTTCACAAAGTTGCCATGACATTGTTTTGTACCACTAAAAGGTTACAGGTAAAGTGCAAAAATGAGTGTTATAATACTCCTGATTAATTTAAATGCTTATGACTTTCAGAGGGATGCAACAACCTTAATACATGCATTTATTTTCTCCTGTTCCATTTTCAAGTAATCTAACCAGCTTTTGCTGTTTGTGTGAAATCACTAACACTGGTTAGGCAGGTGGCTCAATCTGGGTTTATCAGATCCAGTTTCAAATGGAGCAACAGGCTACTTGATTCATTAATATAGTTCCACTGTGAACCCAAACAGAAGCCTGTACACCCTATTTCCAGTCCTCCAAAGGCAGGAGGGAAAAGCCCCAGTGAGGGGTGTTCAACATCAATTTCTGGTCAGGAACAGAGCACCCAGGGATATTGTAATAGGGTGCAGTGTTGCGGGGTGAGTCCCTGCAAGAACAGACCACTAAGTCCCTCTCAGTAGGGAAATGTGGTTCCAAAGTCACTCAGGCTCTAGGGAATTAGCTTTATCACAGTTTATTCACAATACTGTACAGTCTGTCTAGCACTCAGAATTCAGCCCCTCCAGCATCCCAAGCCCTAACTATAACCCCAGCCTAGACACGTATCTGTCCACTGGCTGGTTCACTCCCAGTTCCAGGCTTGGTTCCTTTCAGCAGTCTGGCCAGCAACAAAGTCCAAGCAGTCCTCTTCACTCTAGCATGGTTTCAACACCCTGGAAAGCTTGCCTGCTAGAGATATGCTCCCTCCATCAGTCAGCTCCCGACTGATCTTTGTCTCAGGCTGCTTCCTTTATAGTCCCATAGGGGTGTGGCTAACCTTCTAGAGTTCTGACTCTTAAAGGCCCAGTAGCAGTCTACATTAACCATTCACTCCCTCCACCTGTTTTCAATCCAGGCTGATAGTCCTTGCTAGAGCTGGCATTGCCATGCCTGGTGCCAGCGTCACCACACTTGGTGTCTGTTCCCTTAAAGGAACAGCAGCCCCACAAGGCTGCGCCCTGCTATAGATATAATCTAGAGATGTAACAGTGACCAGGGCTACAAGAGATAGCAAGTTCACCACTCAAGGAAGCATGTGCATGTGAAATCCCAGCTGCTGATGCACTACTACTTGCAAAACTGTAACATGTGAAATTGCCCTAACAAGCCGTTCCAAGATCCCAACAACATCCCCCTGAGGGGAGTGTCAATACAGGATGCATCCCATGCCAACCTCTCTTTTAGTGGGAGAGGAGTTGTCACGTGAAGGAGGTTTATGAGGCATGGAAGCCCATGCTGAGCAATTCAGACAGTTTCTATGCTTTGCAAATCTCCCCATCATACAACACCCATCCACTCTCAGGGGAAAGCAACATGGAATGCACTTCATGGTATCTGTCCCCTGGATGGAATCTTTTATGAACAAGCCTTTATTTTAGCTAATACAAGAAAAAATTGGAATTACAGAGAAATAAGTCTGCTCTAGTGTCTAAACATTCAAGCTTACCATTCATCCAAGAAGTCTTAGAAGACCCTTTTCACATTAACCCTTTTCTATATAGAAGAAACCTGGAGGGCCAAACTCTTCCTTCAAGCACATCTAGCCCATTTCTAACACTAATGAATTAGAAGAAAGAAGCATTTGTATTGTTTCTGTTGCTCACTGACCTTTTTGCTGCCAGAGAGCAGACATAGCTAAAAGAGTTACACAAGACAATGGATAGCCAAATTAATCCTTTCAAACATATTACAGTTCTCAGCAGCAATGAGGAAAATAGAACTACCCTTCAAGACATACGTGCCAACCACCAGACAAAGGAATACATCCGTCTTCTTGTAGCACTAAGTCCTCATAACATGTTGCATTTATAGAGCATCTTTCATCTCAAGGCACTTTATAAAAAATATTTACTGTTTCTACAGTCCCCCCTCCCCCGTTTTCCCCTCCCCACTGAACTCGGAAGCTCTTTAGAAGTAGCGGGCAACAGCTAAGCAGTACTCAGCAGAGGCAACTGCACAAAAATGACCTCAGTACTCTTGTAAAAGGTATCTTGGGCTATAAGCTATCCATCCCCTATTCTTGAGTGCATGCCCTCATTTCCACTCCCTTCTTCTGAGCTCATCCATTCAGTGTTTGAGGATATGAACTGAATCCATTGAACAGATCAAGGAACTGGAAAGGAGCTTAATAAAAAACACCCATGGGCCAGAGAAGGCCAATGGGCCAGAGGTTACCGGCCTTTATGCAATGTGATCTCAATCAAAAGCCCACTCCAAATCCTCTGCCTCTATTGGTTTCTGAATATTGACTTCAAGAGTCTGGGCTCTAGTTCTTGATGAAATAAAAAATTACATCTGATGAAGTACAATTTACAAATTGCCTCACCTATGCAAAATCCATCTTCCCTTCTCCAGTACCTTCTGTTCCATTCAGTTGACCTACCCTAAATATTTCCCATTCCCTTTGACTTGGGAAGGCAATAAACGGAGAGGGATGTTTGTGCTCTACTGGCAAAGCAGCACCTGCAGTGCAGAGGCCACATACTGCACTCATTCAGAGCTGGATGAATAATATTTCTTTTAAAAAATAATTCAACAAATTTAACAATACTCTTAAAAATAAATTATTTGATTGTTTCCAATATTCACCCAGCCTAAGCAGTGCATACATTGTTTCATAATTGTGCTTACAAAATAGCTAAAATAATAACAATAATAATTTTTTTAATCCAGTAAAATGGTTTGACTAACAAAACAAATGTGGCATACTTCTTTTCATTAGTCACCCAGCTCTGCTTTGATAGTATTTAACATTTCCCAAGGACAGTAAAATGTGAGCCATTTCATTCTATATCAGCCTTTCTGCAAGGTCAGAAAGCAACTCACTACCCCCATTAACAGAAGAGGAAACAAAGGCAAATGTGGGAAGGGAGGCTGATACTAGTTGGTATAAATAGGCTCAACCTGGTGGCCATCATTAGTATTACACTTGTTTACAAGAGCAGTGATTTTGAACCAGAGAGTTGAAAATGCAATTCTGCTGCAAAAAGTGACAGTAAGAAAATGACCGTGAGTCTGTTCTAAAGCAAAGGGAAATTAATGGATGGACTCCTGTTGAATTCCATATGCCCGAACAGGGGTTTCATGTTGATGCATCTTTTAATGACTTCTACATCACGCTCTGTACGTGGTTATGTGTAAAACCCCACACTCTGTATGTGGTAAAAACAAAGGTTATTTTTTCCTTCATCTGCCAATGATGCAAACTCAACTTGGATCCATCATGAAACTTGTGGTGTTTCTAAGCTGTGCACAATGGAGAAATAGGGTACAGCCACATGGTACATTACTGTGATCTGGGCAGCCTTACTCCAATTTGGGCACCATTGCCATGTGAAAAAGTAGCTTGTGTGCCCAGCAGCCAGCTGGCTGCTACACCCTGTGTGCTCTGAAAAGGGCTGGGGATATAGGACATAGCAGCCTTACCCAAAGTGGGGTAAGGCTGCCCAAGGGTATTTTCAGAAGTGATGCTACCACAGTTAGCCACACTTTACCACACTTAACCCCACCCCAGGGTCACAACTACCATCACTTCTGTTAGGCGGCCACCAGATGTTCACCACGCTTTGCCCCAAACCATGGTAGCAGTTAGTTACCACTAGTTGTGATCTTAAAAAATCACGGGGAACAGCCCGTGGTAAGCGCTACCACGGTTTGGGGCAAAGCATGGTAAGGTGCACTGTCATATCTGTTGTGGGTATCAGCCTACCCTGGAGCAAGGTGGTGGCCGTTACACATCTGAAAATAACCCAAAGCGTGGTATCACACCACCGCTAGTTGGTCTGGTCCCCAACTGCCTCACTCCCCTGCAACGTCCAGCTGCAGGCACTGTCACCATCCCTCACAGCCACGTCATGGCCAGGGGTGAGAGAGTGGTTGAGTGTGGGTGAGGTGGGGCGCCGACATATGTGGCTGGCACCTTAGCCCACCCCAGGGTGTGGCAGAGTGTCCATGGCGGGCTGCCCACCCAGTTTTCACTCTGGGAGGTGGACTGTGTGCCCTGCTATCTGTGCTGGCTCTAAAGTGTGGTGGCTGCAATTGCCCATCCCAGGGCACGTGGGGACTCAGTCCTGCCTGGCTCATGTTTGCCTATTCACCCTATAGTTCAGATGTTATTTTTTATTGGACCAACTTCTATTGGCAAGAGTATGAAAGCTTTTAAGTCAAATGGGGCCCATCTTCCAGCAGTCACACCTATAGACTAAGCAATAAAAGTCAGATATATACATGAAAGTAATAACTTGAGGAGTGTTTGTGTATATGACATCAGTAATAAATATTCAAAACCCCAAATTCTATTCCCATTTTACGTTTCCATATCCTTATCTTCAAGAATAAAATTAGAGGTGAAAAGAATAGCTGACAAAATTAAATTCTTATTTTATTTATTTATATTTATACCCCATCCTTTCCAATAGTAAATACAAAACAATTTTAATACAATTTTAAAAACCTTAAAATACATTCCAAAAAAACCCCTACTGTCATCCACAAACCATCCGCTCCAACCCCAGCATCTCAAAAAACTCTCACCCAGTCTCAATCCCCCCTCTGTCAGATGTTTTTACTGAAAAAGAAAGTCTTACACCGCCTTTGGAAGATGTTCATGCTCAGACTCAGATGGACATGGGAGGGGAGGCGGGGATGAGACAAAAAAATATGAGAATATTTTGGTTGTAGTTATCCAAAAATGTGAAAAATAATCATAGGTACAACAAAATCTGCTATTCATTTCAGGTCTAAATAAAACACAGTGAGATGTGCCACTGTAAGGTATTACCAATATTACATTGGGTATTTTCAGACGTTACGAGATCACAGTGAACCACGGTGAATGCCCACCTGTGGTCAATGTGCCTCGAACGTCTGTTTGGAGGCCACCAGATGTTCGCCACGGTCAATACCCAAATGGGGTCAATTTGAACCATGCTTCCCGGGCTAGCGGGGGAAATGTCCCGGGAAGCGTGGTCAAAGAGATCCCCAGCGGGGACCAAAAAAAAGTAACATCTGGCCATGGCGAATCCAGCCCAACGCGGTGGCCGCATTGGCCCCGCTGCCCGCCCGTCTCCCCGGAGGGCGGGCGGCGGGAGCGTGGAGGGGGCGGGGCCGTGCGGCCGCACGTTGCGCCGTGCGGCCCCGCCCCCTCCCATATTCCCCGCCGGGATCCCCCCGGCACGTCTGTTACGGCGTGACGGGGTGACCCCGGCGGGGAATGAATACGGTGATTTCGGTACAGGGCCAACGGGCCCCGTAACGTCTGAAATCACCCTAAGTAACAAATGTATATTACATTGTAACAAATATATTACCTGCCATCAGAAATTAGTTAATACCGCTGATGGCAATGAGTGAGTCAGAAACAAAATATACAGTGCCCTGTCTCCTAACAGTGTAGAACTGCTACACCTAACAGGAGTAAGAAGACCACCACATTGTCACAGGGTGGTTCTCTGTGCTAATTTTTTTTCAGGACTAGCATCCTTTTCCCTCACATAATACTTCCCTTTTAACAGATATTAGGACAGATGCTTCTGCCACTACTTCTTTTATTTACAGTGCCCTTTAATAACATAAGCAGGGCTTTATTTGTGTCAGGATGCCAGGATGATACTTTCAAGAGGGCACTCCTGGTTGATCAAAGGGATTGTGAAGTGATGGACCATAGAGGTATATTTCAGATATGTGGGGTTCAGGCCATTTAGGTTTTGATAAGGGCTGAAGTGAATTCAAGAGAATTCACAAGAATTCTTCTAATTTTGGGAATGAGATCAATTTTCAGTCCGTTTCCTGATGCCTGAACAAATTCTTGGGTAATAATGATAATAATTAATATTTCCACATGCAAAAAATGACAACCACCCTTAACCAAAATGATAGCAATAACATCACCACCATTTTATTTAAGGGCAGTGGATTGTACATGTGCAAAATGGCCACCACCCTTAACCCAAATTACAGTGACGCTATTACCACCATTTTGGTAAAAGGCGGTGGCTATTTTGTGCATGCGCAAAATGGCCCGGTGGTCATTTGTGTATACAAAATGAATTATTTTATTATCATTTTTCATATTTTTGCCCGAGAATTTATTAGGGCATTTAGAGGCAAACAGAGAACCAGGATTTCAATGACATGTCTTGTTTTTGAGAAATCTCGTTTTAGCCCTAGGTGTAATCTGATTAATATTTGTTCTACTTTGCATATCTTTATTGCTGTCTAAGATCATCGGATTACATAAGTTTCAAAATGGGGTCACACCAGCAAAAAGGTGGGGAACCACTTATGTAGAGCAGAGGCCTAAACTGTGGTTTAGGACTCCAAATTGAGATCACTGTGCATGGAGGTCATGATCCTGATTAATATTTGATATAGTGTGTATGTCTTTATTGCTCTCCGGAGTCACAGAATTATATTTAAGCCCCAAAATGGAGTCAAACAAGTGAAATTAGAGAATCTGTGATTTATGATATATTAATACAGTTGGAATTGAACTGTCAAATTGCTTTCCTTTTCTCTCTCCCCCGGCCTCTCTTTTTTTCACCCACTTCATTCGTATATTTGGCATCTTAATAATCAGACCTATTTTGAGATAAATAGACCTGCATTGGTGCTTTCTGAGTTGAAAATTCTCAGAGAGCATTTTTCAATATTTCATAAATGTGATCGCATGGCAAATGTAGTCTCGTTTTACTAATTGTTTTTGTTCTGTCTCAATATTTCTTTTTTCTTTTTCCCATAGTGTTCAGAAATGTGTCAATATTGCATGCTCCATCTGCCATCTGCCACTCAGGAAAGATGAGGCTTTCCTAAGTATCTGCAAAATTCTTCAGCATCTCATAACAGTTCCTGCTTGTATTCATGACACTGAATTTCTTCAGGAAAACTGGAACACAGCAAGGCTCTCCAGGGTTGTCAGGTTCAAATGTCTAATTAAAGTCAATGAGGCCATTTGAAGAGTGATAAAAAATTGAGGAATAATAAACAATGAAGAATACTCTATCAGAGTCAAGTCCTCTAAGCTTTAATGTCTCCCAATGGGAGCTCTGAGTGCCTGAAGACTGAAGGGTCAGGTCCAAAGTCTGATCTCAATTAAAAGAAAGTAGAAGACTGGAATCTAAGAATATGAGGTAACCTGGAGCCAACTGGTGACTGAAGCCAATGAACCTGTGATAGCTGGTCAGAAAACTGCAAGATATCAGGTGTAAGCAGCAATTTGCCTGCATTAGTAGTTTAACGTGTTCACAAATGAGATGGTAACCCCTACCCGGAGTCTATCCACCTGCCCATTTATTACGAGATGCCAGTGCCACCACTGGACATGTGGTCACCACCCACCGGACCCAGATCCTCCACTCACAGCAGGGTCCCAGAGCATGTGAAGAGTGCCATGGAGGAAAATGCAAGCTAACATGTGATCACATGTCCACGTTCTGTCAATTAGACTGTGTGCAGCCTCCGCGTCTCCAAATCGGTCATCACCATAGAGTTGTGGGCAAAAAGACAAGGGCATTCTGAAGAGTAGGGTCTAAGAGACCCTACTTATCAGTCCCCCTGGTTGAGATACATAAAACTTGTACTCCTTACAATCAGGATGGGATACTTGCTAGAGGAGAATCAAAGGTTTATTGTATCCTCAGACTAAGAACTAGTGTCTCAACCTTTGACAGACATTTCTTGGCAGAATTATGTTACTTTAGTTCATGGGTTCCGGATGGTTCCTAATTACCTATTTTGGAAGGTTGAGTTAGGTGTGGAAAAATATCTCAAGCTTGAGATGGGGAGAAATTTGGTAAAAAGCACTTAGTAGACTCAGACTGGAGCAAATGCCAATGGCAAAGGTGGAGGGCAGGAGGAATGGGAAACATAGAGAAAATATAAAATGCACTTGTGGATTTGGATCCTTAGAAGATACTGTCCACTATGTATTAGACAGTCCCCAGATAGGTGATCTTAGAATTAGATTTCTCCCCTCTAAGCTCTTGTCTTTACATGCTTTCTCCCAACAGGAGAAAGTAATATGATTAATACTCCAGAAAGACCCTGCTATTATTAAAAACCTGGCAACTTTTGCCTTTAAGGCCAAAGCGTTAAGGAGGAATAAGCTACCAGAGGAGTGCTGAATGGGGACATGGGGGTATTTGAAAGTAATAGGAGGGTTGTCGTAAACTATTGCTTATGTTTTTAAGTGGGTTGTTTTATATATACTGTTTATATTGTTTGTGGCATTTTATATGTTGTACTTGTAAATACAATTGTTGTATAGCCAAAGTGTAACCAAGACAAACTCATCTACCTATACCCTGCGAAGAGGTTAATTGAAAATCTGGAATCTAACTTTAATTGCATGCCAGTAGGGCAAGGTAGTTTCATACAGAGGACAAGCATCGGCCATATGAAAACCCCAAGAAGGGACTGGCATCTAACAATCAGGGACTGAACATTGGCCATATGTAAATCCCAAGAAGGGTGAGGCATCCCCATCCAGGGGTTAAGTATTTGCTGAATTCAAGTCCTGTGAAGGGCAAGGTATCCAACAGCCATGGTCTAAGCATTGACTGCATGCAAAACCTAAAAGGGTGAGGCAATTAACATACAGGGGCAGACCATTTCTCGTATGTAAGCCCCGTATATTCTATCACACAGGGTTAAGTAATTGTGGCATGTTAGCCCCAAGAAGGACGAGGCATTCTTTTTCAAGGGTTAAGCCCTAATTTTTGTAATCCTCGGGCTTTACCCTCCAGGTGTAATATTAGCCAACCACAAGCCCGTCTGGACTAGGCTCCTTGTAGATGGGGGATTAATTTGGGTAGAATAATTTTGTTATATGTGTAGTTTGTAATATATTGTTTTATCTTTGTTGTATTTTATATTGTGTTGCTGTGTGTTGATTTATATTGTTAATGGTGCATGTCAAAAGCAGAACCAATAAATATATATCTAACTGAAACTGGAGGAGAAACACTTCCAGTCTCTCTCTCCACTCTCACTGGTATGCACGTAACATCTGCCTTAAAAGTCCACCGTGAAATTTTAAAACATGCGTTCTCCCAGTTGTCGATGCACCCCAGAACAAGACGAGGACCCATTCCTTGGGATTGAACAGCCGCACTCTTTATTAATTTTAAACAAACAAAAAGGGGACAGGGGCAGCCCTCCCACTTCCCCCTTTAAACTGGGGTCCTACCTTCAGTTAACTGTTCTCCACCCCAGACCCACAGGAGGTTCCCATCCCCACCATCCATGCCTTGGCCATCTGGCCCTTCTCCTTATATTCTTATGTTAATTCTAAGGGAAACCTCCTGCGGCCTAACTCCCAAACTTGCAACTTACGCCTTGCCCAGATGGCTGGGTTTCCCCGGGCTGGGGCGGGTTGTTCGTACCTATACCCCATTTGGGGTTAAACAAGGGTGAGGGCACCATTACCTACTGCTTGGCACATGGTCCTCCCAGCGGGTCCGGCCATTCGCCTCTCACCCTTGGCTGACCATACATTGGGCCACACTGTGCGGCTATGCATGGCCTGCCCATCTCTTAAGGAGATGTTTTCTAACCATCCTATGCTCACTCTTATAACCTTTAAACAATTATCTTTAATCCAGCCCCCCGCCAACAGTGCAACTTTTCAGGCCTACCACCTGCAAGATGCTCTATCGCACCCTAGGACTGAATCATCAGGACACTCCGGGAAAGGCGAAAAACACCTCGCCTCCCATTTGCCAATTAGACTTGGGGAAAATTCCTTTCCGGTCCTAATTGGCGACCAGTATTAACTCGGAG
>QEPC01002663.1:26135-36941 GCA_003113815.1 Sphenodon punctatus
TTTGCTTCCAGGGAACTGGTTAACCCGCCAGCCTCCCTGACTTGAGCATCGCGGCCTGTACCCTTGTGGCTGGGTTCTTCTGGACTCCCCTTCCCCTAGTTACCCCTGCAAGGTTTCCCATTTGTGGGAGCCTGCCGTCACTGTGGTGGGCTCCCCCTCTGGCTCTGGGCCCTGACCTCAGTGATGAGTCGCATGCCTCCTTAGACCAGCGTGTCTGGTAGAGATGCTGAGTGCATAATCTCTTGGGTTTAAGAGAGCGACTGAGAAGTTTCAGGGGCTTGCCTTGAGGACACCCTTTTTTCCCCCCCTGTGCCCAGGCCTAGCTTCCCCCCACCTTGTTTCCCCCTCCCCGGCTCTGTCCCCTGGAGCCTGATAGTTCTGGCCTTCCTTCTCCCTCCTTGTTCTCCCCCCCCCCCGCTCTGTACCCCGGAGCCTGACAGCATCAGGTCATGCAATAGGATAATAGGGAATTTATTGAGGCGGTTTATGCAGGACTGACTTCACAGACTAGATTGGCATTAGGAAGAATAGATAGAAACCAGACCACATGGAAGGAATTGTCAGCAGGTATCCAACAGGTAACCGATATTATGGAGGGACATGGGAGGACATACATAAACAGGCAACTTGAAAACCACAGCTAGAGTCCATCCAAGAAGTTACCTTCGTTAATAATGGCCCCCACTCATCCACTTCCTCAGGACAGGTTCCAAGCCTACAGGCTAGACCCAACCCCCAGAGCAATCAATGGAATAGACCCACTAATCAGTCACCACCACGGGCCCCCACTAACCAATGGGGAGTAGTCTCCCTCTGCTCCTGCTTATGGAATGAATTAAGAGCTGCCAGGGTTGATATGGGACAGTATCACCTGCAGCCCACCCATCTTCTAACTGCAGACCTAGCTGAGCTCCAGAGATTACAGGCTCCCAAAATGGACCAATTGCCGCAGCCAGATCCCCAGATTTGAACCCCACTTCCCGTACACTGAAGCAAGAGCAGGTGCTCTGAGAAGTGCATAGTGTTTGTTAGGGAGGCTTGATTCCCATAGGTCCCTCTAAGATTCTTGCTCGATTACACCCAGATGTATGGGGGAGACCTAACTCCAGGGCTAGTATTGGGAATCTGGGAACAAAAGCCCAACTCTTAGTAGACACAGGCGCCTCCATAAATATTCTAGATACACATTGGGTAAAGGCAGGGGAACCTACCAACAAACAGATAATGCTTAGTGAGTATGGGGGAGAGGTTCAGGCAGCTCCAGTGTGGAGAGACATCCCCTTTAAATTAGGAAAACTATCTGGAACAATGGAAATCTGCGTCCACTGGGGTAAGGAAAAAGGTATAATTGGGGGCCCCTTTTTGCGAGATTTTAAGCTGACAATAGATTTGGCCAATGGGATATTGTATCAGCTCCCAGGAGGTCCCCCCAAAATTTCAGTCATTCACCGCTGCACACCCCTTAAGGCTCCTCTTCCCATTCTTCCCTTGACCAATGATCCATGGACTCAGGAAGTTCCCCGAGTGTGGATTAAGGACAAGGCAGAGTGTGGAAGGTGGAAGATGTGGTGCTAATTGAAGGAGAGGATCCACCCCCCCAAAAGGCAATACAAATACCCCACTGAGGCAGAAGAAAGAATACAGGTTACCACAGACAGCTTGTTAGAACAAGGAATCATAGTGCAAATGCAGTCTATTTGTAATGCACCCATCTGGCCAGTTCTCAAGGTGGACGGGGTGACTTACAAGATGACTGTGGACTATTGATCACTGAATTCAGTTACCCCTCCTTTTGCCCCTGTGGTAGCTAAGTACAATGAGATCATGGCAGCAGTATCTGCATGATCCCTCTGGTACTCTGTCATAGACCTTGCAAATGCATTTTTCACCATCCCCTTAGACCCTGCCTGTTGATACAAATTTGCCTTTACCTACAAAAATCAACAACACACTTTCACTAGAACTCCTCAAAGTTTTCATTCCTCCCCCAGCATTTGCCACTCAGTAGTATAAAGAATGTGGGAACAATTGAGACCAGAATCAAGGAATTCAGTTATTTCTTACATGGATGACGTTTTGATCCACTCGCCAGAGGAAGAAAAAACTAAAGAAATCACAAGGGCAGTATTGTCCATTGTCCAGCATACTGGGTTCAGGGTGAACAGGGAAAAGGCACAATTGGTTCAGAAGCAAGTGAAATATTTGGGTATTAGATTAGGAGAAGAGGGAAGGTTCCCATATGTACAGAGGGTAGACATGATTTTTAAGATCCATGCACCCACTGATTTACACTCCCTTTGGGCAATTTTAGGCACAATGAATTTCTCCAGGGATTTTATAGAGTTCTTTGTCGAGAAGGCAAGACCCCTATACAAGCTCCTGAAGAAAGGACAAGTGTGGGAGTGAGGCCCCGAACAACAGGAAGCCCTAGCTACCTTGAAACAGGATTTAGCGCAAGCTTTTGCGTTACTGCACCCAAATCCTAAGCTACCTTTCCTATCCAATTGGCAGCCTCTGAAAACTGCATAGGGGTGACCTTGTCACAAAACCAGATGGGGAGGCAGTAGGCAATAGCTTACGCTTCCAGGCTCCTCAGTGAAGTAGAACAAGAGTTCATCCCCTGTGAAAAGGCATGTTTGGCCCTAGTTTAGAGTCTAGAGCACTGGGAATTTATCATAGGAGGAACAAGGGTTATCATACAGACCCCCCATTTCCCCTCTGAAGTATATTATATCAGGCAAGATTCAAGATGGCCAGGTTATCAACCCCCGGATAGCACAATAGACTTTGGCCCTGGTAAACAGAGGGGTGGGGTTCCATAAAGAGCAGAAAGACACCCCCGCTCCTTACGACTTGCTAGTAGAAGGGGAAGAGCATGTGTGCTCGATCCCCGACTTGAAGCAGACAGATTGGCCAGTGTGCAATGGGGAAAGAGTCAGGAAGAGGCAGTTAAGCAAGGTTTTACTTTATGGTACATGGATGGGTCCTCCTTTTATGAATGGGGGGAGCCCAAAACTGGATGGGCGGCTGTCCGAGTATTAGATGTGCGGGTATTACAGGGATCAGCGCCCCCCTCCCCCACTCTTCTGAAGCCACCGAGGTGCAGGCAGTATTAGCAGTCTTAGACTTTGAACCCCTGAATATCTCCCTGGCTATTTACACTGGTTCTGATTGGACTGCTTGCGCCGCGGCAGTCTCGCTTCCAATTTGGCTAAAAAGAAAAATGACCGCCTCAGATGGGAGACCAGGAGCTGACGCAGACAAATGGGGAAAAATTGCAAAACTAATCACAGCTAGAACTGGCATAACATGGGTAGCGCATGTAGTCAGGCATTCTAAAAAGCAGACAGATGCAGCTTTTTGGAACAGCCAAGCAGTTGTGTTAACAAAAGAAGCAGCAGCCAAAGATCAGTCAGAGGATGCTACCGAGGATCCTTCTCCAGAACACCCTCTAGCCCCAGTCACCACTAGAGCTCGCTCCCCAGGAGCAGGGGTTACCATATTAGACTTGGGTACATTACAGCAGGGAGACAGGGAAAAAGAGGACTTGGCAGCAAAGGGAAAAGACTCCACTGGGAGATTCAGAATTATCAGAGACCAAGAGATTTGGTGGGTTATTGATCCCAGGGGGGATAGACATTGGATAGTTCCCAGTAAGATACGGGGGGATTTAATACAGTTCATTCATGAGCAAGGGCACAGAGGCAAGCAAGACACTTTGGATTGGGTTAGAGACACCGCATGATGGCCCCATGTGAAGGCTGATGTAGATCAGTGGTGTAATCATTGTCTGGTATGTGCAATGGTAAATGAAGATCACCAGACAGTTAAAGCCCCAATCCAACATCAGCACATTGAGGGCTCTTGGGCCAGGATATAAGTAGATTACATAGGACCCCTCCCCACCACCATGAGAGGAAACAAATATTGTTTAGTCTTGGTGGACGCCTTCAGCAAATGGGTGGAAGCATTGCCTTGTAAAACTAATACTGCCACAGTGACTGCTAAGATGCTTTTTAACATTGTCCTTTCAAGATGGGGGATGCCCAGCTCTATAGATACAGACATGGGGTCCCACTTTGTAGGGTATAGAAAATTACTTGTAGCATCCTAATTGGTCCGTGGGTGAACTGGTTATGTATTATACTTAGTTCTGTGTCAATAAATCTCCCTCACTTTTATCGGAGTATTGCCCTTCTGTGTTGGGGTGTGGGAGGGAAATTCCAAACAGCTGGCAGTGCATCACATCCCCTGACTGATCCCAGTGGACGCACACGGACCCTTTCTTTTACTTTGAATAAATGTGGCTAATTACCCCTAAATTTAAGAGGTCATTTGAATATTGGGGTACCGGCCCCCAATATTCACTCGTGGAGTGGGTCCATGTCCTAACAGCAGATGGCTCTGTGTGTGTGTGTGTGTGTGTGTGTTGAAGTTCTTGGGAGGGGCGGAGGGTCAGGGTGGGTTACTTACCTTCCACAGTTGTCAAGTATGAAGCATGACCTCTTCCCAGCTTGTAAGTTTGAAAGTAAAAACGAACAAGCAAAAAACCTGAGCATGCTCAGAAAGGGTTGAATGACCTTTTCTGAGCATGCTTGGCCCTTTTCAAAGATGGTGCTGGTGTGGTGACGCTGCCAGTGCCATATTTAAAAAGGGCTAAGCATGCTCAGAAAGCTCGGCTTAGTTCAGCTGAGCTCAGAAAGCTCAGCTGAGCATGCTTAGTTGCTTGGATTTTTTATATTCAAACTTACAAGCCGGGAAGAGGCCATGCATCATGTGGGACTCCTCCGTAAGTTAAGTATAATCCACCCTGATTCTCCTGCTAGCCACCCCCCAGAGCATTCCACCCATGAACTCCCACCTTTCCGTTCATGGGTTGGGCAGGCCAGGGGACCCAGGTTCCATTCCAGCCCAGTCTTTGGGACTCATGGGGTGAACAATCTGAGTGATGCCAGACTGAGAAACAATTACAACAGAGTTGTCCCCCCACTCCCGCATTCTCAAGACCAGTAATGCACACCCTCACCTACTGGTACCTGGACATATGACTAGACATCGACTGGGATGGGGAAGGACCCGGATAGAACAGTTATCCTGTCGGGAGGTGATTCAAGCACTCAGGGTGAGGCTAGTTGTTTCATTCGGCTTCTAGAGCCTGTACTGTCTTCACCAGGGCCTCCATCTGCTGCAGGATACCCTCAAGCTGCTCCACTCTCATGGTGTTGTCCTAATTCCTTTGGTGCTGTGGGGGAGGGTCTTCATCCCTGGAACAAGAAGTGGGCACATGGCGCCGCTCCCCCCACCTAGATTGTGGTGACCTCACATCCTCACCCAGCTATGCTGGGTCTTCACCCATTGGAGGCTGTTCCATGGTGCTTACAGGCTGAGGGGTGGGCACCGGTGACTGATTGGCCATGCCTGGTGGATCCAATGCAACCTGTTGGACAACCACCTTGTAGCCGCCCATCCTGTGTTGAAACCCTGTCCTCTTGGGGGAGGTGTGATCAGTCCCTTTGCCAGCCTTGTCTGCATTTTTTCCAGGGTCTTTGCCCTTCTTCTGTCCTCCCCCTTTTGACATACTGCCTCTCCCTGGCACCCTGCTTGGTGGGGGAGGAGGAGATGGAAGAGTGAAGGGAGGCCACACTGGGCCTCAGGCCTAACTCACTCGCACCCCCCCTCTCAGTCGCCTTATAAAGTGTGGGATTTGCATACCTACTTGCTTCTGGTGTGGCCTATACAGACTGCTCACTCCAGTCAGTGGGGCAGGAAGTGAGAGGCTGTGGCCCACTGGTGCCACAGGCCTCTGGGCCAGCTGGCTTGGCTCCACAGTCCTGGGGGTGGGGCTAAGAGTGTCCCAATGTTGCAGGTGCATCTGACCACTAGGAAAAAGCAAGTTTGGGGGCCCAGGAACTACTGCAGTCTAACTAGCTCACCACCTGCTGTGATCCGAGTGGGGAGCTAGCAGCCAGGCCACCTGAGGGTTGTGCTGGCCCACTAGGTTATGGGATGAGGTAAGGTGCAGTGGCCTCTCAGTCGCTGGTCAAAAGGGAAGAAGGAGCCAACAGGGGCCTGCACTCACCCCGCGCATTTCCTGCAACCGTTGGACCCTCTAACTTGGACAACAAATCAAAACTTGCCATCTGGCTTACCATCACTATAGTATCCCCTCCCATATCCACCTACTACTGAATATGGCACTAAGTTCCATTTCCAGAAGAAGCTGAACTGTCCCCATGCATGTTTCCGAAGTTTTCCAAATAATGGCCTTTTTAAAATTGTATGCCTCCCTTTTATGTATTTTATATATTTTATGTCTATTTTTAAATATTTTAATTTTTGTAAAGCCTCCTCGAGCTGCCTAGGCAGGAGAGGTGGGTATAAATGGTGTAAATAAATAAATAATAAAATATGCATACCCTCATTCTTCTCATCACAACTTTATGCACTACATTTACCCACAGCAAAATTGTATTTTTTGCTGGAAAATCACCCACGGTGCAATAAGCAAAGATTTCACACTGCTGCGCAGTACCTGCGTTCTCATAGACTCACTTGTTTCTACATTCAAAACAATTTTAGGTAGGTCTGTTCAAATAGTGAAAAAAATATTCTTGAGTATTTCTGAGGTTCCAAGTACCCCAGTCTTGAATGTTTGGACCTTTCCTTTGAACCTCAGAGAGGACTCGGAATTCAGAAGAGACAAGTACAGGAAGGTGGGCAGAGGGCAGTGGGCCAGCATCACGGACCAGGGAAGGGGGGTTAGGGAATAGGGTACTGAGGGCAGGGAAGGGGGGCAGTGGAAGGCAGAAAAGAGGGGAAGGGGGTGCCACTGATTCACCTAAAAGCCACATAGGAGCAGGACATGCTGCTGTCTGGACTCCACCTCAAGTGGCGGGAGCCAATCAAACAGCTCTGGAAGATTCCTCCTTTGAATGAGGTAAAGCTCACAGGCAGAATGCTGGGAAGTGTAGTAGGGCTGAAATGGAAAGTCGCTGCAGTAGCTTTTTCTGACAGAAAAAGCTCTTCCACAATGAGCGATACATTGTGATAGAGACGTTCATTCCACTACTTTCATTCTGCAACTTCTATTCCGCTACTTCTCCCAGCTGCAAAAATAATGGAACAATGTTTGTTCCAACAGTTTCCATCTTCTGCAATTTCCTCTGGCCCTGCAAAGTAGCAGAACGATGTTGATTCCTACAGTTTCCAAGATTGTTCCAACAATTTCTAAATTAGTGGAATGCCGGCGGAAAAGCTGCAGAAAATCGCAGGCAATTCCGAAATGGTGGAATGAAATAGCAGAGCGGAAAAAGGAGTTGGCACTTGAGCCCCAAAATGTAGGGCAGCTTGTTCCTCGACAGCATTAGTTCTACATTTCCCAGTATTTTCCCAGAGAAAGCTTTAGGAGCATGCTCAGAGAAACCTCACTGCTCAGTGCTCAAATGCCCAGCTCCTTCAGCTTTTAGGTGAGTTTGCTGTCCCCCCCCCTTTTCTGCTCCCTGTCAACCCCTGCCCCCCTTTTCCTTTTCCCCCTTAATAAGAGGTATTTGAGTCTGACCACATATAACCTGTGTAGATATATCACTAATGCTGTAGTCATGTGGGTGACTCATTTTGTTCAGAAGCTTCCACCAGTGAAGTTATGTAGTCTGGTTGGTGAAGCTCGTAAGTAAGTTTTTCTCTCATCTTTGCAGACAGGTTATGACTAGTTTAGTGATGAAACTGATAATATCCTTGAGTTGTTCCAAATGGTATTTTTAAAATTCTCTATTAGGCTATTCATGTGGATACAACTGTCAACTTATGCAACAAGATTTATTTGGCTAATTTTGTGAAGAGAGAATAATGAGTTGATAGTATATTACATGTTTATTATGATAATGTATTGTATACTTCAATATTCTGCTAATTTGCTGTTTACTTTTTGAAGACACTCTTCCCTGAAGAGAATTATTCTTTAAACACATTGGATACTTATACTTATGTCAGATTATCATTGACTGTAAATACCTTTTTGTAAGTTCTTATGTTTTGATATAGAGTAAAACCTTGTTTTATTCTTAAACAACAGCTTTTCTTGTTGATGCTGGTTGCTGTTTTTCAGACCCTCTACATTTTGGGTCATATATGGCAGATTCTAAGTGGGAGAGGTGTGAGGTGGATGAGTAGCTGCTAATGATATCCAAGTATAGCTATTAACGATGTCCAAGTACTGTCAATGCACCAGTGACAGGCCATGGAGCTCCCTCAGATCCTCTTAGCTGTGTCCCTGCACTAGTGATACAGTAGGGGGTGGGGGGCAGCTAAAGTGGCATGTCTTCTCCCATGCTTTATCACAGCTGTTTGTTGCATTATCTGCTGTTTCGTTATATTTATGTAGCCTCAAACACATATTCAAAACATCTCCCAGATATAACACTTCTTTACCTATTCCTATTTAATGCCATTTAAACATCTGCTGCTGTGAGATTAACATATTTTATTATCTATTAGAAGCACATAGCGTAACCTTTCAGCCAATTAGCAAAAGTTTGTCTCATACAAAAAATAAAAATCTAAGTGATTCAACTCAAGCTCTATTGCTTCCCATAATATAGCTCATGATTTAGCATGCTGCATTCACTTCCTGCAAGTGGAAACTGTAGTTTAAGATAGACAGAAGCCAATGATAAACAAAGATGAAAAATTGTGTGTGGTCATAGGGGGTGGAAATGAACACATGATAGACTTTGGCCATAAGGCATACGCACTAGCATTGAGTGGCTTCAAATGAGATCAAAGCTGCCCCATGAAGGGACCCTGCTTAACAGAATTAACATTCTACTTGAGGAAGATGTTAAAGAGGGATGAAAGGGCTAAGGTGACTTAGCAAAGTTCATACAACTAGTTAGTGGCAGAGGTACCCATGATCAACAGTATCAAAAGCCAATGAAAGTTCTAACAAAATCAGCAGGGTACAATTTCCCCTGTTGATTTCCAATAGGAGATCATCAACCATGTCCACCAGCACAGTCTCAGTGCCATGCCCAAGATGAAAACCTGACTGACATGAGTCCAGGAAGCTGATCAAATTGCACCCAGAGCTGCAAGGCAACCACCCATTCAATAACCTTGCCTAAATAAAGGAGGTTAGAAACAGGGCGATAGCTGATGGAGGAGTCAACATGAAGAAATGGCTTCTTAAGCAGGGGATGGAGGACTGCAGTCTTAAGGCTGTCAGGAACCCTGTTCTCCTGAAGGGAGGCACTGATAATCCCAACTAGGAATGTGCAAACAGAACGGGGTTCGGATGTTCGGCCGTTCGGCCCAAAAACTTAGTTCGGGTTCATGGGTTTGGTCCTGTGGAGGTCGGACCCCCACAAACGTTTGGAAATTCGTCCACCTGGAGGCTTGGGGCATTCCAGGGGTGCCCATGGGGGCATGGCAGGCTGTTGGAGACACAGCAGCAGCAGATACCAGGAAGGATTGTGGCTTGGCACCCTGGGTGGCCCAGGCAGGCAGGCTTGGCGCTTGGCCCCTGGGGGTGCCCTTGGGGGCATGGCTGACCATCTGAGACCCAGTGGCAGCAGCAACAGAGGCCGGGAAGGCTTGGGGCTTGGTGACTGGCACCCCTACTTGGCCAGGCATTGCAGGATCCCAGGCTTCAGTGGAGCAGCAGCAGAGGCCCGGCCAGGGTTTGGTGGCTGGCCCCCTTACTTGGCTAGGCATTGCAGGCTTGCATCCTACTCACCGGATCTCAGCAAGCTCTTCTGCAAATTGGTCAAGCCTTGCCTGGTGGTGAATCATGTGGTCACCCAGTAGCAGACATTGGATTGCCGGGGCACAGTACCCGTGACACAGCAGAGGCAGCAGCAGTAGCATCAGTCTTTGGATTGCCCAGTAGCAGAACCCATGGCACAGCAGAGGCGGCATCATCAGCAGCAGATATTGGATTGACCGGGCACAGAACCCGAGGAACAGCAGAGATGGCAGTAGCAGGATTTGCCTGTGTGCAGCATCCATGGATCCAGGTTGGTAGGATTTGACAGGGAAGAGCTCCCATACAGCAGCAGATGGCAGCAGCAGGATTGCGTGGGCAAATTTGGATTTGCCAGGGCAGAGCACCCATGGACCAACAGAGAGCAGCAGCGGGATTACCAGGCCAGTGGGGCACATCACCCAGGATTGCCAGGGCAGGCAGACAGGCACCGTGTCATGAGAGGCAGGCAGACTGAGGTAGAGTTCAAGCTTTGTAACCTGGGTGGGAAGGCAGGCAGCGGGCATGAGAGTCAGTAGGGAAGGCAGTCTGGGACCTTGGCAGGGCACTCAGATAGGCTGGCAAAGACTGTGCAGTGTGAGAGAGAGAGCCAGTTAGATAGGTGGGCCAAAACTGTCTAGGGTGCCTGCTCCAATTCCCTTCTCCCCCAAGGCCAGAGCATCCCTAAACACAAGGTGAAGGGTGTGTGTGACGCAAGGGATGCTGGTGAATCCCCCTTCGCGGACTGCCCTCAGTATATTGGCTGCGTTATCGGTCATCACACATCCCTTGGTGAAGGGTGTGCCTGGCGTGACTCATTCCCTCACCATGACAGTCAGGGCTGCCTCTATGTTCTGGGATGTGTGGGGACTGTCCATTACTTCTGCCTGAAGCAGGGCCCACCTATACCCTGCTTCGGGACCCCTCCTGCCACTGCCAAACTCTGCCTCTGGGTCCTTCCACCAGTGCGCTGACATTGCCAGGTAGGCATGCTGCATGTTCCTACTCGACCACAGGTCGGTGGTGAAGTAGATGGTGGCACCCCCAGCCCTTGCCATCTGCTCCCTCAC
>QEPC01002663.1:90651-101917 GCA_003113815.1 Sphenodon punctatus
GGGCATCAATGGCCGCAAAACCAGAGTCTCTCCCTTCCCACTAGGAGATTCATAGAGGGCTGCAAAATGTACCTCCCACTCCTCCGATGAAACCTGGGCACACCCAATGTTAAAATCCTTACCAATTCCTCTAACTAATTTCTAAAACCTCTGGGTATTTGGGTCCCCAGAGGCCCTGTCAATTTGATCCCACATCTTCCTGAAATGAAGATCTCTTTTAGTCCTAAGAAGTTCTCTCTCTATATATGCCTCCTATCCTCCAGCTCTTCCCTCAAGCTATTGACATTGGTCACCCTATAACGTCGATATAACTCATGCAGCCTAGATCGTTCCTTGTGGCAATCTTTATCAAACCACTCTAGTATCTAGAGTGCCCTCTCTCTGTGCTCTATCTCTACTATTAGTAGAGAGCATAGGGCAGAGCCAATCCATCAGCCCCTGATATATGAGCAAACAATCTTTTGAGGAAGGGGCCTCCAATAGTTATTTTTTAAACTGCTCCCACTCTCCAGACTGCAGAGCTGTCGACAGGGAAATACTCAGGACTTCCTCCCATTTCCTCCTGACTATCCCCTGGCTCAAGTCAGTTGTAGTATCAATCTGCATATAAGATTGGCCAAGATTTAACACAAGGCACCAGGGTAAATGGTCACTAGTCGGCCATGGACCCACCTGCAAATTCCCTACTAAAGGAAGAATACCTGCAGAGATTGCAATATAATCTAATACACTGCTACCTCTTCCAGAGATATAGGTAAATTCACCTGGATAATTGCCCCAACCATGTCCACTTAATACATAAAGATCCAATTCCGTCAATAATTTGGACGTCAATAATCCATTCCTGATTAAACCGGAGACCTTTGAGCACCTAGTCAAAAGCGGATAGAGGTCAGTCTCCTGCCAGATTTCCCCATACTTATTTAAATCCTGCACCCAGGATCCCAAATGGGTATTGAAATCTCCTGCAACTAACATGCCAGCCTCTGGGTACCTTTTCTGGATCATCTCAAGGAATGCAGTTACTTCAGTCCAAATACTTTCCTGATAGTATATGTCCCTCTGACAAATGTGTTGTACTGAGACAATCACCAACAAGAAATCTGGGAACTTCAAAAGACAGCCACATGCATAGCTAGTTATATTCGTAAGGGAAACGGTCTCGATTTTCAAGGCGGTGTTCACCAAACATGTAACACCCCCACTAGGTCTGCCCTTAACAGAAGCTTTAGTGGCTGCCTACCAGAAAACCTCATAGCCTAACAAAAAGGGCTTGTCCAGGGACCAAGTTTCCTGTAGTAAAAGGACATCAAACTTCCTTAACAAGTGTCAACAATTGAAGTCTTGCATCCTACCCTTCCACCCAGCCACATTTCAGGAGATGAAATTTACAGAACTGGCCCGATTGTTGTTAAGGAGTCAGTTCAGCTTAGTTTTGCCCGCAGCTTCCAAATCTCTACTTGTATCCTGTACCAGGGGCAAGCAGTTAGAAAGCAATTGAGCTACAAGTCCTCCCAGATTGGGCCCCGCTCCATTCACCCTCCCTCATTTTCCAAGGACTGAGGACCCCTAGGGAGGGGAAGTATAGCACCATGAGCATCAGAGTATGAGCCCAAACCAGGGCCTACCACCTCCAGCCCTCCTCTGCATTTTGGGGTGGGGGACATCCCTTTCCTGGCCACAATCTTGACACCTTCCAATAGAGGGCAATAAGGTGGCTCCACAGTGCCCAATTCCGTGGCTCCCAAGGCACGATAACTTGTCCAGTTACTACTGGTCCTTAGCGGGCAACTGGTCCCGGGATTTGCTATATAAACCCGTGCATCCCCCTGATCCCCTTCTATACTATGGAAATCCTTGACAGAGCCTGAGGCAGGCTGGATAATTGTCACGTCTACTTCCAGGGGGCAATTTTCCTTGAGAGGTCTCAATACGCCCCCCTCAGTTCTATCATTTTCCTCTCAACCAGTCCCTACTCCCCTAGCCAATACATTTTTGCTTGTTTGCTTTCTCATATCCTTGACTGCCTGAAAAAGCATCCTCCTAGGAACACTAGGAGTATTTGTGTCCCTTACTAAATGGGCCTCCATATCGGTTTCCATATCTAATAATAATAGATTTTCACTGTCCATTTACTCCGTAGCTCCAATCTGCTTCTTATGATTTTTATTTAAAGGGAAAGACTTCTGTTGCATAGGCAATGCCCCAGACTCTATAGTTGGGGTGTTTATTTCCCCCTCTTGGGGCACCGAAGAAGGCAGTCAGGCCAGGTCTTTAGATTTGGTGTCACAGATTTGTAGCAGTTTACTATGCTACTATGTAGCAGTTTACTACTTTAGCAACACAAATCCTGTTTTCAGCCAAAATTTGACTAGCCCTGAATAAACATTCCACCAAATGGCTTCTCTGGAATGAAATTACTCCTTTAAACAAATCTTGACCCCTCTGAAGAATCCTAATTTCCTTAATATCTCTTGGGTAGCAAGGAATTGCAAGGAGAGATCATATATGGCGCACCACCAAATAGGCAGTAAACCATTGGGGCAAAAAGCCTGAAGGAAGGTGGTATGCTGTAATCACTATGGCAGAGGAGCAATAACTAAAATCCCCAGCTGTCACTGGGACAGGAGGAGATACTACTGCCCCACAATGAGTATCCCCAGTGTCCAGAGAATCCTGGGGAACAGAAATCTTTCCGCTCAGACTGGGCTGTTTCACTATTCAACTATTTTCCTGCCCCACTCACGGCTTCCAATACCCACAGCTTGATTTAGACCAGTTTTTATACTTATGTTATTTTCTTCCACAATGTGGGTTAGAATACACAGCTGTGCAAAAATGTGTTGCAAAGTTTTCCCGATCAGCATAGTTTGATTGGCTAGAATCTGAACCCAGTTACCCTTAGTTGTATCATCTGATCCCAAAACAAAAGAGGGGTCACCAAATGTAAAAAGGGAAATGGGGCTTGCCAACAAGCTAAGCCCCTCTTCCTCAGTCAAGTGTCGCTTATGGGATCCCCCTCCCTCCCACTGTAATGCAGCTCCCTTCCCCTCCTGTTCATCAAAATTATCAGGGCAAAGGGGAAAATATATTGGAAGTACTAATGCCTAGCATCTGGTGGGGCATCTATGATTCAGGTGGATGAAAGAACTTGTCCAACTTTCTTTGTTTCAGTGGGGTAGTCCCCACTAAGTCCTCTAGCTCCTCTCTTCGGGTTGTAGCCGGCATACTCAATGCCAATGGGAAAGGAAAGCTCAACACAGTACTGTTTATCGGGAAAGGGTCTGATTTCACCCCCTTGGCTCCTGCCTAAGTCCATGCACACAAGGGCGTGCCTGTGCACCTGTAGCCCTTAGGTGTGCGTCCCGAGTGCGTGCGTCCAATGCTGCCTCCGGCACCGCCTCTGGCAGCTGTGGTCTTTTAAAGACCTGCTTCACCTAAGGTCCTGCCGCTCAGTCCTCTCAGTTGATACCAATTGCTTTCTTGCCATGCCCTCTTGCATCAGCTGCTCCATCCGCAAGCCCCATCTCCACACTCCACTGCCAGTGGCTGTGGTCTTTTAAAGCCCCTGTTTCACCTCAGGTCCCGCCGGCTTCGCCCTCTCAGTTGATACCAATTGCTTTCTTGCCGTACCCTCTCGCATCAGCTGCTCCATCCACAAGCCCCGTCTCCACGTTCTGCCTGCACAACATCCATGGCTGCTGCGCTTCTCTCTGCCTTAGGGCTCCATTGTTTCTCCTCCACCAAGCAGAGCCGTAATCTCTCCAGTAATCAGGTAACAACTCTCCTGGAACTCTTGTCTCTGTTCCAGTCTCAGAGACGGTGTAGGCTTTCAGCCTCTCAGGTCCTTAAGTTGGAGCATCTTCTTCCTTGGCCTCCATATACAGATTCTCAGACTATAAATAAATAAATAAATTGTCCTTGCTACAGAAGAGTAAGGTCATAGTCAGGACTCATTGACTAGGGATGTTGTGGGGATTACCTAGGGATTGTGCTCCTGTACACTGTACTGGTTAGGCCTGAGCTCTAGCATTGTCTTTATCCCCATTTTAAGAAGGACTTAAGGAAATTGGGGAAGATCCACAGGAGAGTGACAATGGGGCTGATCACATGCCCTGCATGTGCCATGTGCACATACACACAACCCATGTACACAGACATTGAGAGTACATTGTGCCTCTTAATCTAGGAGCGCTTTCATGGACAATCAAACACATGAAAGTTCTCACTTGTCAAATGCTACCTATCTTGCCTAGCAGCTAACAGGTCTATCTTTACTGCAAAGAAACAATGTCCCAGTTTTGTCCAGGTGGACATAATATTCCTCTGTAACATTCGCTATCTAGGTCAAATGTATAATCAACCTCTTGTGTTCATCAACAGCATTAGCAATGTTCTATTTGTCATTTTATTAATAACTTGTCAAATATAAGACATGCTATTAATGAAATGAAAAGGACTACATGGGGGGGAAATCCACTGAAATGGAGTAGGCAGGATTAGACAATGATTAAATAATGATTAAGGAGCTGTTTGCTTGTAATACAAATGTTCTATGCCTCACAATTATGCAACCAATACTTATCGAAGCTGACAGTACAGTATATGTGTTGCCAATTTTAGTTAAACAAGCACTAACTGCCTGTGTCATGAAAGCTAAAATCTTTAAACAAGTTGCAGCATTTGGAAAATTCAGACCAGTAGAGACACATTTGCAGTGCATTAAGCAGCAATTATCAGAAATAGGCTTTCTTGATGAGATGGTCTAATGCATATTAAATGGGAGTAGCTCACAGCAACAAAATAAGGGTTGCACTTCTGGCTTGTGCATTTCTGGTTTACCATTGGGATTCTTATATGGTTAGTTTTAGCAGCATTCAGGGACTAATATTGTTTCCACTGAGGTCAGTGACAAAAATGCAATTGGTTTCAACAGTGCAGAGTCAAACCCATAGAGGAGTCATAATGTCCTAAAATACATTGTCTGTCTGTTAATAGCAATTGTTTGGTAATTGGACAAGTCTGAGACCACTTTCAGACAAGTGGCTGGACTTACCAGCTTGAAGGATGTGCCTCTTGAAAAACTACACGGGATGCATTTAGATGCATCAGAAGTAGCCAGCTGCCATAGGAATCACGGCTTGAGCAGTCTCTTTGAAGCCATATTTGGAAAGCCTAGGCTGTGACCGTTTCACATTGTTCATGAGAATGTGAGGAGGTTTCCAGTGTCCTTGTTGTAGATAAACTCTCTTGTCTTCTCAGTCTCCTTAAAGAATTCCCTAAAATAGCGGCATACCAAACAAACACTCCGACTGCTATTAGACAAGTGACTGGACTTACCGTCTTGAAGAAAGGATGTGCCAACGTAGTTTGGAAGTTCAGGGTTCAGCCTGAACTTGGGATGTTTGGACCGTTCGCAAACATCCCAAATATGCCCCCCCCCCTTCCCGAAACAGCCGAACGAAGTTCGGGTTCCAAACTGTTTTGGGAGGGGGGCAGGGTTTTCCCTCCCCCCTCCAGGCTGTGTGGGTGGAAGGGCATCTGGGAGCACCTCCCCCCCCACACCCTGCACAGCTTCGTATTATTAATTATTAATTATTATTATTATTTATTTTATTTTAAACTGCCCCACTCCAGGGATTGCTCTACTTGGTGGTGCTGGGGCTCTGGCCCCAGGTCCAGTGGCAGTGGATCCGGCGGCAGATCTGGAGGTGACGGTGCTCCGGAGTGCTTCAGGCTGCTACTAGGCCTTCCGGGTCAAACTGGAAGGCCTAGTAGTGGCTTGAAGCTCTCAGGAGTGCTGTCGCCAACGGACCCATCAAACCCACCACCACTGCCACCACCAGACCTGGAGTCCGACCTATGTGGTGGTGCCGGGGCTCCGACCCCAGGTCTGGTGGTGGCAGTGGCAGCAGCAGCGGGTCCGGCGGTGGCGGTGCTCTGGAGTGCTTCAGGCTGCTACTAGGCCTTCTGGTTTGACCCAGAAGGCCTAGTAGCGGCCTGAAGGACTCCAGAGCACCGCCTCCTGTGGACCCGCTGCTGGACCCACCGCCACCAGATCCGGGGCTGGAGCCCCGGCACCACCAGGAAAGGCAATCCCTGGGGTGGGGGGTGGTGTTTAAAAAAAACAAAACAAGGTGGGACGGGGGGAAGTGCTCCCCAGAGCCCCTTCCACCCATGCAGCCTGGAGGGGGGAGGGAAAACCACCACACCCGCCCAAACAGGTTCGCTCCCCCCCGAACCCATTTGGGACAAACAGACTGAACTGAACGGTTTTGAGTTCAGCCAAACCCCGAATGGGCCAAACACCGACACCCCCAGTGTTCGCACATCCTTATTGAAGAACGTGCTTCCTGAAAAGCCACGTGGGGTAAGTCTAGACACACAGGAAGTAGCCAAAAGCCGAGGTGCATTTAGACACACTGGAATCGCGGCTTGCGTAGTCTCTTTGAAATTGTATTTGGAAAGCCTAGGCTTTCCAAATACGACTTCAAAGAGACCGCGCAAGCTGCGATTCCTATGGCGGCCAGCTACTTCTGGTGTGTCTAAATGCACCCCACGTGGCTTTTCAGGAAGCACATTCTTCAAGCCAGTAAGTCCAGCTGCTTGTCTAAAAGCAGTCTCAATGTTTGTTTGGTATGCTGAAATTTTAGTGAATTCTTTAAGGAGACAGACTGATGACAGGAGACTATCTACAACAAGGACACTGCAAGCATCTTCACACTCTCATGACCAATATACCCTAGGACTTACTTGACAGTGACATAAGAAATCAAACCTAAATTTCACTGTGCTAGTGCTATGGATTATCCACTTAGCTCTGCCAACCTGGGAATCATTACCATCATATCTGCTCTGCTGCTACAGAGAGCCAGGGAAAATTGCATCCCTGCTTTTCCACCAAAAGTCTTTTGTCTTTGCACCTGGACATAGAATTCACATTTGGAGAGCTTCCAGTTTTTAGCTATTTCCACTCCATGATCCTTGCTGCTGTCACAATTCCTTCCCCTTCCTGAAGCTTGGGGTGCGCACTTTCAGGTGCAAGCATGAATTAATAAATAAAGAGAGGAAATGGAAAATGGACTATGAGAAAAATAGACGTGACTTTGGGCCTCTGTGGCCCAGGCCCCACCCAGATGAGCCATTCCACCAGCTGCACATCTTTTTAACCTATGTTGTTGGACTGGGAACCCAGGAAGATAGGAACTACTATGCAGGGTCAGGTCAGTAAACAATCTATTGCAGCATCTTGCCTTTGACAGTGGCCAATACCAGGTTCTTCAGAAAGTGGTACCAGAAAATCTAAAGTGGATAATTAGGTACTGTAACAAACAGCTAAGTGCCTGCAGGATCAGGGCTGCTACACCACTCACTCAGGGCGAGTGGCACTGCAACTAAAAGTCTTTCACCCAATCTATTTATAGTCAAAATTCAAAAGAAAGAAATACTTTTCCAAAGTTCACAGAGCTCTCACCTTGCCAGCAGCTTTTCCTCTTGTAGCTGCTTCCAGAGGTTTTCCCCTTCACACCATGGAACCTCACCCTTGGCTATGGTAGGTGCTCCGTGATCTTCTTGCTGTCTCCATAGCTTCCCTGGTCTACTCTCCTTCACCTAGGAACTTCCTTCCTTTATAGGACTGGCTCTCCTACTAATTGGCCATTATACCTCTCCTTAGGGCTCATACTCTAGTGGCTAACGCACAATATGGGACTGTTCCTGCAGCAACCCATTAGTGCTCCTAATGAAAGTGTCAGCAGGGAATTTTCATTTCAATCTCATCAGTTAGTAACTGGGATAAACTCTGAAACCTTAACAAAAAAATAGTCTGTCTAGGGCTGGGTAACTGCAGATGTTCTCACGTACCAAAAAGGGTCAAGATATCCAAAGGCAACATGGGGACTTAAATTCAGTGGGGTTTTGGTATCTGCATCCCTTTGGCCCATTAGAAAATGTCAACCTTGACTCTCACTGAGCCCTCAATGTCACTTTAGTTTGTGGCCACAAGATTTTCCTCAGATCCTTTCCTACAACTCTCTAATTGCTGCCTCTTTTATACTCAAAGTAAACTACTCTGATATGTATATATGAAACTAATTGACTATGAGTATGATGGCTGATGCCATTCTCATGGCACACAACTGAAGACAGAGTCAAACTCTTACTGTCTTATTAATGTAATTGTTTTAATGAATAACCTTTTGCTTCACTCAGGAAGGATATAGGAAGAAAAATATCCACCCTATATTTTTGCTCCTTATTAAGTTTGTGGCTATGAAATTACCATGGCAACCACTTTTCTTTTGCATAAGGTGTGATACATTTGAATGGAGCTCTGGGAAGATGACAACAGCTGAAGCACCTGTCAGGTATACAGGTGACAGTGTCTCATTTGGAAACAGTTACTGCAGAGTGCAGATACATCCTTCATCTCTCCTGACACAAACTGCTGACAGGAGCAACCTGACCTTGGACTGACAAAATCAGAACAGAACACAGCCTCCTAGCATTAATGCCAAAATGACAGCAAGCCTTTTTAATAAGGGCACTTAAGAACACACATCATTTAAGATTTGGGGGAGGGGGTTAGGTGGATAGAACTGTAGTGCTCAAGCAATGAAATACTTATTTTAAAATCCAGCCCTATGTACGCTGGCACATTTTTTTTTTTTATTTTTTTTTTGCAATTGGCATGCCAAATTAGCTTTTATTATGACCTTCTTCATTGCTATTAGCCAGGCATTAGACAAGATTCCCAGGCCACCTTGACAAGGGTTTTTTGTTTCTATTACACCATTATCGAATCCTGTATGAGTGATGGATGGTAGTGGCATCTATCTGAATGAACAGGGGGGATCACCCTAATGAGTAATCTTCCCAATTCAAATAAGCTGGAGATGAAACCACTAGCAGTTTCACTTTAGGTGATGTGCCCTCTTCACTTCAACTAATTTGTCATAGCTGCCATTGTTTGAGATGGCTGGCGCTTGCGGACATTGAAAGAGGAAGATTTACCTCAAACTGAGAACCACAACAAAGCAAAGCTATATAGGAACATGGATAAAACAAAGGCAGAACCACGGGAATCCACAAGACACATGCTTTTCTCCCCCTTACACTTCTTGATTAATTGTTTTCTGTTGATTTTTCCTAAGGCTGAGTCAACACAATCTATTATCCTGTTTGCTACCACACAGCCCACAGACTTAGTCAGTTTTTCTAATTACATCCATTCCTATTCACTCTGAACTTTTGTGTTCACCTTAATTTGGGGACTTAGTCTGTCACACATTATGCAGCTAGATCTACAAACATGTTTTGTTTTTTTAATTCATGATTTAAAAAAAAAAAAATTACAAGCAAATTTAATCAGTAGACACTTTTCTTTTTCCTGAGATCTACACCCTCTCTTTGCTTGCTTGCTTGCATTCTGTCTCTCAATATGCTGTCCCTGTTTGCACATACTCCCTTTTGTTGACAATTAACTCTCTTGTCAACAAAGTGGAATGGAGGCTTTTTGAGGTAAATTATTTACAAATCCCAGTTTAAATTTTTAAAAAACCCACAAAAATAATCACTCATGCGAGTAAATGGCTTGTCAGTGTTGTGTGTGGTTTTACCCGGAGACAATTATGTGGAAAGCATGCAACAACCTGAAAGTCATTTCTTAAAAACAAAACAAATAGGTTGGTTTGTTTTGTTTTTTTTTGTTTTTTTTAAGTAAGATGGGTAGGTGATTTAGAGACAGACACTATATATTTACAGATTAGCTGGGAGCAATAGGTGTGATGATGTTGTTTATTTATTTATTTGAATTTATACTCCACCTTAACCAAAGGCTCGGGGTGGCTTACAAAAACACAAAAGAGAAAAGTAGGAAAAAGACAGAACAATACACTGAAATCCCCTAAACCTCCCAACCCTCAGTACCAAAACTCACCCACCCAACTATCCCTGCCTGCCAAAAAAAGCTCAGCCAAAAATAAAAGTTTTACATTGCCTCCAGAATATGCTCAAGCTCAGGCTCTGGTGGAACACCAGGGTAGGGAGTTCCATAGTACTGGGGCAGCAACCGAGAATGCCTCTCTATGGGCCCTTCTTGTATTGACAAGATTGGCCGGTGGTACATGCAGGAGAGTGCTTCAAGCTGCTGAGGGGAGATCAAAACCAGCAACTTGAATTGTGCACGGAATTGTGCATAGGAAGCCGATGCAGACTACAGACCACAGGTGTACTGTGTTCATGGAAACCTAACCCTAAAAGAAGCCAGGCTGCCACATTCTGCACCAGCTTCCACTTCCAAACAGCCACCAAGGGCAGCCCTATGTAAAGTGCATTGCAGTAGTCTAGCCTTGAGGTAATGGAAATATGAATGATGTTGGGCAGATCTAAGTCAGAAAGAAAAGGCTGCAGCCTTCTCACCAGATGGAGTTGATGAAAAGTGTTCCTGGCCACCTCTGCAACCTGAAAATTCAGGCACAGCAGAGGGTCCATAAGCACACAAAATCTGTGAACCTGAGTAACTAGAGGGGGCCAGACCCTTTCGAAAATAGAGGTCCCAAATTCCGTCAAGTTACAAGATTGGCCAACCATCATCACTTCAGTCTTGTGTCGATTCAGCTTCAGCAGCCCATCCTCATCCAGTCCCCAACAGCATCCAGGCACTGGGAAAGCACTGAGACTGAGAGACCTGGGTTAGATGAAAAAGAGAGGTAGAGGTGGGTGTCACCAGCATACTGATGGCACCTCACTCTAAACCTCCAGATGATCTATCCTACCGGTTTCAGATACACATTCAACAAGAGGGGAGACAGAATGGAATCCTAGAGGACATCATAAGGGAGGTCCCAAGCAGGCAACAAGCAATCTCCCATTACCATCCATTGGGACCTCCCCACAGGAATAATCAAAACTGCTTAAGAACAGTCCTGTGCAACCCTGCCAGGTCCCACAGACATCTTAACAGCACCTCATGATCAACAGTATCAAAGCCTTCTGTAAGATCTTACATGATAAACAGGGCACAATTCCCTCTGTCAATCTCCAAGCATAGAACATCATCCAAGGCCAGAAGCCCAGTCTCCATACTATACACCAGAAGAAAACTTGACTAGAGGTGTGCAGCAGGGGCCTATGTAATTTTTTGTTTTCATTTTTTGTTTTTCTTATTTAAATCTGTTTTCATTTTCATAAATATCACATTTTTGTTTTCGTTTTTGCTTTTGTTTTTTGTTTCCCATTGGTTTCAATGGAAAACACATTTTTGGCT
>QEPC01002663.1:106950-137160 GCA_003113815.1 Sphenodon punctatus
GGGTGAAAACAGACATGACGCTAACCACCCTTTAACCACCCTTGGTGGTTATTTATGCATGTTGCAGGGCTGCATAGGGCACCAATACAGCCCTGCAACATGCATAAATAACCACTAAGGCTGTTTAAAGGGTGGTTAGCGTTATGTCTGTTTTCATCCATTGAGACCCTTTATCACACCTTTCTGATATTTTGCAGAATCCCAGATACAATCCTGCCAAATTTCATGAAAACTGTCTGAAAAAAAAGATGTCACAGTCAGAAATACATTTACAAGTAAATTGCTTATAACAGCAGGAGCCATTATCCTCCAATACTTCTGAAATTTTGCAAAGAGAGTGAACATGGGGAGGGGTATAATCTTGCTAGGTTTCATCTAAATCGAAGGGGGGACAAAGACATTACATCCAGGAATGTGTACACAGATTTTTGTAAAATGACAAATTTCAACTGCTTATAAGATCCAATCTTTCCAAAATTTGGCACACATAATTCCCTCCACTGGGGACACACGTCTACCATGTTTAATCCAAATTGAATGGAAAACAAAAAGATACAGCCAAAAATCTCTTTTCCATTGAAACTAATGGAAATGAAAAACGACAGAAAAAACAAAAACAAAACAAAAACTAATGAAATGTAATGAAAATGAGTGACATTTTAATAATGAAAATTAAAGTAACAATAAAAACAAGAGAGAGTTAGGACACTTGCCCATGTTACTGGGGCCGGCAAGTCTTCTGGTGAGGAATCTCCCAGCCAGAAAACTTATGCCAAGCTCTGGATTTGGGCATGGGGCTTAAAGCCTCATCAGCTGCATCCAGAGGCTTTTTTCCTCTGAATGTCAAGGCTCAAAATCCAACTCTGACATGTGGAGGGAAAAAAGCAACTGGACGTGGCTCATAACGCTTTCAGCCCTGCACCCATGTGAGGAGCTCGGCATGGGAGATTCCCTGCAGGGAGACTTGCTGTCTCTGATAATGTGAGCAAGTGGCCTTACTGTGCATATTCCTAATTGAATCTGGGCAGACATATTTATGGAGCCATACTATTGACTGAAGTGTACTCTGCAGTTCAGCCAATATTACAGTTGAAAGAGGTACCTGCAATCAGGAGACCTACAAATTAAATGGCTTGACAAAAGTTCTATAGCCAGTTTGTTGGATGCTCTTAGAAAAGCACTTGTTACTAGATTTTCAAATCTGTGGGTGTTAATACACGGGATGGGTCTTGACTGGAGTACTTGATCAATCCATGGAGCCCACACTTCTAGTATTTGTGCGATGGACCATACAGATGGGCTGGCATTTTGTCCTACCATGATCAGCTGTAACCCACCCCCCTCTACTACCATGTTGAGGTCACTTTATGGGAGTGGTCACATGGGTGCACCGTGGCTCACCCTAACAGATGGGCAATGACTTCATGGTTGCCCATTACCCAGGGGTTGCCCACATTGGCCCACACAGTGGGCTTCACATTTCCTGGGATGACACTGCAAGTAGCTGCCCCAGGGCAGCCATGGGACGAACATCTGGTGGCTGTCTGACAAATGGGCAGGTGAATTCTGGGCCAGTGGGGCAGATGTGGGGTAGCATCTCATTTGTTAGCATCCTGTGTTTATTATTATTATTATTATTATTAACAAGCATTTATATAGCACCAGCAGTGTACCTGGCACTTTACAAAGTAATAAAATAGACACGGTCCCTGCCCCTAGGGCTTACAATCTGAGAGACAGGAGCTGGGGGAGAGACTTAGGAAGGGGAACAGAGGGAGAGACAAGGGGTCTAACATTCATGAAGATGCGAGGTCTCAAGTGCACGTACTTGGCTTGGTTACGATGAGAATGACAGCAGGCAGGTCCATGTTGCAAGGATAAGGGTAAACCGATCGTAGGTATAGGAATAGTGGCTCAGCAGGATAAAGAGTCAGACAGAGCAGAGCGAAAGAGGTGAGTTTTAAGGAGAGATTTGAAGGTATGAAGGGAGGGGGCAAGGCGGATGTGGACAGGGAGGGAGTTCCAGGCATGGGGGGCAGCAAGTGAGAAGGGACGAAGGCGCTTAGGGGAGCAGGGAAGGCGTGGAAGGGTGAGAGAAGGGACAGAGGAGGAGCGAAGTGCACGGGCTGGAGTATGGAGGGCGATAAGTGCAGAGAGGTAGGGGGGAGCAAGGTTGTGAAGAGCTTTATAGGTGAAGACTAGGAGCTTGTGCAGGATTCGTTCAGGAAGGGGAAGCCAGTGAAGCGAAGAGAGGAGGGGCTGCACATGGTCGAAGCGACTGGCGAGGTAGATGACCCTGGCAGCAGAGTTTTGGACAGAGATGAGGGGAGAAAGGTGAGACCGGGGAAGGCCAGTGAGAAGGAGGTTACAGTAATCGAGGCGAGAGATGACCAGAGCATGAACAAGAGTTTTGGCAGACGAGACAGAGAGAAAAGGGCGAATCTTAGCAATGTTATGGAGGGAGAAGCGACAGGATTTAGCAACAGAGTCAACGTAGGGTTTAAAAGAAAGGGCTGAGTCAAAGATGAGGAAGCTCAGATCTATCAAAAGAAGAAACTAAAATGCAATGGATGATGAATCAACACCCGATAGAGCTCACCTTCTGAAATGCAGACATATCAATTCCTCAGGCATCAAGATCACTCCTGTAGACAAAGCTACAATCATGAGGTGGATACTGGATGCTACAAGATTTAACAACAGATACATTTTGACAATTATAACTTGACAACAACTTACTGATATAGCTGATTTGATGAGGCACTTACTCTCCTAGTGAAGGCTGGAACGTCAACATGAATAGTCTAATCACTTATCAGAATTGTTTTGAAATTTAGAAAACCCTCTACATACCACTGGGCTTGTATGAATTTTATGAGCAATTATGTAGGAGCTCTGCTGTATGTTCTAACATATAAACACAGGGTAATTTCAGACATGACGAGATCACAGTTAATCACCCTGAATCACAGTGGATTCAGGGTGGTGACTGTGATCCTGTGCATGTCTGTTTGAGACCCTCCAGATGTTCACATCAGCAAATTTCTGGCAGGGTTCAGTGCTAACCATGGTTCTGAGGATGGTGCTGGACCCATCTCCAGAACCATGATTAGTCTGGCCATGATCCGGGATGGGGCTGGGAATGGCCATGTATAACGACTGTTACCCAGCCCCATCCCAGAATCAGGTCCCAGCTATGGGACAGGATTGTGTGCAGTGGCCTAATTGGCCACTGCGCCCGCTCGTCTCCCCATGGGTGGGCGGCTGAGGGAGCGCGGGTGGGGCAGGGCCAAGCGGACGCATGTCATGCTGCTCAGCCCCACCCCCTCCAAGATTCCCCACAGTGATCAGGCCAGTACGTCTCATGGATGGCCGGTCTGATCATGGACTGGGATCCAAGACGAATCCCGGTTCAGGGTTTAGCATGGCAGGCCGAAAGGCCGGTCACATCTGAAATTACTCACAGTCTACCAATAAGTCCACAAAGGGCAGAGCAGGACTTCTTTTCCATGCAAATTGAAGAATAAAGCCAGAAGAATATCATAGAATAAATATGGGTGTGCAGTTTGTTTTGTTTAGTTACTAAAATAAATGGAGTCCAATTAATTGTATTAACTAAGGACATGAAAATGAATGAATAATCAAATGACATTTGTTTACTTTCATTCATTTTCGTACAATTTAAAAAAAAAAAAAATCATTGCCATTTGATTTTAAAACAATTTTAAAAATAAAAAAACAATCTCTGTGCATGTGCGAAAAGGCCACTGGACCCTTCTGCACACGAGTGCCCTTTTCCAAAATGACGTCGGCACCATTTTGGAAAAGGATAGCCAGTCTGCACATGCACAGTGGACATTTTATGCATGTTCAGACTTACTGCAGGTTTCCAAAATGGTGGCAACACTGCCACTGCCATTTTGGAAAAAGGAGCACATTTGCAGAATGATCCAGCAATTTTTTGCACATGTGCAATTTAAAACAAACTCAAACTTTTAAAACAAAAAAATATGATGAAAACGAACGTGTGCTCACTGAAACCCCTCAAACACATGGTTTTTGTCAGGCGAAAACTAAAATGGAAATGGAGTGTCTTCTCCACACTCCTCAGAATAACTAAATTTCAGCTATTTATGATTAGCTCAGGACAATACTATAGCATCCACCTCTCAGTATCTACTTCAGCCTCCTTTCTATTTGAGTCTTCCCAGTAAAATACTTTCTTCTATGCTTAGTATGCTATAATTCAGAATCCCTAGCACCATGACCTTTACTTTGAACTCTTTAATCGACTAAAATGTTCATTAGTGAGATTTTTAATGTTGGAATGGAAGTGCCATTACAGGACATCAGTATTTACTTTCTAAGCAGATGGGTCACAGAGTTCACACTTCAGTCTCTTGCAGACTCATGCATATTTCATAGCCCTGGTTACACTGGTTTCATAAAGGGAATATTATTTTCTCTGCAACCACAAAACATAGATATTTACTGCTGTATTTACTGCTGAACCTGGCTCTATAATCTCCTATATCTTCCTATCGCCAGGTTCTTCAAGGCAGCCAATCTGCCGAGTGACTTATCCACCAATCAGTAGTCAGTGGAATTTAATACTAGCTCTACAAATGCTGACTACATGCTTTGGAAAAGTCATGGCATACTCAGAATGTTCAAACAGAGTTTTACAGTCTATGGAACAAGCCATATAAGAGTCAATATTAGATATTATGTGCATCCTGCAAAGGATGGGGGAGTTGGATATGGGGAGCACAAGATCCCTTTGTTGGATAAGGAAACAATTGGCAAGGAATGCAAGCTTCCTACAAATGTTGTCCTGTAGAAATTAAGGCAGACTTGCCTAGTCTTGACACTGACAGGAGTTAAAAGAACTAGACTACATATGATACTACAGGCCAGCTCATTCTTGTAAGGCTGCAGTTCTCAGAATACCCCACAACTTTACTCACTCCAAATATTAATGGGACTCTGTCCAAATAAATGTTTGAGGATTGCAGCATAAAGAAAAATGAGTTAGGGGTGAAACTGGCAGCTAATTGCTGCTTGCAAGTATTTCTTGCTATAGCGAACACTGGGATTGAGTATGGCCAAAATGAGAATAATTTTTGATCCTCACAAGATTTCTCAGATATCTCATGAGATTTTGTGATGGTATTGGCCCCAGTATGAAATCTCATGAGATATCTCATTAAAAAAACAACACCTGTGCATGCGCAAAATGGCTGCTGGAGCTATTCTACACACGTGCAGCCCTTTTCCAAAATGGTGCCAGCAGCATCGCTGCCCTTTTTGAAAAGGGAAGTCATTCTGCACATGTGCATCCCAAAATGGCACTAGCAACGTCACTGCCGTTATGGAAAATGGCAGCCATTCTGCGCATGTGCCGTGGCCATTAGCTCATGCACAGGCGGGCTGTCATTTTCCAAAATGGCAGCAATATTGCCAGTACCACTTTAGCATGCACAGAATGGTCCCAGTGACCATTTTGTGCATGCATAGTTCTTTTTCAGTCCTAATTTGGAATGAAGTCTTCTCCTCACTTCCCCCTCTCTTCTGCAGAGAAGCCGAGCAGTGAAGATCCAGCAAGCTGAAGCAGTCCCGGACTCAGAGAGGCAGCCAGGGTTTGTTATTAAACAAAAAGAGGGGGAGGACTGTATACGAGATTCTCGCTTTTCTTGGGGTGAATCCAAGCAGTTCTTGACTTATTCTCATTTGCAAGTATGAGCCAAGAAACTGGATTTTCATCAAGAAATGCAAGAATGCGAGGATCGAATTTCAGCCCTAACCAAGATTTTGTCGAGATCTTGTCCCGATGTGAGTTATCAGCAAGAAACATTAAAAAAGAAAAAAATCACACCACAAGTGCAAATGGCCTCTGTTCTTAACCAAAATGCCAGTGATGACATTGTCGCCATTTTAGTTAAGGGTGGTGGGTATTTTGTGCAGGTGCAGTGATTTATTTTTTACTCGGCAAAGATACCCCGCTGCTTGGTTTGCCTCGGGACAAACTAAGCTCTGGGATTTCAACAATCTCATTTCAGCCCTAATTATTATTAAAAATGTATATAGTACTTTCAGTGTTAAATGTGCTTTGTAATTGTTATCTAGTTCACCCTCAACAACTTTGCGAGATAGACTATTGCTATCCTCTATTTGCAGATGGCTAACTGAGGCAGAGAGTCAATCACTTGCCCAAGGCCACCCAGTGAGTTCACAGCTAAATCATGATCTGAACCCTGGTCTGCCATACCCTCACCCAACACTTTTTCATTAGGCTATGCCAACTTCTTTAACTCATAAATCAGTCAAGGAAGGATTTTTTTCAGCTGTAGGGAACTCCAGCCTACTCTTAGGCCCTTTTCACATGAGACGTCCCCCACCAAACTCCATGCAGTGGAGGCACCTGTGGGAATGCCGCAGGGTGGGGGTGGGTGCATACTCCAGCACTACACCCATCTCCACCCACACACAGAGAAACGGGCTCTAATGCCAGTTGCTCGGTTGGTGGAGATGGATGTGTGCCCGTGGGAACGGGTGTACGCCCATCTCCACCCACTGCAGCCTGTTTGAAAAGGGTCATAGTCAGACATCTTGCCTACCACCACACAGTTAACATGCACACACACTAATATATGTTGTTGGAACTTGATATTTTGCTTCTGAGCGGTGGGGAAATCAATATTAATAAATACAACACAACTGAAATTGGTATTTCATAAAGATAGGTAGCCATGACAGTGGGTGGAACCACAGAGAAATTAAAATCACAGGGAAATTCTCCATCTTGCTCACTTTAATCTGTTATATAAGAGGATATAACTTGTTGCAAAGAGTTTCATTACTCCAAAACTGAGTCTTCCATAGAAAATAAGCATAGTCGGTGAATAACTAAACTCCACATTAAGATGATTACTCTTTAGATCATTCCATTGTTTACTAAATTAGCATATAGAGGTCAAACCAGAAAAAAAAAAGTATCAGTAGTTTTATTTTGTCATAGAGGAAGGTTATTTACCAAACTTAAGGACTAATGATGTGTCAGTGAAACAATATTAGTGATTTATTTTGCTGAAGACTGAGTTAAACAAAAAGCATTTATCAAGTCTAAACTCCAAAAGAGTGACAGACAGAAGAGGAACGGCTTGCCAGAAGCTACAGCACAATTTTTACAAGTACATTTCTGGAATGAGCAGCAGAAAGGGCTGCCTTCCACCATTTCCTGCTTTATTCTTATCAGATGCTGCAATTCATAGGATACAAGATCATGTCTAGCATCCTTTACAGTAAGGAAACTCATGGCAAGGATGTTGCTCTAAAGACAATGAATGAAAAAAAAGTGATGCTTAAGTTCCTAAGGCTGGTTTTAATTTGATCATATTATTATACAGTCAATAGCTGACAAAGTGTGCTGCATGCATTGCTGATTTGATTTAGCTTCTGTAATGAAAACTTATAATCTCAAACAAACAACTACTGTGTTTGGAATATTTAATATAGAGAAAGTAAGGTTGCCGTGTTGGTCCTAAATATAGGCAAGGGTTAAAGTAGTGCATTCATATATTTTATTAGACCAATTACAATTGATGGAGGTATGCAAGCTTTCCTCTTATACACATCTAGATGTGTATAAGAGACAGACCCACAACTGTACAAGCGCAAGCCAAGGTTTAACGATCGTTATATTTCCTTCTTGCACATTTCTGGTAACATGGGAAGGGACACCTACCATTTCTCTAAGCATGCTCAGAAAGCTCTTTGTGAGCATGCTGAGAAATGTAGTCAAGCTTGCTCCTATAGAGTATTAGTCTCACTCCACACAGCTTCTCTCTGTCATTCCTGTCTCTTTTACAAGCTCCCTGCCTCCTTGGGGCTCTCAGCCCCATTCATTCTCCACTTGGTTGTGGGGTGGGCCCTCTCAGCATTATTTATAATGCTCTATGGGAGCAAGCTTGACTACATTTCCCAGCTTGCTCACAAAGAGCTTTCTGAGCATGCTTACAGAAACAGCATTCAAAGGAACAGTGGCCCCACTCCAAGTGAGTCCACAGTAGTGTACCTGGCTCCCGTGCCCTTTAGGTTCATTTTCTGCCCACCCTTCCCTTCCCCTGCTGCCCCTTCCCTCCCTCTCTTACCTACTCCCTCTGTCCTCTGCCTTCCCCTTCCTGCTCCTTGAATCTGAGTTCCCAACCATTTACTGAGTTCCCAAGGAGGGCCCCAAAAACTCAGTCCCGATCCTCAGAAACTCAGAAATGCTTGTAAATGTTTTTTAAAATATTTGGTATACCCCCGGTTGCGGCTGTCATCACAACCCATCACTGGGGTCTTCAGTACCCAAAGTCACCTCACAACACCCCTTATAGCCAGCCCAGTCCACTGGATCATCTCTTTATCTATCCCCTCTAGGCTATGCCCACCCATTAGCCCCACTGGACTGTACATACAAACTTTGTAGCCACAATGGCTTTTGCACACTCATCTGTAGCTTTCGGAGGCTTTAACCCTATATTTAAGCTCCCTCTGGGCTTTACTCTTGTCTTACTCTTTACAGGGCTCCCAGAACTGGGTTGGGAAGTCCCACTCAACCCAGTTCTAGCCAGGGAGTCTCACTCCACCCGGCTTCTCCTGTCTCTTTTAAAGGTTTCCTGCCTGCTCTGGGTTCTCAGATCCACTCATTCTCCACTTGGCTGGAGTGTGGGCCCTCTCAGCTTTTTCCAACACCCCCAGAGCCCTCCTGAGTCTGTCAGCTCAAACATTCTTTGGTCCCTCCATTACCTGTCTACTTCCCAGGGGTTCCCTTTCCTTTCTTCTTCTCTTTCATTCTTCTTATCTGTCTATACATCCTGCTCAACAGATCTCATATTAATTTAGTCTCTATGACCTGATCTCTCTTCTCCCTTTTACTCTCTGAGCCAGCTTGCTTCACTCTGCCATGAGCATATCTTTCCGCTACCTTCTTCAGCATTCTTGGGGTACTCGCACTAGGACATTCTCTCCTTTCTAATCCTTCTATCCCCTCTTGGGTTTCCTTGCCTCTCTGGTTGCTCTGGATTGAGCAGTACCTTTTGATGTCTCACCTCCTGGCAGCCACACAACCTCTTCTCCTGTGTCCTCTTGGCAGGGCATATTTATTTATTTATTTTATTTTTATACAATTTTATACCCCGCCCCTTCTGCAAAGCAGCTCAGGGTGGCATACAATTTAAGCCAGGACTTACAATTTAAGCCAATGGCTAGTGCCACACACTGCAATCTGCGTCTCAATCAGGCATGATCCACTCACTAGTCCAGCGCCTGTATCTCCACTTGCACATCCCTCAAGCAGGTGCTATCTGACTTTAAGGGCCAGTAGCCCTCAGGGACTCTACATCCATGTTCCTTGCTAGAAATACTTCCTTAGGCAATATTCTGTTATTGGCCACCTTGCTACCTGTGTCCATATGGAGAGGGAATAATATGATGTAGGAGTTAGTAGCATTGGTTCTCAGTTTCTTTCCCCAGCTCTCTTGTTGCTAATTTCAAAGGGCCACATAAAATTGTTACTTCAGACCTTCATCTTCCTATCATCCTGTCTTCCTACCATCCTATCATCCTTGGATCTTGATGACCGGATATTCAATGATGTCATTGCTATTTGGAACACCTTGCTGACTGAGGCCATCAACAGGATGGCTCCTAGGTATCTGCTCCCTAGGTGTTGGCACCACAGGCTTCCTTAGTTTACTGAGGATCTGCGGTTACTGAAGCAAGAAGAGTGATGGTTAGAGCAACAGTGGCACCGTTCTCATGGTGAAGTTAACAGATTGTGATATAGAGCCAGTTTGAAAGCCTATGCCATGACTGTGAGGGCAGCAAAGAAGGAGTTCTTTGCTACCCTCATAGCGTCAGTGAAGTTTCGTCCAGCGGAACCTTTCCAGGTGGTGAGGGGAATGGTCGGCCCGGCCTCCCTCTACCTGGAACTGGAACCTTCAAGTGACTGCCGTGACATGTTTGTTGACTACTTCTCTGATAAAATTACTCAGATTCATCATGACTTTGATGCTGCACTTAGTACGATAGGAGAACCAGAGGTTATGGAAGCCCTGTCTTGTCCAGTTTTGTGGGCTCAGTTTCAGTGGGTGTCATCCACTGATGTGCAGGATGTCCTGGGGTGTGTGTGTGTCAGAGCCACCTCTTGTGAACTAGACCTGTATCCGTCCTGACTGGTTAAGGCCAGCTGGGAGATTTTGGAGTCATTGCTGGTGGGGGTGGTCAATGCCTCCCTTTGAGAGGGCTGAGTGCCAAGCTTAAAAAACCATAATTGGACATTGACTCCCTTGCCAGCTATTGTCCTGTCTCTAACCTTCCCTTTTTAGGGAAGGTTATTGAATGAGTACTGGCTCGGCAGCTGCAGAAGCATCTGGACTGCATCAGTTTTCTAGATCCCTCGCAGTCCGGCTCTCAATCAGGCTATGGTACTGAGACTGCACTTGTGGCTTTGGTAAACGACCTCTACCATGAATTAGATCAGGATTGTTCAACCCTGCTGATTTTATTAGATCTGTAAGCTGACTTTGATATCGTTGATCACGAGATGTTGGTGACTCACCTGCAGGACCTTGCCAGAGTGGGTGGAAGTGTTCTTGAATGTTTCCGCTCATTTCTTACCAAGAGTACTTAGTGAGCAGTGCTCAGGAATCATTTTTCACCACCCAGAGACCTCTCATGTGGAGTCCCACAGGGATCCATTATGTCCCCTCTCTTGTTCAACATGTACATTCAGCCACTTGGCGAGGTCGTGAGGTGCTCTGGAGTTCGGTGTCATCAATATGCTGATGACACCCAACTCAATGTCTCTTTTTCATCTGACCCAGACCCCGTAGTCTCAGGGCTTACTCACTGTCTGGCAGCTGTGGGGGACTGGATGAAGGTGAATGGACTGAAGCTGAATCCCAACAAGATGAGGTGATGCTAGTGGGGAAGACAGTGGGTGTGGTGTACCCCATCATTTATGGGGCTTGCCCCCTACTGAATCCCCAGATTCAGAGTCTGGGAGTGCTCCTTGACTCGCAACTTCATCTGGATTTCCAGGTGGGGACTGTGGCGAGGAGCGCGTTCTGCCAATTACATCTGGTGCGGTGTCTTCGGAAGTATGTCTCAGACTCCGACCTGGCCACTATCATCCATGCTTTCATCACCTCAAGACTGGACTATTGTACACACTCCACAATGGGCTACCCATGGTGATGGTTCGGAAACTGCAGCTGGTGCAGAATGTGGTGGTCCTTCTCCTTATGGGGATGGGCCGCCAGGAGCACATTACACACCCGGTGCTCCATTCTCTTCACTGGTTGCCTATAGTCTTCCAGGCCCGATTCAACGTGTTGGTTTTTACCTATAAAGCCCTAGGCCTCACCTATCTGCAGGATCACCTCCCTCCCCAGGCTCTGGATCAACCTCTGTGGTTGCCTGGGTATCCCAGGGGGTGACTATGGAGAGGGCATTCTCGGTGACCATGCCTAGGCTGTGGAACTCCCTGCCAGCAGAGGCTCAGATAGCTCCAGACCTGACCTCCTTTTGTCGATACTGCAAATCCTGGCTGTTCTGCCAGACCTTTGGTGAGGGAGATAGGGGTGGGTGGGTGTTAGGGTGTGGGGGTTGCATTTTTACTTCCCCTCTTGTCCCTATGTCACTTGGATTTCTGAGGGAGAATGATCTAGCTTGTCACTGAGCCCATACTTTACTTGTGCCAAGGATTTTCCCACACCATGTTAAATTTCCTTTTGCTTACCTGCATGATGACCACCTAGGTTTCATTGTGCTGTGTAGTGTACTGGTTATCTGAAATGGCCTTTGTTAGCTGGGCTTTTCTAGTATATTTCCTATTGGGGTGTATCCGGACAGTGAAAATAAATTGAAATGCCAAGCTGTGGATGATATATTTAATTTCAGAGCCTTTGACTGTTTTTCTGTAGAAGATTAACCAAGAAAAAGTCATTCATGTGATTTAGTTGCAAATATTATCCTTCAGCTCTTTGCATGTTTTATATTCATTGGAATTAATTATTTTCTACATGACCTGCAAGCTAATTCCAGAGCAAAACCTTTAGGGAAATCCCATGTTAATGTGTGCATGTTAATAGACATATTTAATCAATTACTTAGTGAGTTTTATTACACTTAGAAGGTTGAAAACAAAATGTACGACAGGGGCAAGCTTTCCTGAACTAAAAAAATGAAGTTTCAGGCACAGGTGGACCTGTGGCATTGAACTGGGAATCCCTTGGGATGTTTTTTCTCAGCTGTTTCCTGTATTCTACTTTACAGTTCTTCTAACTGAAGAAACCCACTTGCATTCAAAAAGTGCTTTATCAATTCTGAATTCATTTGGAATTTCTTTGCAGCAGTGTAATGTAATATGATACCAATATACCAGGCAGCAAGTAAAGACATTACTTATAAGCTAAACTATTCTGCATCATAGAATAGAAAGTTTCACAATTAATTCTCTGTAGTTTTCAAACTTTGCAACTACTTTTTATTTATTTTTAAAGGTGTTGTAGATACAATAGATACAGTAAACTAACAACGTACACAAAGGGAATCCAGGCCCTTTCTTTTACATACCTTATCTACTCATGCCAGGTACACTATCTCCATGTTGTCACAGTCATTTTATGCAACCATGTTCAACATTAACTATTAAAACTGCCAGTTTTCTGTAGATAGCTTGCTGGATATTCTCATAATTTCCATAAACTGTCTGTATGCGCCAATTTCAAAGCAAATTTAACAGCCAAAGCAGAATTGGGACACTGCTACTGTAAACTAGCAGAACTACTATCCTTACTTTGATTGATTTATTTATTTCATTATATTTATATGCTGCCCCCCCCATGCCTACGGCATCTCGGGGCGGCTTCCAACATAATATAAAACAATTTTTTAAACATAAAAAAAAATCTATAATATCATAATTAAAACAAATTTAAAATTGGACCTCAAAGATGTCCACATTCTGCCTCCTATAAACTTGACCTTTCAATCACATGAAGGTATGATGGTGCCAGCAATGCTGATAACAAAATAGACTTTTACGGGGCCGGAGGGGGGGGGGCGGATACTTGCATTTTCAAAGCACTGTGTGCTACAAAATTTATATGACCCCTGTGGCATTTGGAAATGTTCACTTACAGTTGTGGCTAGCTATCAACATAAGAACCTAATTAGTGCCATACTGGGTCAGACCAATGGTCCATTGAGCCCATCACCTGTCTCCGACAGTGGCCAATCTTGGTCGCTTGGAAGAATTACCTAACAGGTCACAATGTTGTGATCCATTCCCTGTTGTTCGCTCCCAGCTCTTGACAATAAGAGGTTACATTCCGCAAACCTACCTGGTTAATAGCTTCTAGTGAGTGGACCTATCCTCCAGAAACTTGTCAAACCTTTTCTTAAATCCAGCTATACTACTGACCTTGACCAAATCTTCTGGCAACAAATTCCTCAGCTTAATTGTGCGTTGAGTGAAAAAAATACTTTCTTTTATTTGTTTTAAATCTGCTATCTGTTAGTTTCATAGAGTGTCCCCTTGTTCTAGTACTATTTGAGAGGGTAAATAACTGTTCCCTATTAACTTGTTCCACACCACTCATGATTTTATAAACTTTAATCATACCCCCTCTCATTTGTCTCTTCTCCAAGGTGAAGAGCCCCAAGCTATCCAGCCTCTCCTCATTGCAGAGACATTCTATACCCCTTATCATTTTTGTTGCCCTTCTCTGTACCGTTTCTATTTCTACTATATATTTTTTGAGATGAGGTGACCAGAAGAGTACACAATATTCCAGTTGTGGTCAGACAATAGATTTATATAGCAGCATTTTGATATTTTCAGTTTTATTGTCTATCCCTTTATGAATCATTCCTAACATTCTGTTTGCTTTATTGACAGCCACCACACACTGAGCTGAGGATTTTCATGTACTGTTTACAATGACTCCAAGGTCCTTTTTCTAAGTGGTAACTCCTAATTTAGAACCCAGCATTATGTACATAAAGTCTGGAATGTTTTTCCCTATGTGCAACACATTATTGATTTTTTTAAAATCCAAAATAGCAGAGCAGAAACATTAGTTATGAGAAATAATGTTTCTTATAGTGATTAACAAAATTGCCATAAAAACCACAGCAGTCCTAATTTCAGCTGTAGGAATAGGATGTGCACCTTTTGGGTTTTAAATTGTGTGTGTTCGCATCTACATAGCATTTTGTTTTGGTTACATTTGAAACAGAATGTACAGTAAAAATGATTGCACACAGTCTCAATGGACTGAACTCTAGGCTCATATTTCTTCCTCTTATTCTCACACCCCATCCATTTTCCTCCCCCCTCCCCCAACCTAACATTGTTTGAGCTCGCAAGCTACTTCTGTGTTTCATTTTCTTCCCTTAATTGTCAACACCATATTGTATGCAATATGACTGTGTTTTCCACAAGTGTGGCTTTAAATGACAGTGAGGCAGAAGAGAAAACCAAGCATGCTGTAAATGATACAAGGCTAATACCACAGAGAAATATCTATATTAGCAGCCATAGAAGCATGAATCTATTCTAAATAAAGCCCTCTGGATACTGTGCAGAAAAAGTGGTGAAGGATGATATTAAATAAAGCATACACCATAGATTGTACTTATCTAGTTAACCTGACAACTGCAGTCACCTGTCCCTAGCAGCCAGTAAAAAAAATAATCAGTTCTCTTGAGAGTTTCCTCACATTTATCTTACTATGTTATGCGGCCATCTGTTCCAGTGGTCACAAAACCAGCAGCACCATTGGTGATCATTGTTACACAGTTATGAAGCATTTACAGAGGATCTTTCTAATTGTGTCACTAGATGGCAGTGAAAGTGCAAGGGTGAGCATTTCTCTCCTACGTCTGCAGACTCAAGGAGAGCTCCAAGGCACACACACACAAGGCTATCACGGTGTGACAGCTTGCCTTCAAAGGTTAGCCAGGAGGAGGATTATGATATCTTAAGGAATCAATGCATAATGGGAGGGAAAATTAAAATAAACACACCATAACTAAACAAAATCACAGTTGGGGGAAGGAGGACTGAAAGAATATGGAATAGCACCCCACATCGCCCTGTTTAAATCTGCCAGAACAGCAGTTCTCCACTTTTGAAAGTCAGATGAAAAAGTTATGTATCCTACCAGGGTACATCATTCTCTGCAGAAGAGATGAGTTATTGGGGGAGGGGAGAGGTAGGGGGGAGAGCCGCAAGCCTCGCCAGTTTCTGCTAACCCTTACCGAGTGGAATTGAATTAACCCACTGAAAATAATAGTTTGAGGAAATGCATTCCATTACTTCCAAAGTGATAGAGCCTGTACAGTCCATAAGGGTACATTGCTGAGAAATGAAACAAGCTTCACAATCTTACCCCCATAATAAATTAGAGTGGGAAATTAGATACCTGTGCCAGCTCAATGTCTGATTCCCTTTGCTGTAAGTTCAGCTTATCATCAGCCCCTTAGAGCCTGTGCCCTAGATTTATTACGGCACTACAGTTACCTTTGTTTTGTCTTTTTATTTCCATCTTTCTGCAGTCATCATCTGAACTGGCTAAAAGTGGGTTCAGAATTATCCAAAGAATGTATTTTGTGATACTAAGTCTGGAGGAAACCTGAAGATTACAAAACCAAATGATTTCAGAAATAAGACATACAAAAAAATCACACTTAAATATCTCAAGTAAGTTGAATGTGATGTTGCATAGGCCACATCATGTTGTGAAGTATTAAACAACAATGAAATTCAAGACTACCATTTGTTTTCAGGTGGCAGTACAAGCATGATTCTTACCATTACAGCACTAAGCTATTATGATTTGCTGAAGACTGGATAAAAATCAGGTTTTCATTGTTCTCCCTGTTTCAGGTCACAGGAGTTGTGGTGTTACATTTTTATTTTCTTTAATTAGAAAAAGAGCATCACTGGAAATAACTATAGTTTCTCTACCGTGTCCATCCTCACTCTATTTGAACATATATGAGGGCCCTATAAGAAAAGTTACAAGATGCTGTGAGCTACAATATCATTGTGTTATGTTCATGACATTCAGCTATGTTTTGAGAAAGATACAGCTATGTGCATCTCTCTCAAAAGAAAGAATCATTGACATCTCCCCATTGTCCCAGTGCCTGAGAGGAATAGGCACAGTGGGGGAAAAACAGAAGGATAAAGCTGAATTCTGATCAAACAAAGGTGATGCTCATGGATTTTAGATTGTAAGCCACAGGCAGGGACCGCGTCTATTTCTATGTTCTGTACAGCGCCAGGCACATGGCTGGCGCTATATAAATGTTTATAATAATAATAATAACAATAGGAAGATGAAAACTAAAGCAGCCACACAACAAATTGTTCATATGATGTCCTATTGTCTCAGACACCTTTAATGTATCAGGTTTTGATTTCATTCTTCAGAAAGTTTGACTTTTTTTGTAACTACAAAATATATCTATCTGTATTTTCAGTGTAGTTTTCTACCATTTAGGATTTCTGTCTTTGTTTATCACCAAGTATGGAGGAAGTGTTCGGTTATATGAACAGCATTTGGGGTGAAAAGTTGAGTGTGTGCAGACTATTATTGAATCTAAATCTTTCACTTAGTACGCAAGGTGCACTGAGCATTTAATCAGTGTCTCCAATTCATTCAAAATGCCCATTTACTAAGAGAGAGAAAAAAAGATACTTCAGTTAAGAAATATGCACCTTGTTGAATCAGAAGCTATCAGCAAAGGCCAAAACCCGTAATTAAAAAGTGCACCTCTGTCTGACTATTTTGTGACCTTAAAGTTATCATCATCAATTTATTTTATTTATTCAGATGTATATGCTGCCCTTCCCACAGAGGCTCAGGGCAGCTCACAATTCATAAAATAATAATAAAATTCAAACAATAAAAACTCCCACCCTTCCCCCAAATGTCCGCCCGCCTCCACAACCTTACCCCCAAAACCCCACCCCTCCCCAATCCCTGCCCGCCAAATACTGGCTCAAATAAAAATGTTTTGCATCACCTCCTAAAAATGCTTGGGCTCACACTCAAGCAAACCACCTTGGGAAGTGAGTTCCACAAAACTGGGACAGCAACCAAGAACACCCTCCTGACACCCCCATCCCATGGACAAGGGTAACAGATGGAAACTGCAAGAGGGCGCTCCCAGCTGACCATAGGGGCTACAATGGAACATGGTAGGACAGTCAGTCTTGCAGATATATGGGACCCAGATCATTTAAGGTTTTAAAAGGCCAAAACCAGCACCTTGACTTGTGCCCAGAAAGCTATAGGCAGCCAGTGCAGACTTCGGAGCACCAGTGTAATGTGCTCTCAGCGACCCGTCCCCAAAAGGAGTTGAGCTGCCATATTCTGCACTAGCTACAGCTTCTGAACAGTCATCGAGGGCAGCCTCACGTAGATCATATTGCAGTAGTCTAGTCTCAAGGTGATGAACCATGGATGACAGCTGCCAGATCTGAGTCAGAAAGAAAAGGTGGTAGCCTCCTCTCCAGATGGAGATGGTGAAAAGCGCTCCTGGCCACCACTGCCACCTGGTATTCCAGGCACAGCAAGAGATCCAACATCACTCCAAGGGAGCAAACCTGTTTGACCAGAGGGTCTGTACCCCTTCAACAACAGGTTTCCCAAACCCATCCAAGTCATAAGACTGGGCAACCAGCATAGCTTCAGTCATGTCAGGATTCAACTTCAATTGGCTCACCCTCATCCAGTCTCCAACAGCAACCAGACATCAAATAAACACCAAGACTGCAGGACCTGGGTCAGATGAAAAAGAGAGGTAGAGCTGGGTATCATCAGCATATTGATGACATCTTACCCCAAACTTCTGAATGATCTCACCCAGTGGCCTCAGATATACATTGAAAAAGAGGAGAGACATAATAGACTCCTGCAGGACACCACAGGGGGGGGGCGGGTCTCAAGGGAACAATGAGTAAAATTGCCCATCACAACTCTCTGGGATCTCCCCAACAGGAAGGAACGGAACCACTCAAGAGCGGTCCCACGCACCCCTTCCAGATCCTGAAGTTGTGTCAACACCACCCCATCATCAACTGTATCAAAGGCCACTGAAAGATCTAAGAAGATCAACAAGGTCAAATTCCCCTTGTCCATTTCAAGGCACAGATCATCGACCAAAGCCACAAACGCAGTCTCCATGCCCTACACAGAATGAAAACTTGACCAAAATGGGTCGAGGAATCAGATAGTGTAGATATGAACCTGGAGCTGTCGGGCATTCAGCCATTCAATAACCTTCCCTAAAAAGGCAAAATTAGAAACAGGTTTATAGCTGCCTGGGGAGTCAGCATCCAAAGATGGTTTCTTAAGCAGGGACTGAACCACCACCATTTTATATACATTCAGCACCTCCTCTCCTATAAGGAGGCATTGACCACCCCAGCCAACAATGGTCCCAGTGTTTCCCAGCTGCATTTCACCAGCCAGAATGTGCAAGGATCTAATTCACAACTGGTTGCCCTCATCATCCCAAGGACATCCCTCACATTGGTGGGTGATACCAATTGAACAAGACTGAGCTTTGATGCCCTGAAACTCTGACTCCGTAGTTGAAATGGCAGCATCCAAGTCATGGTGAATATGAGTGATTTTTGTCCGCAAAATAATTAATAAAATTGTCACAGCGGGCAACAGATGACTCCATGTCCTGGCCAAGACACGCCAGATTAGCCAGGCCCCTCACCATCTGGAACAGCTCTGCGGGACATGACTTTGCAGACACTATGATAGTGGAGAAGAAAGCTTTGTGCACATTAGGGGTAGGGAACCTTTTTCTTCCCAGGGTCACTTTGAAAATGAGAACAAGCTCTGAGTTCTGTATAGATGTTGGGATGGGGGTAATTAAGGGATGTTCTCAGGAAGAGAAGGGTACAGATCATGGATCTGTCTCATGGATTTGCTCCCTATCCTTGTGTGCATGCCCTCATTTCTGTCTCTGAGCTCAGTCATTTAGTGCTTGAGGGGGTAGGAATTGGATCCAAAGTCAAGATCCTGGAACCAGAAAGGGGCCAAACAAAAACTATCAGTGTGAGCTATATTTGGCTCCTGGGCCTGAGGTTCCCCTCCTCTCTTGTACATGATCACCTGAAAGCAGGTCTAGTGCTACAATATAGGCAGCACTGGCAGCCACGTACAGCAGCTGGTTGCAATGTAGGGTACAGCAAGAATTGCAGCCACCCCTGCTATTGGCACTGGGGCAACTAGAACAGTTTTTGCTGCCCCTTCAACGTGCCACCCCAGATACCCCCAGACACAAAGATAGCAACAGTAGTCAGAAATTCCTTCCTTCCATCTTTTTCCTAGCATGGAAATAGCACCCATTACTCTTGAACAAAGACCTTGTAGTGATTCATGTGTTTGTCAGCACTAGATTAGATTACTTCAATATACTATATCTAGGATTGCCTAGGAAGGCTACATAATCACTCCAGCCACCTTGACACACTGCACTTTATATAGAAGGAAAGCTGAGGAGAGCATGCCATGCTGGTGCACTTAATACTCTGTTTTCTAGCATTTAAAATCATATAATGGGATGATGCTGAATCCATAGCTATTTTCTTATTTGATTTCCATCTTGCTCTGAGGGCAAGGATGATGGGCTACAGATAAAAACACATATACATTTAAAATTAATAAAACCAGTTTAAAAAAACCACCCTTTAATTCCCAACCCATTCCTGGCCACCATAAAGTCCATCTAAACAAGGAAGTTTTACATCATTTCTGTAAGGCACCCAGAATTAAACTTGAGCAGAACTCAGGTGGAAGGGAGCTTCGTTGTCTGAACCCTCAGCCCGATTTCAAGGCAGACCACAGCGGGGTATAACATTTTTATGGCCTGCTGTGGCCTGGATTGGGTCCACCTTGGTTGGCTGTCATGGCAGCCGTCATTGACCACCATGGCTGCCCGTCATGATGGGGGTGGGGCACTGGGCATAGCTTGGGGGCAGTGCTGGGTGGCCGCACGTTCATTTGGGTCTTCACCCTCCCAACAGTCTGGCCACAACATGTTTGTTGTGCCACTTGACCTGATCCAGACCAGATCAGTGGCAGCATCTAACCCAGTTCATGATGGTGATGCACCGCTGTCACATGTGGTTTTACCCATGGAGAGGCACCGCCACTTCCAGCTGTCTGGAGACACTTGACAAAATTCAGCTTTATTGCTGATAGGAAAAATAAGGCTTGGTCACTTAATCTCAGAAATGTGAATAATCTTTAATAGAATAATTATAAGAATATAAGTATTCTTATTATTCTAAGAATTTGAAGAATTTAATAAATTCTAAGAATTTAATAGTCTATTGAGCTCAACATCCTTTCTACAACAGTGAGATGGGGAAAATATGTATTACAGCTTCCTAAGCAGTGACTGTAGGGGTTTGGAGGTCAGATAGAGTGAGGACTTTTTTTTAATATTACCGAATAGTAACTAAGATACTACTGAAAATGCAGACATTTTCATGGAATTGGCACTTGGCCAAATTGCTTCTGTAAGCAGAAAATTATAACCTGAGTGAGGAGCACTATGAGCTAGCCAATGGGATGCCGGTATTGTAAGGTCATGGAAACCGCTGCCTCCAATGCCAAAAGGAGTAGCATTTGACCCGCCGTAGGAGAGGCGAAATCCCCACGAGAGGTCCGTGTGCAACATTATTAGGTTTTTTTGTTTTGTTTTTAGATATGAGATGTTCAAATGCGATGAATACTATGCTGGAGAAATCACTCACATTCCAAAACTTAGTATAATTTACAGGAGTTCATTTTTTGTAATATTTATTCTGCTTGCAAAATTTAATTTTTCTTTCTGCAGAACTTGAAAAAAAAAATGTTTTGTGAAATCCACAGCACCCTGATAGTAACTGGCAAACAATATTTGCATGCTGTGCCCCATCCTGTCATTATTCTGGTTTTGTTCATAAAAGAATGTCTATTTCTATATCTGTAATGGCCTTTTCTAAAACAGATGCTCTAATATGATTGATTGTGCAAGGCAACCAGAATCATATCTAAAAACAAAGTAGCAAGACAATTGATTCAGATCATATTTCTGTACCTCAGAAATCTTGCCCTTGGCTGTACTGTTAGTTTGCGGAGGGAGTGTCTGCATTTCCTCAGCTGCAGCTTCAGTACTGTGTGAGATAATGAGTGTAAATATGACATTTCCTCCTGTAGTGCAGCAGCAATAGCTTTTGATTACTAAAACCAAACTTCAAATGCTGTGTATAAACAAGAAGAACAACAAGAACAACAAAACCCAGTCTTCTCCTCCTCCTCCTCCTCCTCCTCCACCTGGCTGTCAGTGATATTCTATCTAACTAAACTGGGAAATACTTGCTCCAGAGGTTCACTTCAAATTAGTGGTGGGGTGTTTCTCTGATTGGATTTGCTCCAGCCTAGCACAGAGAGGCCTGTAATTACAGAGGTACCCCATTTCTTGACACAATTCTGTGCAGAAGGGAAACTGAGGATTTTTGTATCAGTCTCCTCTCAGTGAAATCCAGTTCCTGTCACAGGAGATCACTCTCCATTAAATGTAGTTTACAAAAGCAAAGCAAACAGAGACAACCCAAATGACAGCCATCCTTGTGTGCTCAATAAATTACTGGCTTTACTGACTGGATTAACATAAGCCTGCAGGTGGAAGGGAGGGAAAAAAGTCATTGAACCTCACTGAAATATCACATTGCAGGGATTTTATAATCAAGCTCAGGATGTTCTCAAAGACACATTAGACTGAATGTTGGTATCTCAAGAGAGGGAACCTTTTACTTGTTTTATCCCATCCCACAGCTACTGGAGGAGCAGTGCAATTTTTCCTCTAATAAATCATTTGTAAACCTGGGGGATAGTGTGAATCCCTGCAGAACACTGAATATTAGAAGCTGATTTCTATTTTTTTTTCCTTGAGCTTCACTTGAGATTTTTAGCTAAGCCTGTTGTTAACAATTCTAGAAGCACTTCAGTTAGACACCTGTAGCTATTAGCATTTACTCAGCCCAGTATTTAGTCAAAAGACAGATTGGAAAATTATATATATATATATATATATATATATATATATATATATATATATATATATTCCAAGATATATATAATATATTTATATATAATATATTTATTCCAAGATAAATTGATCTGGTAGCTGTTGGTTTATGTATGTGAAGACTTAAAAATAAAAAATAAAAAAATAGCACAGATGCAAAAAAGAAGACAGGGACAGATGGTATAATATTTATTTGAACCCCTGTGTTTCTGAAGACTAATAAGTAATGAGTGTGCTACAGTTAATGAAAACAAAAACGGCATTATCCAAATTTATGAATATTAAAAGCAAATGTTTTGCAGTACAACAACCTCACTATCACAGATTTTCACATGTTACTGATCTCTTCTGAAAGAGGTGTAATTTGAACAAAGCAGCATATGTCTTTGTATTGTAAGGATAAAAAATTCCAAATCTTCTAACTTATGAAAGAGCCTAAATTCCTTTTCCTCCGGCACTATGGAGCCCATCTTTCAATGAAATAAAAGCTCCCGAGGCACCTAAGCTCTTTGAAATCCTAAGGATTTTCAGGACACAGTTTCATTTTGAAGGATACAGAAAACCAAACTACAGATTTTAAATACCCCTGAATAAGTGTGTGCAAAGTCCAGACTGCAACCCATCTGAGCATGTGATAAACACAACAGTGAGAATATTGACACTGTACTCACAGATTCAAGTGACAGGTTAAACACAATGTCATCTCCATCAGTTATGGGGCCTGATCACAGGCAGAGATAAAGTAAGTTCCTTACCAAGGGCACAATCAGGATAGATGCATATGTGTGTGTGTACATGCACGCTCACTGCTCGACATGAATGTGGGGCATGGGAGTCTTGCTTGGGGTGCTTGATCAACGCATCCCTTCCCCATTCTTCCAGGACTGGGAAGGTGCATGAGTGATCACTGACCTTGCTTTTTAGATGTCAGGGAGATGTTTGCTTCCTGACCATCCAATGGTCACATATAGGACAGGTAGGGCACAGCAGCACTGCCTTTTTTTGCTAAACACTGTAGGGATGTGAAACTAGTAGCTCTGCTGCATCTTCTGTGCCACAACTTTGTCTTGATCAAGGCTGTCTAAGGCTCTTTTTACACTGGTGGCACCCATGAAGAACACACGTGGGTGTTCATGTGTGGGTGCCACCCAGGGGGGTGGGGCTGCATGCTCCCATGCACACGCATGCACAGAGGCACCAGCAAAAGTGGAGGTGCCTCCATGCGTGGAGATATGTGGGGGGTGGGTGTGCACTCGTACGCAGAGGCACACACGCGCTGCCCATGCTGCGGCACACATACGCACCCCCTACGCATCTGTGACCTGTGTAAAAGGGGCCAAAGTCCTCCTTTTGCTGCAGAGGTAGAGATTTGCAGTTAGGCAAATGATTCTCAGTTTGGGATTTCAAACTGGATGATGTGCCACCCTGGTAGGGCTGAGATGTGAGTAAGTGTTCCTGCTCCAAAGGGAAATACTGACATTTCAGAAATGCTTGCAAGTGTCTGGTGGCGCTTCATCAGTTTCTGGTGATTCTACGCTTATACATTTTTACCCCTATGACTTTCTGGGACTTTTGTCACTTTTTCTTTTTCACTTTCCAGGACCTTTTCATCACTTTTTGGGAATTTTGAGACTATCTTACAGCAGTTTTACAGCTGTTTTATGGTAATTTCCAGCACTTCCTTGACATTTAGCCAGTGGGCACAGGACACACACACAGGGTTTGGGACCGGCCCATGGCAGCCTCGTTCAACTTGTGAAAAATAACAGAAAATGGAAAAAACAGCTTGAAAGTTGGTACGTTTCTGTGTTGCATGAATCTTGGAAAATGCACCCACTCCCTCCCCCCGAAAGCAAGACAGGACACGATTTTGGATTTATATGGCCGCACCCTTTATTATCCAATTACAACAGTCAAATTAGGTGAGGGGGTGACATCGCCTATTGCGATACAGGTCCAGTATCAATCATAACCCATAACTTCAACAGAGGGGGTTGCGAAATGCCTTCGCCAGCCTCCTCAACAGTAAACGTCTCCCTTTCGTCCAGCGCCAGGGGCGCGGCCAAAAGGGACATTGTCCATCCGGACCTGAGTAAGAATTGAGGTGTCTGACAGTGGGAGGCCTTACAATGCCCTGCCACTCTTGCTGACACCCCTTTTCCAGGGAAACCAACACCCCGTGTGCAATACCCTGCCCCACGGTACACGTGGCTTCCCCATCCCTTAAGGAGATGACTCCTATCTTACCTTAACCTACTTTAAACGATACTGGACCCCCGTCAGGGTACGACAGAATCATACTGCACAAAACAAGCTGAACATCAAAAAAGCACCACACTGAACTAGTGGCAAGCCAAATTATCATCCCATACTGTAAGGAAGGTGAAAAAACAAGTAGGCCCACTGACCAAATTCACTTGCCAAAAATTCCTTCCTGGCCCATATTAATTCGACCGCTTAACCACAGTATAAGGGGAGGGTGGGTGGGTGCTTCTTCTCTCCCTGCTCGTCCTGGACTGAGCGAGGAAAGCCTCTGGGGCTGCTGATTGCTCCCACGTGATCCAGGGAGCCAATCAGCAACCTAGCCCCTCCGCGCCTGCAGCAAGGGTTGCCGTGGCAAGCCCAGCTGCAATCCCTGCAACGCAGCGGCAAAAAATCCTCTCTGCAAGCGCTTGCAATCCTTCCCCCCAGCTTGTCGTGGAGGGGAGAAGGGGGGGCGCGGCAACCCCCCTCCACCTGCATTTGCGGCGGAGGGAATTCCAACAGGAGCAGCACTCACCACAATATTTCATTTCAGGCCTACTCCCTAAAGTTTCACTGATTATTTCTGGGAAAAGTTAAAACTGGGAAAGAGTAGAATAGCAGTGCATGTGTGCAGTTGTCTCCCTGCCAATGCCCAAAGGGTTGCACATGCACAGTCTCTCTCCTCCAGTTCTTTTCTCAGTTTTCCTCCTTCCTCTTCTCCTAAAAGAGGCTGTGCTGCTACCAGATGACGCAAAGGAACTCCTGAATCTTGCTGCTGAAGTATCTGTCCAGGGACTAGCTCAGCAGGGGTGTATGGGGTGGCACGGTATAGGCTGTAATGCCAATAGGTTTGGCTTTGTGAAATGTGGCCCCATACCATAGGTTCAAGTTTGGGAATCACTGAGCTAAATGAATCAGAGAGATATGGGTGGTGAAATCAGGGGTGCGGGTCTGTGGGTGTCATTCCTGTCTTTTGTAATTACAGTTCTGTACAGAAAACTATTTGTGTCGTTATTCATAAACTGAGGTCCACACTACCCTTTTTGGGAACAGTTTGTGCAACAATGAGTTATCTGTCCCAAATAGCAGATTTCTGGCCACTATTAGTGTAACAAGTTTAACAACTATTTTTAGGGAAAAACAAAATATTTGTTTCCTGAGGAAATGCCCCATTTAAATCATTCACATAAAGAAAAAAACAAGTTAACAGGCAGTTCAGGAAAAGAATAAGAGGAACTATCATCTGTCTTCATAGTATTCTAAAATCAATGGGATATGAAGTAAATAATAGTACTCTCTGATTCCATGGATTGCTATTATCCAAAGTTAACTTTCATTACAAGTTTCATGTAGTTAACTTCCATTATAATCCCTATACTTATTTTCACTATACGTCTTGCTCACTGAATAAATCTGTCCTGAAAATTACCAGGCTCATTCTAGCAGCTAAGGAGACATTTTTGGAGACTTCAGAGAAAATCTATCAATCTGTTCTTTGAATTACAGCTAAGCAGACGTTTGTCCCTGCAATGCGGAAAGAGGCTACAGAGACAGTGTCACGGGTTGGAGGTCCGCACCCCCACTTTACCGGGCTTGAGTGACTCAGTTTCCCTTGCGTACAGCCCACTTGAACCAGTTTTCTCTCTCTGGCCGGTTCAAGCCTGCCGCAGGGACAACCCCTATCACTCAAGGGCCCGATCCTTCCCGTTTACAGACTCTTTAACCTCTGGGTTTGCAAGAGCTTGAGAACTCTTGTTGCTCACTTGTGTTCCAATGTTAGACACAGACACTTCTTCATAAAGATAAGAAGTAAGTTTATTGATTACATAAGCAAGATTGCTGGTACAGAGTGGTTACTAGAAATCAAAGGTAAATAGAACGCATTCCTACCCTATACTGGTTGAATTCCTAAATAAGCATCTTACCCTACAAAGGTCGATAAGTTCTTCTCAGTCTGAGCTCATGTTCCATTCTCAGTCTGACTATATCGAGTTCAGGGTTTGAATCTTGTCCCCCTGGTTGCCGATGAGTTGGAAGGGGGTTTTGAGGCAAGTTTGGCAGCGCATCTCCATCTACTGGTTGCTGGTCAGCTGGAGAGGGGTTTAGAGGGGGATTTTCTGCCCCCGCTCTGTTCCCATCCGTTCCATTCTTACTCATTTAAAATTCTTGTATCAGTTGTTTCAGTTGCTGTTTTGTTTTCCCTTCTGCTTCGAGACCTCTCTTTCCGGCTTCCCTGCTCAGCTCTGACCTTCTCAGGTAGTGAAAGTGCTTTGGGAGCCCTATTTTGTTTACTGTTCCTGACCCGAACTTAAAGCTAAAACAACAAACTCAGTGCATTCTGTTCAAGGATCTGCTTATTCCACTCTCTCAGGGCTGAGTTCACGACTCCTGGGGCTTTCAGTCTCTGCAGGTATAGGATTTACTCCCCTCAGAGGAGTCCAGTCACCTGGCTATGCTCCTCTACTTTCTACACATTGGTCCATAAACTGAGCTTGACCCTTCTCGTTGGGCGCCAACTGTCACGGATTGGAGGTCCGCACCCCCACTTTACTGGGTTTGAGTGACTCCGTTTCCCTCGCATACAACCCACTTGAACCAGTTTTCTCTCTCTGGCTGGTTCAAGTCTGCCACAGGGACAACCCCTTTGTCACTCAAGGGCCCGATCCTTCCTGTTTACAGACTCTTTAATCTCTGGCTTCGCAAGAGCTTGAGAACTCTTGTTGCTCACTTGAGTTCCAATGTTAGAAACAGACACTTCTTCATAAAGATAAGAAGTAAGTTTATTGATTACATAAGCAAGATTGTTGGTACAGAGTGGTTACTAGAAATCAAAGGTAAATATATCACATTCCTACCCTATACTGGTTGAGTTCCTAAATAAGCATCTTACCCGAAGAAGGTCCATAAGTTCTTCTCAGCCCTTGATGTAAGCGAATGGGTCTCCAGACTTAGAGTTGTTAGAGAGCAAAGACCTGTCTCTCAGTTCATGTCTTTTCAGCCTTGCTGGCTGCAAGATGGTGAGTGAGTTCCTGAAAGTCACTGCCCCCTCTGGGGTACAACTCCTTATATATCCAGGAGGAAACTCCATGTATCTTCTCGAGGCTTCTAGAATTCCCTTTGTTCTCATTATCAGTTTTCTCTGTCTCTTGCACGTAGGCAATGGCTGCCGGCATTAGCATATAAATGTCCCTGGCCACCCATCTGGGCCAGGGTTCCCAAATACACATTCCTTGTATCTCTTCGCATTTCCTGGAGCTTGGTCACGTGTCACAGCTCTGATTTGGGTTTTACAGTTCTCAATTGTAACATTACATACATGTGGAAGCTTTTGCTTTACATATTTACCAGACTTGTAGTCTACAGGTAGGCCCATGTTACACATGTGTGACCCTATGTTCCTCTGTGACAGACAGATTTGGTTAAAACTGACCACAACTCTTTATTAACTCAGAATAGCAGTCTGGGGGAAAGGGGAGGGGGGAGAGTGAAACCAGCAAATGTTCCCCCTTTTCAATCTACAAGTCCAGTGCCTATGGTCATTTATCCAGCATGGATTAACCCATATCCATTTCCATTCCAATTACCCTAATGGATTATCCCAGTCCATTTCCCCATCCCCATTGTGGGGTCTTGAGGAAAAGGTGATGGTTCTTGTACCAACTAGTGACTACATTTATTAGAGATGAAATGAGATTTTGCCCTTCTTAAAAATCTCATAAAGAATAGGCTTCTTGACAAGATTTTCTCATTCCGAGAATCTTGCAAAAATTGGGTGTTCTTGTGAGATTCTTGTAAGATTTCAGAGAACCTAAAAATAGCCCCCAAAAAGTCTGTGCATGTTTAAAAATGGCTGCTAGGCCCGTTCTGCTCATGTGTGCCCATTTTGCACACGTACAGACCATTTGGCAGGTATTTTTGAGATTATCGAGGATCTCATGAGATCTCACCAGGGTTGCAATATTCTCATGAGAATAAGTTTCATTCCTGCTTAGTAGTGCAGTTCCTGCCAAACCCCAGGGTTGAGTGGAGCTATGGGACACTTACTTATCCCCTGATCAGATACCCCTCCCCTCACCTTGTAAGGAGGTGCCTCAGTTTCCATAATTCCAGTTCCATTCCATTGCTATGAGCTTGCCTATTTCCTTTAGCACTGGACTGCCACCATTAGATCAGAAAGTTCATGTTTGGCACATTCACCCCACCTCCCCACTGCCTGTCACCACCAGACTGCTTCATGCAAACTTCCCCAGTGTCTCCTTTAAAACACCAGGTACAATTCCCAATGGGGATAAAAGGACCCCGCTGTCCCGAAACTGTTCAGGCTTCAGCCAGTTAATTGCTCTATGTTCCCACATTCTGAATAATAAACTGTTAATCACCCTATTCACTCTTTTGCAGGCTCGGTCTACTCTCTGTGGGTTTAGCTCTCCTCTCCAAACTCACCTTTGCAAGAGGTGTATAAATACCAAACGCATACCCCCTGGGAACATTTTTTGCAAGTGCAGCCAGTCCTGTTGAAGCATGACAGACAGACCAAGCAGGAACATCTTCCAAAATCATGCTCACCTAAATGTATTACTATCATGTCTAGCTCAGCCACTACCTTCAACCACAGTACCATAGGCATAGGTTGAGCCCATAACTCATACTTCCAGGGGACCAAGGGTCCTGGTGGAGGTTGAGAAGGTCACACACACACCCCACTGAGGGTGAGAGAGGGTCGAGGTCTATGGTCTGCCTGTAAAGAGCTGCTGCTGTTGAATGCAAGGCCCATGGTGAATAGGGCCCCAGTTATCCAGAATTTGATCCTGGATGGGGCAGCGGACCTTGTATACATTACAGAAATCTGGCTGGATGAGGGAGCGGGACCTGTTTTGGTGGACCTCATTCTGACCGGGTATGCTGTGCAGCACCAGCCCCGCATGGGGGAGCCGGGGGGGAGAGGGGGAGGTGTAGCTATTGTTTTCAGAGAGGAATGGTCAGTTAGGAGATATCCAATTCAGGAGATTCCAGGTATTGAGGCCCCAGGTATTGTGGCCCAGGTATTGAGGTCCAGGTATTGAGGCCCAGGTATTCTAGGTATTGTGGTGTTTGATTTGGCGGGGGGGGGCAAGCTTGGGGTGCTGCTGGTATACTGGGCCCCTTCCTGTCAGGCAGCTTCCCTTGCCGCTCCAGCAGAGCTGGCCTCAGAGGTGGCGCTGAGCTCCTGGGGGACTTCAGCGCCCATGCTGATGCCGGTCTTGTAGGAGCGGAGCGTGAGTCCATGGTCGCCATGGCAACCACGGACTTGTCCCAAGTGGTCAACTGCCCAACCCATGTGGGGGGGCATATGCTCGACCTGGTTTTCTGTTCAGGCCTTGAGGCAAGTGGTCCATTAGTGGGGGATGTAAGAGTTACGCCCTTGTCATGGATGGACCATTATCTCCTACAGGCCAGCCTCTCAGCACACCCCCTCCAGAAGGGAATGGACCTGTTAGGTTGGTCTACCCTCGGAGGCTGATGGAACCACAGTGGTTCCAGGAAACTCTGATGGAGTTAACCCTAGACCCTAACGGCCACTCTTCTGATGTGCTGGTCCAGCATTGGAACACCTTGCTGGGGGAGGCCATTGACAGGGTGGCTCTGAGACATCATCTGCCTCCATCTTGTCACTGCAGGGCCCCTTGGTTCACTGAGTGGCTGCAGTGTATGAAACAGGTAGGCAGGAGACTGGAGTGACACTGGCGTTGGACTCGCTCCGAATCTGATTGACTACTCTATAGGGCCCATTTGCGATCCTATGCTGAGGCTGTGAGGACAGCAAAGAAA
>QEPC01002663.1:155329-167429 GCA_003113815.1 Sphenodon punctatus
TTTTTTAAAGCCAGGTTGGGCAGGGTGGGTGGGGGGTGTCCCCCCTTCCACCCGAAAAACCTGGACTGGGGAGGGAAAGTGGGGGGGGGTTGTTGTTTTTTTACATTGCGGCCATTCATTTTAATCACCGCAATGTAAAAAAATCTGGTAGGGGAATTCGGTAAATTACACTGGATTACCGGGTTTAATCCGATACTGCCGGTGCACCAAATACCAGCAGTATCAGATACCGGATGATCCGCTAGTCCCACCCCTACTAGGGACACATGTTCACTGTGTTTTTCCCATTGCTTCCATTGGGGAAAATGTGGAGAACAGAAGTCCCTGAGTATAACATCGGGCATTATAGTATGTCATCACTGCAGAAACCAGATATGTGTGCACCATCAGTCAAATCTGCAAAGTGGAGAGGATTCGCAATGTGATCTGTAGGGATGTGCGAACACGAACTGTCGATCCTAAGAGATAGGCGAGAGTTGTTGCAAAGGGAAAGGCGATCGCCAATAGCCTTTGTTTCCCACAGCCGATCAGAAGTGAGTCAAGTACAGGATTTCCCATTCAGCCCCATTGTAATGTTCACCCAGCCCCTGCCTGCCGGCGCACTCATCCGAGCTATTGCAGTCTACAAGATTGAAGAGCAAATGGCTGTCATGCAATACTTGCAGAAGCAGGAGCAGCAGACATTGGGTTTCTGGGGCAGAACCCATGGCACAGACAGAATAGGTAGTATTGGCAGCAGCAGAAGACATTGGATTCCCAGGGCACAGTACCCATGGCACAGCAGACAGCAACAGCAGGATTGACAGCACCCAGCTAGGACTGGGGGGCAAGGATAGACCCAGATGGCTGGAAGGGGTCGCTGCTCTCACTCCCACCATCCCCAGGGGCTTCCTGCTGCATGGCCCGTTCTGCCTACCAGACCTTCTGCACCAGCACACCCTTCCGGAAGCCATAGACTGCTGTCTCACGTGCCATGCTGCAATTGATCCTGGGGTCCAGCATGGTTGCCAGGACATATTCCTCCCAGTGCAGGAGCTCATCAAAGCGCACACTCAGCCCCGCCTTCAGCTTCTGCACAAGGTCAATCACCTCATCTGACATCCTCCTGCCCTGAGGACCACAATCCCCGCCCTCCCCCCCCCAAATCTCATCCAGGCTGCTGTGGAGACTATGGACCAGCGGGGTCACCTGGCTGAGGGTGGTGGTGGAGATGGCCAAGGTCTCCGTGATGGCCAGGAATAGTCTCAGGACACAGACCGTTCGAGCGATAATCTCCCATTCCTCCCTGTTTTACCCTGGAGGTGCCTCAATGTCTGTCTCCAGTTCCACCTGATGCAGGGTGGCTTTCTGTTCAAGAAGCTGCTCGAGCATCAGGAAGGTGGAATTCCACCTGGTGGAGACTTCCTGGACAAGTGTGTGCACCGGGAACCCTTGCTCGGCCTGCTTCTCCTGGAGTAGCTCGCTGCCCTTCACACTGCAGTTAAAGAAGCCATCCAGCTTCCTCCCCTGGTCAACCAGGAAGCTAAGGGTGCCTGACCCAATCCCCTTCTCCCCCTAGCACAGAACATTCTTCACCACAAGATGAAGGGTTGTGCTGCGCAAGAGATGCTTGTGAAACCCCTGTCATGAACTGCCTTTAGTATATTGGCAGCGTTGTCCATGACCACACACCCCTTGGTGAAGGCCGCACCTGGCATGACCCACTCCCTCACCATGGTGGCCAGGGCTGTCTCTAGGTTCCTCGAGGTATGAGAGCTATCCATGACTTGTGCTTGAAGAAGGGCCCACCTATACCCTGCTTCAGGTCTCCTCCTGCCATTGCCAAGCACTGCCTCTGGGTCCTGCCACCAGTGTGCAGTCACTGCCAGGTAGGCATGTTGGGCATTTCTGGTGGACCACAGGTAGCTGGTGAAGTGGACCATGCCCCGCCCCAGCTCCGGCCACCAGCTCCCTCACCCACTCCTTCAAAGTCCTGTAGAACTGTGGCACCACAGTCTGACTCAGAGTGGAGCAGGAAGGCATCTTAAAGTTGGGGGGCAGGAACCCAATCAGCTGCTGGAAGCCCTTGTCCTCCACAATTGACAAGGGCTGGCCATCCAGGGCAATCATTTCTGCCAACACGCACTTGGCTTTCCCTTGGAATCCAGTGCCACGGCACCCTGACAATGGCCTGGTCAGATCCCCCCACCCCATCTTCTCCATGGTGTACTGGGGAGGCTCCTGCTGCTGTTCTACCCCCATACTGCTCCTGCTGCTAGAGGCAGCAGCAGTTGGTGCAGGACACTGGCCCACTGAAGGAGCCAGGCGACTGGCCGCTGCAGTTGGGAACCCGCTGGCATCCATTTCTCCTGCCTTTCCGCTGAGCAACAGAGCACTGTGGCATGCCTTGAGGTGCCTCGCCATTGCAGTTGTGCCAAGGTTGGCAAGAACCTGCCTACGCTTCACCACCTTATTGCACAGCGTGCACTGCACCTCTCTGGGATCATCTGCTCGCACCTGCTTAAAATGATCCCAGACTGAGGATTCCTCACCCCCCCCTCCTGCCTTCTTGCCCACCCCAGCGGACACACTGCTGCCAGTGCTGCTGGGAGGGGGATAAGTTCATGGCACAGGTGACATAGCTCTGGTAGAAGGGTCAGACATTGCCTCAGCTACAGACATCTCCTCTGCGGCACTAGTGTCTGCTTCTGACTCACTATCCACGATCACGGTGATGTCCCGTCAAGGGGAGTACTGGGATCCTGAGGCTAGACTGCCCATGCCCACCATGCTGCTGGCACTTTCCCTGTGCCCCCCTCTGTAGCTGCTAGTGCTGCTGCTGCTGCTGCTGCTATTCCTCTCACTACTGATATTGCCTGGGGATCGGGCCCTGCCTCTAGCAGCTGGGGTTGGATCCACCAGCTCTGGACTGCTGGGGATTGCCTTGACAGTGGGAACATTGGTGGCCCTGGAGGAACATCGGAGGCAGCACAAGAACCTGCTCCAGCACCACCAGCAGCAGAGACAGATGCAGCCTCAAGTCCTGCAGGCCTTCCAGTGCCCTGTGTGGCAGTGGAGGAGGGTACTGCCAGGAGGCGATGCTGAGACGCTGAAGTCTGTTGCCCTAAAGCAGGCCTGCTGAGTTTGCCGTGGGGGGGAGGGGGGTTGATGTGCTCTGCCTCTGGCAACTGCTGCTGCCACTCCACTGGCACGACCCCTCCAGCCTCTGGCACGTGCCCCATTGTATCCCCTATGGGCAGCAGACCAGCCTCTTCTTCCCTTCTCCATTTCTTCCTCCAAAATAATGTTTTTATATGGGGTTTTTTATTATTATTATTTCAATTTCTTATCTAATAGTATATCTATCTATCTACATAAAATCTAACTGCTATTAACTATTATAAATGCTATGAACTAAATGGATTATCTAATAAGTACACAGGCCTACTCCTACAAATACTAAAACAAAATCACTAACGCTATCTATCACTAAGCTAACTCCTAGAACTGTCTACTATCTCTAATTTATCTATCTATCTGTCTATCTATATATGGGATGGGGGGAATCACAAACAACACAAGGAGGGGTACAAAACTGAAATGAAACCTAAATCAATCTAATAATAATACTCTAAAAAAACAGGGGAAGGGAAGGGTATCTGAGATGGAATATATGGGAGAGGGAAAGGATTCAATGGAGGGGGGAGGGAGGAAGGAAGATTGAACACAGGGAACACAGGGAGGGGTAAAAACAAAAAATAACCACTAAATCTCTCTAAGAGCTAAATAAATGAGAATATGGAGGTAGATGGGTTGGATAGGTGAAATGGGAGGAGGAGGGCAATGGATTGAGGACCTTGGAAATGCTGGGAGAGGGAGCCTTCTGAAACGCCTGCTGTTCAGGAACAGTGACTAGCTCAGAAGGTATTGGGAAGGGGGAGGTAGACAGTTTTGTTTTTTGCTGCGCCCGCCTCACCGCAAGCCCCATTGGCTCCGTGCAGCCTAGCCCGTGGCCAATCGCAGACTGCAAAGCCAGTGGTCTAAGGCAAAAAGGGATGGTGATTGGGCAGTCTGGCTGCTACTCCAAGCCTCTCTACCCCTGGTGCCTGGAAGTCTGCTGCCCAACTGACTACCCCTCCCTGTCACATTTGACCTTCCAGTGACACTTTTTTTACCACCCGAACTCACCTGAATGTGATCCAAACTGACCGAACTGTTCTGTAATTGTGACGTTTGGAAATGAGTTTGGGTCGGTAAGTTCGGGTTTGGGTTCATGTTCGGTCATCCGAACAGGCCGAATTTGGGCCGAACTCTGAACTTCCAAACCGCGTTCGCCCATCCCTAATTTTTACACACATGTTAAAGTTCCTGATGTTTCAATCTTCTGGGTTTACAAGCCCACAAGTAAGTTCTGGATTCATTTTTCACACACACATTGCCCTGATGCAGTTCCTGGATGCTTTCTTCACACAAACACTGCCCTGAGGCAGCCTAAAGTAGCCAAACTGTAAATGTGACAGGCTGCCAAAGAAACCAAGTGACCACAGCTGCGTGGAGCAAAGCAGTTTACCAGGAGAACCTTTTACACACAAAGTTTCTGGGAGAAGTTTCATGCAGAAATTCAAAGATCCGGATGTTTAAAATCTGAGTGAGTGATTCAGACACACAAAAAGTTCAGGATGTAACAGAAAACATCCAGGAGAAATGTATGTGTAAAAACACCCATTGTCATAATAATGCTCATGGGGTGGGGACATTTTGCATCATTTTGTCATAGGGTATTTTCAGAAGTAATGCTACCATGCTTAGCCACACTTAACCCCAGGGTTACAACCACCATCGCTTCTGTTTGGCAGTTACCAAATGTTCACCACACTTTGCCCCGAACCATGGCAGCAGTTATCATTGGTTGTGATCTTGGAAAATCACAGGGAACAGCTGGTGGTAAGTACTATCACGGTTCAGGACAAATTGTGATAAGGTGCACTGTCATATCTGTTCTGGGTACCAACCTACCCCAGGGCGGGGTGGCAGCCATTACCCCAGATTGGGTCTAAGCATGGTAGCATCACTTATTAAAATACCCTTAGTTAGAGGGTCCGAGAAAGATCATGCCTCAGAAGGTAGAATCCTCCCAAGTGTGTGTAGACAAGGTCCCTTCAAGAGTGTCAATTCTCCTGTAAGAGGTAGTGTGGATTGTGACCCACCCATCAATACCCACAGAGCAGCTGGGAATGAGCTGGCATGCTCCATGGGTGGAGGTGGATGTTCAACACCCAACCGTCCATGTAAACGGCAACACCCCCCCCCCCAGGGGAAGGGTCAGTGAAACCACTGAGTCATGACTAGAGAGGCCCCGCAGGAGCCCGCAAACAGACAGACCCACCAAGACTCACACAGAACATCAGCCTGGGAGCCCTTAAAGGAGAATCCTGTGAGAACATTGATGTGCTGACTCCTAACATGTCAGACAGGAATGCCCAGGACAAAACAAAGGGAGCCAGTGCTATGATACACGCAGGAATGGGCAGGGTAAGCAGAGGGACCCTGGGATACCTAGGGGAGGCAGACCTGGGCCAAAAGCACCAGGGAGGGGGGGTAGGATGGCTACTGACAGCACTCCCATCCAGACACAGGGCAGAGGGTGCAACTCTGTTGCAGCACCACCCACATCCCCACCCCAAACCGCAGCCATGGGGCACAGGGAGGAGAGTGATCAGGAAAGTGAGGTAAGAGCGAGGGTACACACTCAGCGGAAGTGGGGAGGAATCTGACAATCCCCGAGCACATGCTGGGGAACCTTCAAGTAGGCAGCTGACAGCCACATCATTCCCCCAACATAGGAGAGCACGTGGACCCTGGCACACAGCACCACCAGGGAGACAGCTGAGGATGGCATCTGTGGCAATCTGGTTAAACAGTTGGAACACCCAGAGGGAGTGGGTTTAGGAACACCCCACAAAAGCAATAGGGGTGCAGCAGGACAACAGCTCACCATCATGCATTCCCCGAACTGGAGACCACCTGCTCCACTGCCACAACAGACACTGGGAGGGCCCCAAGCCACCAAGCTGGACAGTCCCCCACACACAGAACCCAAAAGGGGGATCCCTGGTCCTGGCAGGAGATCCTGGACTTCATACATGTGGGTGGGGTGGGGTGAAAAGGTCCAGTACAACCTGGTGCGCAGCTACAAGACCAAAGAGGTCTATGAAGTTATCACCCAGGAGATGCAGTGGTTGGGGTACAATAGGTATGTCACCCAATGCATGAAGCAGGCAAGTCCAGCCATGCCATGCACACAATGGAGTTTCATGATCTGCTGGATCGGTTCCTCTGCATGGATGGGGACATTGTGGCCTCCCGCATCCACGGCACCACCTTTGCATGGGGCAGAAAGGGCATGTACAACACCACCCCTGCCCCAACCACCAGAGCAGGGGGAGCCTTCAGCCCCTGATGAGGCCAGACAGGATTCGGGAGGGGGCAGCTCCATCCTACTGGTGGAGGAGGTGTCCCTGGAAATGAAAATGGAATGCATCACCCTCCATATGATCCCCTGAAACCCACGTGGGTCAGAAACCACAGAGACATGGGGTACATGGGGAGCAGTCCAATACCAGGGATGCCCCCAAGGAGGTGGAGGAATAAAATCCAGGTGAGAGAACCACCAAAGGGAAGTGGCCCGGCCAATAACAGCCAGGATTCCATCTGGGAAGTACAGTCCAACTGACAGATCACATGTACTCACACAGTTCAAGGGGACCTGGAGGTACACAAGGAGGAGGTGGTGGCAGCCCTGGAAGAGGATGTGGAGGAACCAGAGGCCATCCCCAGGCCCGGAGACCAGGAGACCAATGATAGGTACACACAGACACGGGTACAGTGGCAGGAAGTGGTGGTATGATGCAAGGTGGACATGGTCATGGCAACGCTACTGACCCCATCCCCTTCCAGGTCCCAGCAAGGGTCGAGCTAGGGGGCAGTGAGGAGGGAGGCTGGGAACACCACAGGACAATGGGTGGAGACAGCACAGGGGGTGGGGGGAAACGCAGCCATGGAGAAGGTACAGATGGATGCAGTCATGATGGGGATGGGAGACAAACGCACACAGGGATCTTGGGAGCAGGGATGGTGCCATCGCCAAATGCCAAAGTGGATGTGGGAGCAAACGGGGAGAATGACAACAGAGGCAAGGCCAGAGAGGGAGAAACCGGGGGAAGGGGGGTGATATACCAGCCAGGCCAGGGCTCCGGAACAGAGGAATGGGGGGGCAGGTCCCCATCACCATGCTAAACACAGGCAACTTTGCTGTTCACAGACAAGCAGTGTGGTACAGCCAGTGGTGCCAACACTTTGAGTGCAGAGAGGAACCAGGAGATGCAGACCCACAACCAGTGGAGGAGGGAGGACCTAGGGAGGGAACTGGTGGCAGACGCTCAGAGCTGGGAAAAGACCCTAAACAGGGATTTACAGTTAAGGTGGGGGAAAGGAACTGGTAACAAAACTACCACGTCCTAGGTCATGTAGGCCCCCTCCCCCCATGCCCTCCCAACAACATCAAGGGGGAAGGTGGCCAGCCCACCCCACTCCTGGTTCCCCTCCAGGACACTCCACGACCCCCTTTCCTGAGCCCCCAGCCACTCCAGATCATCACTGCACCCCCAGTGAACCAACTGCCAAGGCGGGCCAGCCCACATGTGCAGGTTAGCAATGGGAACAAGTGGTTGACAACCAACATGGGGGGAGGGGGGAACATGGGACACAGCACCCACCCGGAAATGAGGAAGGGCTGTAAGGTAGCATGGCAGGTGGTGATGGGCACAAGGAGGTCATGAAAGAGAGCACTAGAACAGGAGCACAGTAAATGACTAACCACTACTTGTAATGCTGAGTTCCAATCCACAGGAGCAACCACCTGACCCAGCAGTGGAGTAGCCGGTGGAGGAAGTAGAGCCCAGCCAACGGTCTCAATGGGCAGCAGCTGCCAAGTCCCACAGAGAGCCATCCCCCGGTGGTGCTGTAAAGAGGGGATGGGGAAGACCCCAGAAGACATGACCCCCAACCACTGTAAATATTCCCAAAATAGACAGCATTAACTGAACATATCTGTCTGTCCTAGAGTCTGTACAGGGGGATGCATGTGACATGAGGGAGCCAGCAGCAAGCCACGGTTGTGGCCACTGCCAGGGAAATGGGAGCTAACCGATGCGGGGCAGGCAGGCGCAGCATCTCACAACCGTGCCCTATTGAACAGGCGCAACCCGAAGGGCATGGCAAAGGGCATGGATAAAGGGGCATGGATTGCCGGTCATAGGAAGGGATGGAGGGGAAGGATGGAACCGCACCCTGCAGAGACCCAGTAAACACCTTGAACTGGATGAAGAGTTGTAAGGTCACAGGGATGATGGGTGATGAGGTGGGACATCATGCCATCACCAACCCATCCCCACCACCAGGTGGTGGAAATTGCAAGGGGTGACCAAGGGACCCAGGGCTACTACCACCCTGCACACGACAGCTACCCATCTCCACCACAATGGGTCAGGATGCACAACAGGGTGCCATAACACGCATTCACAGTGCGGTTGGAATGGTGGGTGAGAGCACCACCATGGGCATTTGGGCTCCAGTACAGGGGAGGTCCAACGGGGTGTCCATGAAACAAGGTAGTAGGATGCAACAACGGGCAGCCCTGAGATGGCATTGGCGATCCAGGATCCGCTATGGCACTACATGGGCCAATAGACCGGGGGGGGGGGCACATCAGCTGTCAAGTAAGACAGAGGCAGGAGCAAGAGTTGACAGCACAATGTTTTGGTGTACAGGAATGCGGGGCAGTTGAAAGGAGGCAGCCCAAAGGCCACGGTCAGTCTCCAGCCATTTGGGCAACTATGCTCCTGCATATGACATCACAGTACTCCTCCAAGATCTGCCTGAAGGCCCCACCCTGAACATCCTTGTACAGGGGCACAGAGCTCAATCTGTGTGTGTGGGGCGGTGGAGGTGGGAATAGTCCAAAGCAGCACCACCAGTCTCCCAGAAGTTATGGAGTACACAGGCTGCCAGGACAAGGATGGGGGGGGGGGGAGTGTTGCAGGTCAAAATGGCTTCAGTTAAGCAGGAGGCACCACCTCATCCTTAGCAGTCTGAAGGTTCTCTCCACCACGCACCTTGTGGAGGCCAGGCACTCATTAAAGAGCACCTGATCAGGAGTGTGGTCAACAGGATAGGCCCTCATGAGCCATGGGGTCAGAGGTTAGGTGGGACCCCCTATGACAACCAGAGCCATGTATAGCCCCAAAGATGTTCAGGATTATTGAGGGTGTATCTCCCCATTGAACATTCTGGCAAAGAAGGGGGAAGAGTGCAGGATCCAAGCATTGTGGCGCTTCCCCGAGCAGCCTGTGTACACATCAACAATGAGGTTACTGACATCGTGGAGTGCCCTGTTCACAGTCGCTCCCCACACACCAAACTGCTTACCAATGCTCCGGTAGGAATTGGGGGTTGCTAGGTGCCACAGTGTCATTGCCACCCACATCCCTGGGGGTAGGGTGCAGCACATGTTATTTTCGTTCCTGCGGAGGTGGGGGCCAAGGATCTCGGCAATCTCAGTCAGCAGGGAGTGGGTCATCCGGAAGTGACCGGTCCAATCCTCGCACTCCTCGTTGGCCCAGGTCGCCAGTATGTCCTCCCACCAGTCAGTGCTCTGTGACTGCGCCTAAGCCATCCATCATATGGGTAGGGTCACCCAAGAGCCATACATGTAGAGGGGCAACCTGGAGAGGATGAGCCAGATGTGGTGTGATGCTGCCATCCCCACCATCGCTGGCACCTTGCCTTGATCCAAACTGTTGCCATGCTGTGCAGGTTGGCTGCCCTCTGGCAGCATAGGCCATAGGTTTACCAGCAGGAGTCTGGGCACAGGAGGTCATCATTTGTGCTTTGTATCTGTGGGTCTTCTTTTTCTCCTTGGCACCCTTTCATCTGAGTCATACTCCTTCCACTGTTTGCATGGGTTCCCATGTCCCCCCCCATCCCTGCCATGGTGTGGGGCTCATCCTGAGCCCTGTGCATCCAAGCCCCATGCTTGTTGGGCTGCTGCAGTGTTGCAGCTGGCTTGTGGTTTTTGGGAAGAGGCTGTCCACTCTGTGCCCTCTTGGGGCTTGGTGGGGGCTGCTTCTTTTTATCTCTTGACATTCCAGATACCTCCTCCCCTGCCCACTCAGAGTCTGGAAGTGTAGGGGAAGTGCTGTGTGCCGCGGCTTTGTTTGCCCTCTCTCAGCCATGTTGTTACATCACTGTGCAGGGCGTGGTTTCTCCTCCATTCGGTATACTGGTGGACCATGTAAACATCATGGGTGTTTGATCAGTGTTGCCCTAGGTGTGTGCCTGATTGGTGTGTGCTGACCCCACCCCTTCTTTCCCACAACCCCCCGCAGCGGTGTCCATGTACACGTCTCCCTGTTTGACGCCGATGGGTGTTCGGTGGGCGTGCTCACTCACCCATCTCCATCTATCTCCACCCATCAGTCCCACTGCAGCATCCGTGTAAAAATGGCCATTATTAGAATGGTTTCAAGGTAGCTGAAAAGAGCACGTAAAATAAAAGATATCTTAACTGGATAAAAATGTAATTATTTTCTTGCAATTTGGTCAAAGGTTTTACTATCACTTATCTTCAGCCCCTGGAGAAATGTAGGGAATATGTTTGCTCTTGTTCTGTTTGATACTGTAGTTTCTGATTCATCTTGCTTTTTCATTATGGTGGCCTGCCAAGAACCCTGCATTATTAGCCTAGTCTCCTATGGAAAGAATAGGAAGGTATTTGGGATCAATCCAGCAGTTTCTGTAGGTCACTCCTTAATAACTGTTGATCCTATAAGCCAATTTTGGTAGAAGCCAAATTTGGTAGCAGGGCAGAAGCCTCAAAGGTAAGCAGGAAACAAAATTTCATAACAATAGGTGGACCTCCAGGGGATATATAGCACCTTTTGTAGCTGAAACTTTCCACTGAGTATTTTCTCCACTTTGGAAACTTAACTTCATTAGTTCAGGTGCTCATAAATATTTGTATGGATAAGTTTCTCCGGATCCTGGATTGACCTCTGCGGTTGGCCGGGAGCACCCTTCTTGAGGTCCCCTGGGGTTCCTGGATGTTGACCACGAGGAGAGAATTAATTTTCAAAAGATTATTTACTGGAAGAAAATTAATTGTCTACAATATAATATTTCATACAGAAAGACATAGGTTGAAAACAGATGTGCGGATGGCAAGACAATTCCCTGGCCCACCCTGGGGTGAACAACTGCAGCTGCCACTCCCTGGCTTGGCGAGCAGCACAAAAAAAAAGTGTGTATGCAATGCCTGGCAGCCAGAGAGCCATTCCCACATCCAACGTAAGGTGGAGGAACTGAACAAGTGTGTGGGCAGCTGCTCCTACCTAAAAATAAACTACCCCAGTAACAGTGAAAAAACTCCCCACCCCAAGGACTAAATCCTACCAAGTTGAATGCACAACCAAAGAAATTAGGAGAGTAGAAATTGAAAATATTTAATATAAACAATTACAATAACAAAGGGGTAACTACTCCCCCCCCCCATTTATAATTTAAGGAATAATGACATCAAAAAATCACAAAGTGAAATCACATTACCATATCAATGGGTGATGGAAGACTTTGAGGTGGGGGGGAGGTTCCACAATTGGGTGCAGAGTCAGAGTTTGGGGTTGAGGAAGCTCAGCCTTGTTTGGTTTATTTGGATCAGCTTCAATTAATCTCTTCCACTGATGCAGAGGATGTATTTGGTGGGGTGTGGGTGACCAGTTGTGAATTAGATCCATGCCCATCCTGGCTGGTGAAAGCCAGCCTGAACACACTGAAGGCATTTCTGGCAGAGGTTGTCAATGACTCCGTTCAGGAAGGCAGGGTGACTGACAGCCTCAGAACTGTAGTTGCCTTTCCCCTGCTCAAGAAACCATCTCTTGTTTTTGACTCCCCTGCCAATTACGTGCACTTGAGACCTCGCATCTTCATGAATGTTAGACCCCTTGTCTCTCCCTCTGTTCCCCTTCCTAAGTCTCTCCCCCAGCTCCTGTCTCTCAGATTGTAAGCC
>QEPC01002663.1:168857-182230 GCA_003113815.1 Sphenodon punctatus
TACCCCGAAATCCGGTACCGGGTCTGGATTACCGGGTCGAATCCGATAATGCCGGTACGCCCGATACCGGCATTATCGGATACCGGATTATACCGGTTTCCCACCCCTATATGGAACTGCCCTTGAATGCCTGGGTCTGCTCATTCCTGGTTGGGAGAACCCAGAGTGTGGTGTTGGGGCATTGGCTCGTCATCCCCTTGGGAGATCCCTTATGGGGTCCATCAGAGTTCCATCTTGTCCTCACTCCTGTCCAATGTATAAATGAGTCACAAGGCAAGTTCGTTCAGAGATTTAGTATGAAACCCAGCTCTAGATCTCCATTTCATCTGACCCACGCCCTACAGTATTGGTGCTTACCCAGTGCCTGGCTGTCATCGGAGGCTGGATGCACGTGAGATGATTGAGGCTGATTGAGTCCAGCCTCCCTTGGTCACTTAGGGTCACAACCTTGTAGTGCTTTGTATCCACTGTGGTGCCTGGATTGCCTGGTTGTGGTGGTGGCCAGGAGCGCTTTTCACCAACTTCATCCAGTAAAAAGGCTGTGACTTTTTTATCCTATCCAAATCTGGCTACCATCATCCGTGCCTTTGTAACCTCGAGGCTAGACTATTGCAATGGGGTTTCCGTTGAAGATTGTTTGGTGGCTTTAGTTGGTGCAGAATGTGGCATCCTGCCTTCTGTTGGGGATGGTTCTCCAGGAGTTCATTACACCAGTGCTCCAGAGTTTGCACACAAGCTGCCAATAGCATTCCATGCACAATTCAAGGTGCTGGTTTTAACTTATAAAGTCCCAAATGGCTTGGGCTCCCTGTATGTGAAGGACTGCCTCTTCCTCTCTGTTTCATCATCGCTTCTGAGGTCAGTCAAGGGTGCTCTCTTGCAGGTACCAACAGCCTGTGAAGTTTTTACCAAAAGGGCACTGTTAGGAACAACAGCATTTCCCCCCCAGAAACCATAGACACCATCCCTTGGCAGCACCCCACAAGACACAGGTTAATGGGTGCAGGGAAACAGAAGGGGAAAAAGGAAAAAGAAAGAAAACACCCCATGCAAAACCGGTCTGCTTGGAAGGAATAAGAATGAAACAAGGGAGGCTCCCTGGTAAAACAATGGAACAGTCAAAAACAGGTGGCCTCCCTCTTTTGAGATGAGCCCTCCATGGCCGCCCAAAACTCTGAGCAAGCAATAGATCAATCGTTAGGCTGATCGCTCCATGCCCATTAAAAAATAGCCTTCTTCCCCTGTTTATAGAAACACCCTTTTTCCCTCTGGTTCGTCCTGCCATGCCCCCCATTGAATTCCTCCAAAGCTCTGTTTCCCCCAACACATCATGCAAAGGTTTCTTTTTCAGCCCTATCATTCCTGAGCACCTCTGGGACACCTTTTGTGCAAGTGCCTTTTGAGTCCCCTTGCCCCACCTCTCAGAAACCTCTAACTGCCCTTGCCCCCCATGAGCAAATTGGGTCATTCTTGAGCACAAACACAAGGAAGTTGTTCTGTGCGTGCTTGCCTCAAAGATCTCTCCCAGACTATTACCCCCCTTTTGTTCTGTCCAAGCTTCTTCTGCCCCAACCCCCCACTCTGAACGCCACTGGATCTACAGGGTTACCTGTCCCTTTTCAACAGTATTGGAGAGGTAATATTGCTCATTTTACCCCTTTCCCCCCTCTCGCCACATCCACTTATACCAGAGGGTTTTGCTTGTAAATTACTGTGAGTGTATGTCAACTGTGCTTGGTGGGAGGGTATAGAAACTTATTTGTATCATCCTAATTGGCCTGTGGGTGACCTGTTTATGTATTATAGTCCTTTGTCAATAAATCTCCCTTTTTGTATCCCTTTTCTGTGTTTGGATGTGAGAGGGAAATTCCAGTCAGTTGACAGTGCATCACATCCTCAGACTGATCCCAGCGGACACGTGCGGACCCTTTGAATCAATTAGACTAATTTCCCCTAAATTTAAGAGGTCATTGGGATATTGGGGTACCAGGCCCCAATATTCACTCATGGAGTGGGTCCATGTCCTAACAGCACCCCTGAGAGGTGTTCTCAGTAGTTGCCCAACAGTTATGGAACTCCCTCCCCATGGAGGTCGGCCTAAGCCTGCCCATTTTCAGGAAGAGATGTAAGACCTTGTTTGGCCAGAGATTTCTTGGAGAGGGAAAGGGGTGGATGGGATTAGATGGTAGGGTTTAGAGAGGAAGATTGGAGAGTAGGAAATATTGGGGCAAGTGGAGCTAAAGGATTAAGCGGGAGGTTGTTGGGGAATTGTTATGGGTAGGGTTCTTTTGGTAATTTTTTAAAATATATTTTATGGTTTTTGTAAGCTGCCTTGAGCCTTCAGGAAGGGTAGGAGAAAAATATGAATTAATTAATTAATTAATGATCGATTGATGGCACCCACATCACTATCCTCTGCCTCCCCTCTACAGTCAATATGAGTACATCATCCAGTTAGGGCACCACCTTTTGGTTTTGCAGATGGTTGTGGACAACCATGGTAGGTTCATGGATGTGCTGTCCAGCTGCTCTGGTAGGAGTCATGATGCCGACATCCTGCATCAGTCCCCCTTCTTTGCCAGGATGTATAGGGGAGACTTCAGCCCCATCATCATCTCCACCAGGGGGTGCCCATGAAGGCAGTCATCCTAGGGGACCTGGTCTACCGGTGACACAATGGTGTCCACACTCCAGAAGTGGCTCACTTACAGGCAGTTGAGTGCCTCCAGGTGCATGGTAGAATAGGCGTTCAGGATTCTAAAGCAACGCTGGTGATCCATCGTGATGAGGATCAACTTCAAGGTTGAGACGGCCCCCCTGATGGTCACAGCCTCCTGTGTCCTACATAACATCATTGAGATGGATGGTGCTTCCCTGGAGTACTCCCTCCCTGATGCCCCCAGCAAGCCAGTGCCCCTCCATAGGCAGGGAAATGACCACCCGGAGAAATGCATTGCTTTGTGCAGGAATATTGCTTGCATCATCATGGTCAGTCCAAATATGTAACTATATTGGGGCCTATGTAAATATACTGGGGCCTTCCCAGCATGGCTTATGGATGAATGCACAGATGTAAATAACATGTTCATGCACTGTTAATGAGGCATGTTGTTGTGATATACTACTGTAGATATTTGCTCTTTGAGTGCAATAATACCAAGGAGGGAGCAACTATTGGGTGTACATACACACAGGGAGGAAGCTGCCGTAATGACCTAAAGTGAAGGGGGAGCGGGTGGAATGATGGGGAAGGGACTTGTGGGAGTGGCTCGACTGGGGGAGAGGGGTTGTAATGATAGGGAAGAGGGTACAGGGAGCACTAGGAGTGAAGGACCTATGCAATTTTGTCTCCTCCTCGCATGCCCAGTTCCCCCCTAGAGAAGTGGAACAGTGAGACCCCCAGTGTCTGGATCAGCCAAATGAGTACAAGGCCAAGGTGGAAGGAAGGAGAGGTCTGTAAAATGCCCTTTTTGTTTGTTTTTCAAGTGTTAGGGAGGGAGGGCTGTCTCAAGATCCTTGCTGTTCTTGGAGAGAATCCAGACAGTTTCTTGACTCATTCTTGTTTGCAAGAATGAGCCAAGAACCCTGATTTTCATCAAGAAAAGCGAGAATCCAAGTATCAAGTTTCAGTTCTAGTTTTTGGCCATATGTACAAGTGACATATTTATACTCCATTCACTTGAGTGCAGGCTTCTTTAAGTATGTACCATCTAAGATGAGAGAAATTATCTTTGTTACTTGTTCTTCCACCCCACATTGTCACGTTGACATATTCCAGCTTTCTTCCTCCTCCAAAATATTTACTATTTTATTTTCCTCTATTGTGCTTTCCATTGTCATATGCATACAAGGGGCCAGTTCTATCACTCAGAGAGTTGCCTATAGAATGCGTAATTGTATGACTGTGGGAAATTAAATATAAGAAGTTTGACATGCTGCTCAAATTGAAATCAATGTGGATTCGTCTTTGTAAAGATGGTATTTCTATTTCACATTTACTAAAACTGCTAAAAGCACAAATGGTAATGCTGATACTATCATACAAAATATATTCTCCTATCCAGATCCTTCTTTATTCTAGACATGCATTATGTCCCCCCTTCTTTATTTTAGGTATGATTCAGGATTCTTTAATATATCCTCCCATCTAATGCAAACAAAAAGCATGTTCTGCAAAGTGTCTCGATATAGAGGTTCTACTATATTGCCATTTAATCTTTTAATTTTATAGTTGACAAAACTTTTAATCTAAACTATGTTCTTCAGTTCTATTAGCCACATTAGAAAGGGGGGAGGGGCAACAGATGAGGTGCAGAGACAGCCAATTGCAGTGTCTCGAAAATTGGAGACTCTTCTACAAAAGGAGAAATTGAAAGCCATGGGGTGCCTAGTTTGAAGAGAAGAATAGAGTCATTAGAAGATTTATCAAATAATGAAAGAGTTTGGAAAGTAAAATAGATCCACCTTTTTTCCCCTTCATATATTACGAGAATCAGTGAGCAATCACACTGAAAAGTAAAGCTGGTAAGAAGACAAATTCCCAACTTACCAATTTACTAATTGCCACAAGATATCATCGAGGCCAAGAGTTTAATGGGATTTCTTTTTTAAGCAGACATTTATATGGGTAATGAAAACAGAGTTATGTTAGGGAGAGTTAGCTTTCTTTTTTCCCTCTATTTATTTTAAAGTAAGGATATAAATTTGTACGCCTCCCAGTGTAAGACAACCACGGACTTATAGAGATTGGGAGCAACTTCCCCTGTGGACAGGTTGTTCAAAAACCAGAAGACCTCTCATATCTTCTCTTGAATGCATGGTACTACCCATAGCCAGAGATACAAGTCTAAATCAGTGGTTGCTTGCTACTGTTAGGATACCCCCCCACATCTGGCAAAGTCCAATTCGAGACATGGACCAGTGGGCATTAGACTCAGGATTTCCCTGGCCCCCAAGGGAGTCAGAGCAAGGATCGGGCCCAGCCACCATGTAACCTAGGAGAAGGGAGTTCACACATGTGGACAGCAGCCTGATCCAGGAAGGAGGTGATTAAAGGGAGATAGCTCTCAGTAAGTATGGGGCCATTAAGAAAGGGCATTCTCCCTATTTTGAGAAACCACTGGTGAATAAAACCCAGGTCAGCAACAGCCTCAAAGACATGGATTCCCTCCTCCTCCCCCATCCCCTAGGCAGAGAGGGATGTTGCCCACTAACCTTGGGTCCCTCTCACAACTCCTCCAAAATCACCGGAATGTCCTTTCCCCATTCATCCCCAGGTGTGTCCACGGTGTGTCTGTTGTCCATGGCTCCCCTAGGTCTCTTCCCTTTTGTGACACTTTAGTCCCCTTTTGTCCCCATGGTTCACATATGCATCTTTCCTTTTGTCTCACTTAGAAACCCACCCAGATATGCCCTGATGGGTCATTTGTGTCCCTTTGTCCTCCCTGTGTGCCTTTTGAAACACCCTTGAGCCTATCCCAAATCCTTTATTCTGAACACTATAACTGCCCCTCACATCCCTTTTGGAAACTGAGAAGGTTTTGGATGTGGGCACGTGCAGGTTTCCCTGTGAGTGTCTGTAGTGTAAGAGATCTCCCAGACTTAGGTCTGCCCCTTCTTCTCAACCCCCATGAACTTTGCTGGATCCTCGGGCCACCTGTCCCCTTTTTCCACAGGAAAGGAAAGGTAACCTCAGGTCCAGACTTCCGCATTCTCTCTCTCTCTCTCCCTCTCTCTCTCTCTCTCTCTCTCTCTCTCTCTCTCTCTCTGTCTTTTCCGGATCTCTCACCCCCCACTCCTCACCTCACTTTCATTTTCCCCACTGCTGCTTGTGTTTTTCCTTTGTTCCCACCAGCCAGATCAGGGCTGTGTTTCTCTCTTTATGTGTATAAATAAACCTTTTAATTTTATTGAATCTTTGTATCCCTCTTTTCCTTCACTTTTGGGGAGGGTACATAAACTGCTTGTAGTGCGTATCTGTCCTCAGACTGATCCGTAGGACATGCAGGAACCCCAGGTTTAAAAAATTAAGATAATTCCCCCAAAGATAAGGAACAGTGGATATTGGGGTACCAACCCCCCAATAGTCATGAATGAGAGGAGGTTCTCCTGTTAGGACATGCGGGACCCCTGGGTTTAACGAATTAAGCTAATTCCCCCTGAAGTTAAGGAATGGTGGATATTGGGGTACCAACCCCCCAATACTTATGGGTGGGAGGGGGTTCTCCTGTTAACACTACCCACTGAGACATGAATTGGTGTGTACCCAAGATTTTGCTAGACTGGCTGGATCTGGAATAACTCCTTTAGCCACAGTTCCACATATGCTTTCTTCCTTCTAGGCTTCCATCTATCACTCTTCTTTTTATCAGGAGGACAGCTGGAAACAGAAACACTTTTAATTCTCAGACTAAACGGTGCCCTCGGGTAGAGGAGTTAAAAGAACAGATTTCTCAGTCTGTAGTCTTTTTCACACAGATGCCCCCTCATCGCTTGCGTGTGCAGGGGTTGGGGTGGGGTGTCCATGGGATCGCCGTGTCAGGTGTGTGTGTGTGCATGCATGATCCTGCACTCCACCCCTTGCCCACGCATGGAGCAGCAGGCACCAATGATGGATGATCTGTGTGTGGAGATGGCTGGAGGTGGGTGGGCATCTGTGGGACGCACTGCTCACCCGATGCCGCCTCCACCCATTCTCCATGGCTGCTGAGGTGCCGCCGTCCGTGTGAAAATGACATGTGAATATCTCATTAATCAGGATTAATTTATAGCACTGATATTGTCTGGCAATGTGGGGCATTTCTAATGATTGATTATTACTAGGGCTGAAATCTGATTTGGACTTTTTCTCTGCTATTGCTGAGAATTGCAAATTTTTTCTCATTTTAAATGAGAAACGATAACTGAGAAACTTGCTGTCTCTCAACAATTCTCGGTCAAGAATTTTTTCTCAAATTATTGGCTACCATTTACCAGATTGTCATTTGCCGGTGGATTTCCGGTTACTGAGCTACCATTAACCGGGTTGTTGGTTACCATTTTCCGTGTTGTTGTTTACCGGGTTGCCTGTGAGAGAAACTCAATAACCAATAAACACCAATAAACCAATAACAAATAGCCAAATAACCAATCAATTAAAAACTAAGAACCAATAACCAAAAAACAACCAGTAAACCAATAAACAAAAAACATGGTAATAAACCAATAAACACGGCAAATGACAAATCACAGTAACCGGTAAACATGGCACACGATAAATAGCAATACTGATACAACCAATGAATGACAAAACCCCACAGTAACCGGTAAACACGGTAAACGATAAATGGTAAATGACAAATCAAGTTTCATCCGAGATATTGATTGGTTCTAAAAAACTGCAAAGTCTCAACAATTCTCGATTCCCGCAAAATTATTGCAAGAATCAATTTGATTATCATTTTAGAACCAATTATTATTATTATTATTATTATTATTATTATTATTATTATTATTATTATTATTATTATTAATATAGCACCATCAATGTGTCCAACAATTAAAAGTCATTAATCAGAAACAGGCCCCTGCCTCAAGGGGTTTACAATATAGGATGAACAAACAAGGGAGACAGGAACACAGGGATCCATTGATGAAGTTGAGAAATTGCAGCTGCATGTGCTTAGTTTAGTTATATAGGACGAGAGACCTGATAGGAAAGTAGAAGGAGCATAGTCTATGCAGGTGATGAGGAGCTAGGGAAAATCTGACAGAAGATGTAGACTTTGAGGAGGGTTTTGAAAGTCAGGAGGTAACGCAACGTGTGTTCAGGGAGCAAGTTCCAGCATGGGAGAAGGAATAAAAATGACTTAGAGGTCTCTGGGGTACTCAAGGGTGGTGGAAGTGGAGGAGCAAAGTTCCTGGGTGGCAACATAGTGGGAAATAAATATGGGCAGAAAGACATTTCTGTCCCCCCTCTTGTTTAACATCTATATGCAACCATTAGGGAAGATCGTGAGAGGGTTTCAGGGCATGCAGTGTCATCAGTATGCTGATGACACTCAGCTCTAACTCTCTTTTTCCATCGACCCAGGCCATGCAGTCTCTTTATTTTCCCAGTGCCTGTCGGCTGTGGGGGCCTGAATGAGGTTGCACCATCTGCAGCTGAATCCTGACAAGACGGGGTTTGCCCTCCCATGGTCTCGCAGGTACAGAGTCTGGGTGTGCTCCTCGATTCACAGCTCAACCTGGAATCTCAGGTTGTGGTCATGGCGGGGAGTACATTTCGGCAATACATCTTGTCTGGCAGCTTCGGCCTCACAGACTCTGACCTCGCCACTGTCATCCATGCCTTCATCACCTCGAGGCTGGATTACTGCAATACGCTCTATGTGGGGCTGCCCGAGAAGCTGGTCCAGAGGCTGAAGCTGGTGCAGAATGTCGCGGCCCATCTCCTTACTCGCCTGTGCGCAAGCAGGACCGTGGTCAAGAGGGCCTTTGAGGCCCTCAAGCAGCGCTGGAGGTGCCTCACGGGCCGACTGGACTACACGGTGGAGACCTCGGCTCTTGTGATCGAAGCCTGCTGTGTGCTGCACAATGTGTGTGAGACCGATGGGGCTGCCCTCGACTACCCCCAAGCCCCAGCACCCTCCCAGCCCTGTGCCTCTCTATGTGAACGCAGAGAGCCCGCAGGAGTACTGATACGCAAAGCGCATCCATACTGCCCTGGCCAGGCAGATCAGCCGGGAAGCCGAGGCGTGAGGACGCACACCCCCGTCACCCTCCCCCCAGGGCCCCAACCGGCACCCTGGGTGCTCCCCTCGACGGCCACCTGCTCCCAGGCCCATGAACAGAAGCACGGAAGTGACAGTAGTGTCCAAACATTTAATGAGACCAATACCTACAGGTGCCCCCCCCCACCACCACCCACCTCCCCGTGCCATGTCAAGGTGCTGGTTTTGACCTTCAAAGCCCTTCACAGCCTTTGCCCTGTCTATCTGCAGGATCACCTCACTCCCCATGTGCCTGTGCGACCCCTGAGATCGTCCGTGGGGCCTTTTTGGAGGTTCCCCAGGCGAGACGGGTGGCCACTAATGTGAGATCTTTTTCGGTGGCTGCCCCTGTGCTGTGGAATTCACTCCCAGAGCAGGCTCAGTTAGCCCCCACCCTCCTGTCGTTTTGACATTTGTGTAAGACCTGGCTGTTCCGCCAGGCTTTTGGTGAGGGGTAGGGGTAGGGTGGGGGGTAGGGTTTCGGGGAGGGTGAGTTTTATGATTTGTTTTCAAATTTGCTTTTTTTTTATTGTTCAATTTTTTGCGTGTTGTTCACCACCCCGAGCTGCTTTTGGGCAGGAGGGGTGGGATATATGTTTTAATAAAATAAAATTAAAAAATAAAATAAATTGGGAGGAGCAAGGCCATGAAGACCCTTGGAGATAAAGACAAGGAGTTTGTGCTGGATGGAAAAGAGGAGAGGGAATAGGGGTGTGTAGAAGACACATAATTAATTTTGGGGTTGTTTTTTTTTTGTTTACAAAAATCCCTTTATTATTGGAGGGGATTTTTTGTAAAGGAGTTTACGGTTTTTGTTTTTTTTGTTTTATTTTTATTAAAAATGATTTTACAAATCCAGTGCTGCTGATGCCATTTTGGAAAAGGGCATGCCTGTGCAGAATGAGTCAGTCAGCCATTTCTGCATGCACAGTGATTTATTATTAATAATTATTAATAATAATTATTAATAATAATAAAATGAATACAAAAACCTCCAAAATGAATGAAATCAAATGTCATTTTATTATTCATTTTGTTATCTTAGTTACCAAAATGAATGGGGCTCCATTCATTTTCATAATTAATTAAAATGATATTAATTGCACACCCCTAAGAGGAAGCCAGTCGAGGGAGCAGAGGAGAAGCTGAACATGATCAAAGTGACCGGTGAGATGGCTTACGTTGGCAGTGGGGTGCTGAAGAGAAGCAAAAGAGTCCAGGTGAGAGTGGAGAAGGCCAGTAAGAAGGAGGTTACAGTAATCCAGGAAAGAGAGGGCTAGAGAATGGACAAGAGTTTTGCAAGCAATATGGAAGGGCAAGATTTTAGCAATGTTATAAAGAGAGAAGTGATAGCCTTCAGCAACTGACTGAATATGAGGTGCAAAGGAAAGGGAGGAATTAAAGATGAATCCTCCTCTGGCTGTGTGCATGGGGGACAGGCTTGAATGCAACACTTTCAATAGAAATAGAGCAGGAAGAGGAGAGGAAGGGTTCATGACAAACATGAGGGTTTCAGTCGTGGATATATTAAGCAAGTATTGTATTTGTTTGGTATTTTTTAATGGTTCATCATTTTTAGCAGGATTTTTTCCAGCCCTCTGAATAAAACCCATTGAGATCTCTGATCTATAGATATACCATAGGGCGAGTCTTCGTAGAGGTTTGTGAAACTCTTCCGTCCTTTCTATGACACTTGGGTGACCAAATGGCTTCCAATGTGCAACTGTTCACTTGAAGCACTTTATAGTGAAATGAAAGTGTAGACCAGATAACATGTTATTAAAGAAAAGACCAATAGCAGCTGTTCTTGTAGTTGGTTTCTTTTATTGGTTGTAAAACAGGGAGTGCGGTACTCTAAAGTGCAGGTTAATACACAGCACCAGTTCTCAGCTTTTAAGCTTCAGAAACACAAGTTTAACAGTGTGAGGGCTGCTTCTTTATAAACAGGTTCTACCCATGGATCAATAGCCAGTTTGGAACACTGCTTGGAGAGAATTCAGAAGGCAATTATGCAATTTCAGCAGCAGACTTGAGTTGACTGGAGATGACTTATCAGAACCGCAGCTTTTTGTAGACATTTACAACCACCTAGATAGTTAGCAGTTTCAAGGACAGTAGCTGAGTTCTTAGTTCTTTTTTGCTTAGTGTTTCTTAGTGGTTTTTATTGACAAGGGGATTAGGGTGTAATCTAACCTTTCTAATTGTGAATCAAATTTAAGTAGGATCTATATGGATCCCACAATACTGCCCTTTAGACAACAAAGGTAATAAGAATAAGTGGATGTTACTCTGGTGGGTGGAAGAGTTATAGTGGTTATTTCTTATTATTATTAACAAACATTTATATAGCGCGAGCAGTGTACCTGGCACTCTACAAAGTAATAGTCCTGTACCATTAAAGTCAATGTGAGTTTTGCAGTTGACTTCAACAGAAACATGATCAAGTCAATATTGACCAAGGCAAGGAACCAAATTTATTTTTTAAATTGAGCTGTGTTTTCTCAAAACAATTTATAGGGAAATAATGTGAATATGAATCCAGCCAGAGTTTTATTCTGTATAGAAAATTAAGTCCTCAGCCAAACATGTAGTGCCGCCTTTTAGGAAGCAATGGGGGTATTACAAATGCCAGTATAAAATCTCTCCTGTCAGACCCTTACATCCTTCCTGTCATTTCAACAACAAATCCCAAATCACCTATAGCAATTCACAAAAATTCCTTCTGGCTTCAGTCACACGATACACCTACCACATCTTTGGCATCCTTTCACCACTCCAGGCAGCCTTACCATATGATGTGCCCAGTGACAGCCAGATGTTACCCCATCACATGGCAGGGTGGGCAACTGACTGATATGTGCTGTAGGGATGTGCGAACGCGGTTCGGACGTTTGGAGTTCGGTCCGAACTCACCCAGTTTAGATGGTCGAACTGAACGCCAGAACCAACCGTCAGAACCCCCAAACACTTCGGCCATATTCGGATGAGTTCAGGTGGGTTCGGATGGGAAAACCCTGGCTGTCAAACCCAGTGAGGGGGGGTGCAGACTTCCTGGCCCCAGAGGTGAAGAGAGGCTTGGATTAGCAGCCAGTCTGCCCAATCACCATTTCTCTTTTCCTCAGACCACTGGCTTGGCAGTCTGCGGGTGATTTCAGATGTTGCAGCTGGGCGCTTTCACCACGGGCCGTGGGGTGGTTTGGACCATGGATGGGGGTGAAGGGGCGAGTCAACAGACCTTCCCCCGCCACCCCCGGCCATGGTCCGAACCACCCCACGGCCCGTGGTGAAAGCGCCTGACTGTAACATCTAAAGGGACACACACACACCTGGAGCATGGTGCAGTGTGCTGCTGCATGGCCCCGCCCCAGCGGTCCCTGGCAGCCCTCCGTTCTTCTGACAGGCAGCGGCAGCAGCCAATACGGCCACTGCTGCAACCACAGGCAGGGGGGAATCCTATTGACCGCAGTGAACAGTAAGTAACCAGACGTTAATTTCCGTTCACCACGACCGTGGTGGCCATTCACCACACTTCTCGACCTCCTCACATCCAGGGGTCCAGAAGTGTGGTGAATGCAAATGCGAGCCGTGTTTGACTGCGGTGCACAGCTGTCGGAGAGCCAACAGACGTGCACCACAGTCAAATGCGGGCCACATTTGACTGTGGCTCAGCCAGGGTGAATGCCTCCAACGTAACGTCTGAAGTTACACTGCGATTGGCCACAGGATAGGCTGCACAGAGCCAATGGGGCTTGTGGTAAGGCGGGCGCAGTAAGTAACAAAAGTAATTGCCCTCCCCCCACCTTTCCATATCGTTCTGAGCTAGCCACTGATCCTGTCAGCAGACGTTTTCAGAACTCTCCCTCTCCCAGCACTTTGTGTTCCTCCTAATCCATCAGGGATGGGACATCTGGCAAAAAAAAATGGCTACCGGTTTGACTGGTTTCCGGTTTGCAAAAACCCGGTTTACCGGTGCCGGATCTATTGCATTGATTTCAATGGGGAACTGTCAGTGTCCCCATTTAAATCAATGGGGGGGAAAAAACAATCCCTCCCCCTCCCAGGCTGTGCAGGTGGAAGAGGGGACACCCCCACCCACCCTGCCCAGCCTGGCTTTAAAAAAAAACAAAAATTCCCTGAAGTCCCTGGCTCTGGGCCGCTGCCGGCAACCCAGAGCTGCACCAGCAGGTAGGTACTAGGGTGATCCCTGGGGTGGGGGTGGTTTAACACCCCCCCACCCCAGGGATCACCCTATCTCCCCACCCAGGGATGGCGTACCTTGCGCTCTGGGCAGCGGCGGTGGCGGTCCGACTCCAGTGGCTTCAGCGCTGGCGCTGGCTGCCGGCTGCCGGCTTCAGCGCTACTAGGCTTTCTGGTGAACTTCCGGGTTTACCCGGAAGGACTATTAAGCGCTGAAGCCGGCAGTCACCACCAGCGCTGAAGCCTCCGGACCTCTGTGCTGCCGCTGCCACCACCCAGAGCGCCAAAGGTATGCGATCCCTGGGTGGGGGGGTAGGGTGATCCCTGGGATGGGTGTGTGTTAAACCACCTCCCACACCAGGGATCACTCTAGTACCAACCTGCTGGTGCGGGCTTTGGGTCGCCGGCAGTGGCCCGGAGTCAGGG
>QEPC01002663.1:185720-217071 GCA_003113815.1 Sphenodon punctatus
ATTAACTAAAGCAAAAAACTTAACAGTTTAAAAAGATACTTAAATGTACAATACTTTTCTTAAAATACACACAAAAACACAATTGAGTACAATTACAGTTCAAAACACCTTCCACTCCATACACTGCAACAAAACATAAACGCCAAAAAACATAGAAATTAATTCACGCTTAGAGCAATATTTAATATATATAATATTCACATTTTGAACAAATACATTTTAATATATATATATATATATATATATATATATAATATTCACATTATATATATATAATATTCACATTTTGAATAAATACATTTTAAAAAATATATGAACTCTTCCTCTGCATAATTTGGAAAGGAAAAATGGAGAAGGGAAACAGGAGAGGCCAGACTGCTGCCCGTAAGGCGAACATGTGGCATGTGGCAGAGGTGGCAGGGGCCGTGCCAGCTGAGTGGCAGCAGGCATCAGCAGCAGCCTGAGTCTATCACCACGCTCCAAATTGCACAGGCCTGGTTTTGGTAGTCGAGCTTCAGATACTTCCAGCAGTGGCACTAGCCGGGGTGTGGTTTGCTGATGCCTCCTGCCAGCATACTCCACTGCCATGCAAGGCACTGGAAGGCCTGCAGTGCAGGAGGCTGCGGCTGTCTCTGCTGCGGCTGCAGGAGCAGGTGCTTTGGGGTCAGATGTTCCTCAAGGGCCACCAATGTCCCCCATTGTTGAGGTGATCCCCAGTTGTCCAGGGCTGGTGGATCCCACCCCGGCTGCTAGAGGTAGGGCCTGATCCCCGGGCAATAGCAGCAGGGAGAGGAACAGCAGCAGCAACAGCAGCTATAGGGGGCACAGGGAGAGTGGCAGAAGTATGGTGGGCAGTCCATCAGCTTCAGTGTCCCAGTACTCCCCTTCAATGGACATCACTCTGATTGGGGACAGCGAGGTAGACACTAGTCCTGTGGAGGAGACGTCTAGTGCTGAGGCAATGACTGTTCCTCTGAGAGCTGTATCACCACCATGTTCTGCCCCTCCCAGAAGTGCTGTCATCAGTGTGTCACCTGGTGTGGGCCAGAAGGCAGGAGGGAGCAAAAAATCCTCAGTATGGGCACATTTTAAGTTGGTGCAAGTGGATGATCCCAGGGAGGTGCAGTGCACTTTGTGCCAGAAGGTGGTGAAGCATGGGCAGGTGCTCAACAACCTTGGAACAACTGCCATGGTGAAGAACCTTAAGGGATGCCACAGCACTGTGCTGCCAAGCAGGCAGGTAGGGGAAGTGGATGCCAGCGGGTTTCTGACTGCAGCGGCCAGTCATCCACCTCCATCAGTGGGCAAGCATCCTACTCGAACAGCTGCCTCTAGCAGCAGGAGCAGTATTGCTACTAGGGGGGAGCAGCAGCAGCAGCGCACCATGGAGAAGCTAGGGTGGCACTGGGGGCACCTGCCAAGTCCATCAGCAGCTGCAGGACGTGGAGGGCGGCGTAGCTTTCAACTGAAAGCCATGCACATGTTGGGGGAAATGATCATGCTCAATGGGCAGCCCTTCTAGGTGGTCGGGGACATGGGGTTTAGGCACCTGATTGGCTTTCTGGCCGCCCAGTTTAAGCTGCCCTCGTGCACCACCCTGAGTCATCAGGTGGTGCCAGCCTTGTAACAGGCTTTATAGGAGTGGGTGAGGGAGCAGTTTGCAAGGTCTGAGTGTTCCACCATCCACTTCACTGCAGACTTGTGGTCGAGTAGGAACGCACAGCATGCCTACTTGGCAGTGGCGGTGCACTTGTGGCAGGATCCGGAGGCAGCATTTCGGAGAGGCAGGAGGGGTTCTAAAGCAGGGTATAGGTGGGCCCTGCTTCAGACAGAAGTAATGGATGACCCTCACACATCTAGAAACATCGAGGCAGCCCTGACTTCCATGGTGAGGGAGTGGGTCATGCCAGGTGCACCCTTCACCAAGGGGTGCATGGTGACAGACTATGTGACCAACATATTGAGGGCACTCCATGAACGGGGCTTCACCAGCATCCCTTGTGCTGCACACACACTTCACCTGGTGGTCAGGGACGCTCTGGGCTTGGGGGAGAAGGGGATTGGAGCTGGCACCCTTAGCTCCCTGATCAAGTGGGGTAGGAAGCTGGCCAGTTTCTCTAACCAGAACTTGAAGGGCAGCAACCTACTCCAGGTGAAGCAGGCAGAGCAAGGCTTCACAGCGCAACAGTTGGTGCAGAATGTGTCCATCAGGTGGAATTCCACGTTTCTGATGCTGAAGTGGCTTCTCAAGCAGAAAGCCTCCTTGCATCAGGTTCAACTGGTGATGGACAGCGGTGCACCTCCAGGGTACAATGGGGTGTAATGGGAGATCCTGGCTCACACGGTCTTCGTACTGAGACCATTCCTTGCCATGACAGAAACCATCAGCTCCTCGGTCACTATCAGCCAGGTGATCCCTCTGGTCCAGAGTGTCCTCAGGAGGCTGGAGGAAATTCTCCAGGGGCAGGATTGTGGCCCTCATGGCAGGAAGCTGGTAGATGAGGCGGTCACCGTGGTGCAGCAACTGAAGGAAGGACTGAAGGCTCGGTTTGATGAGCTCCTGCAGCAGGAAGAATACGTTTTGGCAACCATGCTGGACCACAGGGTCAAGGACAGTGTGGCATGCCAGACAGTGCTCTATGGGCACTGGAAGGGTGACATGGTGGAGAGGGTCCAGCAGGCAGAACGGGCTCTTGAGAGTGTGTGGCAGCAGCAGAAGAATGCCCCTGGGTATGGTGGGATTGGGAGCAGCCACCCCTTTCAGATGGCAGGGTCTATCCCTGCCCCCATCCCTGGTAGCAGCAGCAGCAGCAGCAGCAGCAGCAGCAGCAGCAGCAGCAGCAGCAGCAGCACCCCTATTTCCAGCAGCAGCTCATATGTTCAGCACTCTGCTGAACATGGGCCCATGCACAGCAGGGCAGGCACCATGGCTGAGGACAGTGGTGGAGATGGTGCCCAGGCAGAGTTACCTGAGGGAGTATGACAGCGCCTCAGCAGCAGTGAAGAACTACCTGGAGGAGGAGCCGTGCACCGATCCCAGCAGCGATCCCTTGGCCTACTGGACTGGCAAAGTCAAGGTGTGGCTGGCCCTGTCTAAAGTGGCCAAGGGTCTGTTGTCCTGCCCACCAACGAGTGTCCCCAGTGAGCGGGTGTTCTCTATGGCGGGGGACATTTGCTTGCCGCACCACCTGAGACTGGGGGCCAAGTTGGTGGAGCAATTGCTTTTTATGAAGGTGAACCTTCTGCTGCTGGGATTCCCCGAGCTAGCCCTGGACATGGATTGATGGTGCAGTGGCACACACCATCCCATGTCAGGGGAAATCTTGGGACAGGACTCCTCCTCAATCTGGGCTGCTGCTGCTGAGGTGCTGTCCATTCCTCCCAATGCAGCTACCGCCATGCCTTTCTCTCTCTCTCACTAGATGGCCTCAGCTGGTCTATCTGACTGACCTCATGAGGCCGGGTAGCACTGGGAAGCTGTAAGCCTCCCAGCCGTCCTACAACTAGACGATCTCAGCCGGCCTATCTGACTGACTCTCTCCCTCGCTGTACAGTCTTCGCCAGCCTATCTGAGTGCCCTGCCAAGGTCCCAGCCTGCCTTCCCTACTGCTTCTCATGCTACACTGCCTGTCTGCCCACCCAGGTTGCCAACCTTGAACCCTGCCTCAGCCTGCCTTCCACTGCTCATGCCATGCTGCTAATAGGGATGTGCGAACTGAATGTGGTTCAGATGTTCGGACGTTCAGTCATTCAGTTCAAAACCCAAGTTCGGGTTTGGTTGTTCAGTTCAGTGGAGTTCAGTTTGGCCAAACCTGGCAGAACATTCGAAAATAGCGCTATCGATACTGATACCGATACCGAATTTGAAGGTTTTTCTTTGGCATCATTTGGCCATGAAACAACCCCTGGTCTCCAACCTTGGTGCCAGGAAGTCTGCTCCTCAACTGCCTCCCCCTTCCAGTCATGTTTTTCCCACCCAAAGTCATGTTTTTCCCACCCCCAAACTCACCCGAACATGACGGAACTGTTCAGTCATTTTCGAGTTTGGTTTAGACGTTCAGTTTGGATGTCTGAACACACTGAGTTTGGTCCAAACTCCGAACATATGAACCACATTCTCACATCCCTAGCTGCTAGTCTGCTGCTGCTGCCTCTGCTGTGCCATGGGTTCTGCTACCAGGGAATCCAATGTCTGCCGCTGCTTCACTGATGCCTGGAAGCCTACAATGCCCGGCCAAGTAGAGGTGCAAGGCCAGCCACCAAGTCCCAAGCCTTCCCAGCCTCTGATGCTTCTGTTGCCGCTGCACCTCAGGTGGCCAGCCATAGCGCCACGGGCACCCCTAGGGGCCAAGCCTGCCTGCCCAGGCAACCCAGTGTGCCAAGTCCCAAGCCTTCCCAGTTTCTCCTGGTGGTGCTGCTGTGTCTCCGACAGCCTGCCATCCCCCCACGGGCAACCCTGGATTGCACCAAGTCTCTGCCGCAGCTTAACTTTCCAAACATTCGGGGGGGGGTCAGAACTGTGTGGGACCGAACCCACAAACCTGAACTAAGTTTTCAGACCGAATGTCTGAACATCCAAACTGCATTCTGTTCACACATCCCTAATGTGCTGCATCCTCAGAAAACGGCTGGGGATGCAGCGTATATCAGCCTTAACCAAAGTAAGAACATAAGAAGTGTCATACTGCATCAGACGAATGGTCCATCAAGCCCAGCATCCTGTCCTCCGACAGTGGCCAATCTTGATTGAATGGGAGAAGAACCAACAGTCACAATGGGCAATCCATCCCCATTGTTCTCTCCCAGCTCTTGACAGTAAGAAGTTCATCCCATAAACTATGTGGTTAATAGCCATTAATGGGCCTATTATCTAAGAACTTATCCAGTCCTTTTTTTAACCCAGCTATTCTACTGGCCCTGACAACATCCTTTGGCAACAAAATTCCATAGGTTATTATGCGTTGAGTGAAAAAGTACTTCTTTTCTTTTAAATCTGCCAGTAGCTAGTTTCATGAAGTGACCCCTAGTTCTAGTACTCTTCGAGAGGGTAAATAACCATTCCCTAGCTAGTCGTTCCACATCACTCAAGATTTTATAAACCTCTATCATATCCCCTTACAGTCTTCTCTTCTCTAAGCTGAAAAGACCCAGCTTCTCAAGCCTCTCTTTGTAGGGAAGCCGTTTTATACTCGTTATAATTCTCAGTGTCCTTCTCTGTACCTTTTCTAGTTCAGCTATGTCTTTTTCGAGATGGGGCGACCAGAACTGCACACAATATTCCAGGGGCAGCTGCACCATTGATTTGTATTGATGCATTATGACATCCTTAATTTTATTCTCGACCCCTTTGTGAATAGCTCCTAACATTCCGTTTACTTTTTTGACTGATGCTGCACATTGGGCTGATGATTTCAGCGTGTTGTCCACAATGACTCCCAGTAGGGATATGCGAACAGAATGTAGTTCAGATGTTCAGATGTTTGGCAGTTCAGTTCAAAACCCAAGTTTGGGTTCGGTTGTTGGGTTGGGCAGAGTTCAGTTCGGCCGAAGTCGACCGAACATCCAAAAATAGCGCTATCGATACCAATACCGTAATCAATTTTTTTTTTGTATTGGTATCATTTGGCCCTGAAACCACCCTTGGTCTCCACCCTTGGTGCCAGGAAGTCTGCTCCTCAGCTGCCTCCCCCTTCCAGACAAGTTTTTCCCACCCAAAGTCACGTTTTTCCCGACCCCAAAATCATCTGAACTCATCCGAACGTTTCTGAACTTTTCGGCTGTTCGAACGTTCAGTTCGGATGTTCAGTTCGGTTGTCTGAACAGGCCGAGTTCGGCCTGAACTCTGAACATCTAAACCGCGTTTGCACATCCCTAACTCCCAGATCCGTTTCCTGAGTGGTAAATCCTAGCTTAATACCCAGCATTGTTTACTAATAGTTTGGGTTATTTTTCCATATGTTCATCACTTTGCACTTGTCCAGATTAAATCTCATCTGTCATTTAGATGCCAGTGTTGTAAAATTAAGATCCTGTTGAAGTTCTTCACAGTCTGCTCATGTTTTAACTACCTTGAATATCTTGGTGTCATCTGCAGATTTGATCACCTCACCCTTAATGCTATTTTCCAGATCATTAATGAATACACTAAACAGTACTGGTCCCAATTCAGATCCCTGATTCACATCACTTTTTACATCTTTCCAATGTGAAAACTGAAGATTCAGTCTTACTCTTTGCTTCCTATCCTTTAACCAGTTACCTATCCATAGTAAGACATTTCCTCCATTCCCATGACTTTTTAATTTTCTCAAAAGTGGGGTACAGCTGCCCAAGGCAGGCAGCGTGTCTGGTCCCTGTCTGCCTGGCCATGTGGCAATGTCCACTGTGGGACTTTGAATGGTAGGAGCTATCTGCAGTCCTGCGTGGCCACATCATGACTGGGAGAAGGACAGTGGGTGGTCCGGAGAGGGGGTGGGGCAGGTCCAGGGTCAGGGTCAGGGCCAGACAGCCACTCATGTGGCCTGTGCCATGGTTCGCCCCAGGGCATGGCTGACAACATCCCTTTTTACACGGGCAGCAGTGGGTGGGGGGAAGGATGTACTGCCACGGTGGGTGAACATGGGTGTATGCCTGTGGGAATGGGCACACACCCACCTCCACCCACAGAGCTGCCTCCATTTTGGTGGATGGCTCCATGGGTAGGTGATGGGTGGACATGGGTGTGTGTTGAGAGCACACACACCCTCATTGTCCATGCTGTTTGCATGGGTGGACACCCCCCAACCACCGTGGTGCTGTTTACATGGACACCCCCTCCCTCGCCCACACAACCAGCGTGGGGGTGGGGGGGAATGTCTATGTAAAAACAGCAAGTGACTTCCTCGCCTGGCCTCCCGATGACCATTTACCCTGCTCCCCACATTGGCCAGCCCAGAAGTGTGGTGGTAGCAATTGCCTGACACATGGCACGTGGGGATTGTGCTCACCATTGCTTGTGTGGCTGTATCCTCTGAGGTTCATGAAACCCATTTCCTCAGAACAGTTGGATTTGTAATTGATATTTGAATAGCTTGCGGGATGATCAACTAAGAGAAGAACAAGAAAACTACTTTGAATGAAATAAGAACCTGATCAGACTTCATCCAAAATGTCACTTTTTGTGGTCTGAATTTTTTAATTATTATTATTCCTTACATCCCCAGTTTTTGTCACCACAAAGTGTAATGTATTTATGTCTTCAATGACAGCATAAATATTAAGTAAGTAAGTAATAATTTATTCAATGGCATTGGCCTTAGCCATGGCCATAATAAAATAGACACACATATATAAAATTGAAGAGGAGAATACAATTTTAAGCCAATAAACATTAAAAATAATTCCCCCCACAGTCATATAGGCCTTATATAGTTAAAGTATAAAACAATAAATAAAAGACTAAAAACCAAAATAAGAAAACCAACAAAATTCACATTAACACACACTAAATACTAAAAGTTTTAACAGAAATCGCACTTTTGGTAGCTGCCATGCATTCCAGTCTTTGCCTTCGCCTGGCCAACAAGTGCAAATAAGTTTCCGCTGCTTTCAAGCTTTGTAGATCTAAAGTCCCCAAAATAAACTCCATCTTGCGACTAGGGTCCCAAAATCTTCTGTAGCCCAGCAGCTTATTAAACCAACTTTGTCTTATTTCCTTTGAATAAAGACAGCTTAATATAATATGTGAAATGTCATCAACTTGCTCCAGGTCACAAGGGCATCGGCATTGAGACCAAGGTATAGAAATAAAACGACCTTCAATTACTTTAGAGGGGATATCTTGCAAATGGAAGAGTATATTGGTCTTTCTTAATTTAAAGTTATCGGGGGCAGAGAGATAATTCTCCCTGCACCAAGCCATGTTGATCTGGGCATAAAAAGGAGCCACCTTTGATGAATTCACCTCCGCCATATCTAACTACATTGCCACATCCAGCATTTGTTGCATTACTGCCGCCTTTACCCCATGAAAAATGGCCTGAAGATGGATTAAACTTCCATAGCCCAACAGGGTTAGCAGAGTCAATAACGTTTCATACCATCTGGACTTGGAGCCATTTGTTGTTGTTCCCTTCCAGCACAGTCTTGAGAGCGATTGCTGCTCATCATGTTCTAGTAGTCTAAACCAGAATTGAAGTAGACTTTGATATGCCTTAGTTTGAATCGACACCAACCCCACTTCTGCCCTAAGTAGCGCTATTTTGACAAACTTTGGAACTCCCATGATTGTACGGAGCACGTCATTTTGGAAGCCCTCCAGCTTCACTTATACCTGACCAGCCCAGATTTCTGCTCCGTATAAATCTTGGGGTATCAACTTCTGTTCCAACAGCTTTATAGCAGGGCTAAATTGCTGTCACCCTGTCTTCCTCCAGAATTTTAATACCCCCTGAGTAGATCTGGCCATTTTTAGGTTAATTGCCTTAAAATGCTGGTTTCATGTTCCCGAGAGAGCAAACAAGAGGCCTAAATAACAATAGGACTGAACCTGTTCCAGGGATGCTTCCCCAATTTCCAGTGTAAGTGGCAAGGCTTTTGAGCGAAAATTATGACTTTGGATTTATCATAATTTATAATTAAATTGTTATTCTTGCAATAAGCATCCAAGGTCAAAAGTTTACGTCTAAGCCCCATATGAGATGTAGCTATCAAAATCATATCATCTGCGTAGAGCAAAATATTTATCTTTCTGCCCGCCACATAAGTAGGATGGAATTCATCTCTATCCATCGCCTCCACTATATCATTAATATAGAAGTTGACCAGTGCCGGGGCTATTATACATCCCTGATTAACATCATTAGAGGAGGAAATTGGAGCTGAGAGAGTACCCCTGGAGGAAGTCCTCACTTTAACCTCAGTATGCTGGTATAGTCTCTGAAGCAAGGCTAATAATCTTAGGTCTATTCCCTTTTCCTTCAGCTTCTTCCAGAGGATGCTCCTATTAATAGAGTCAAATGCCTGCTTTAGGTCAACAAATACCACATATAGTTTCGCTTTCTTTATCCGTAGGTATTTGTCAACCAAGTACATCAAAGTAAAGCAATGGTCTGTAGTCGCATAACCTTTCCTAAAACCAGGCTGCTCTAAATTAGTAATTTTTCCCTCCTCCGTCGACTGATCAAATTTCTGGAGAAGAGTTTTTGCATACAGGTTAGAGAGTAGGTTAATCAAACTAATTGGACGGTAATTTGCCAGGGAGCTCCTATCCCCCTTTTTAAATATGGGGACTATCACATTAGTATTTCAACCCTGCAGAACTATACCAAAAACATTAATAAAATTAAAAAGTTTCTACAAAATCGGGGTCATAGAGATTAAGGGCATCCTCTCATTCTGCTGTGATCAACACAATCCATGATATTTGGGGGTAACCTTGACTTAAGGTTAACCTTGGCCATAATGGCCAATTGCTTCATATATCTTATTTTCAGAAAAATTACTGTGGTCATGGTGCTTCAATTGTTTATGAGCAGGCATGCAGCACCTATAATTTGGAATAGGATATTATCCCCAAATGGCAAGGTCAGCTCTTATTTTTTTACACTTTTTTATAGGATACTTTTTGTGTTTTATCTTTCTGTCTTGAAAATTAAGTTGTGGCCTTTATCTTCTTTAAATCATACAGGTTTGAGTTAATAGCTCTACAACATTCATTTAATAGATGCAGAATATAAAATCAACCGCTAAGATGCACCCTCAAGCTTCTGTATTTATTTCACCAAAGCTCAGGACTTATCAAAGAAGACCTGCATAATGGAAGTAATCAGATCTTGATTTTTGAGGTGTCTACCCCAAGAGTGCAAAACTCTCTGCAATAGCTATAATCTCTTCCCTCTCCTTCCCCTAGCGACTATGGGAAAAGTTGGAATCCAAAGAAAAGTAAAAACATCTGAATTGCCTGCTTTAAGATTTTTTGCGACGTATTATGCTCGAGTTTTTGAATCATTAATAATTGTCTTAACTGAAGGTTGAAACAACAAACTTAACCATGTAAATAAGCTGAAGCAACAAAGTTACAGTAAATGAAACATATACAGTTTAAACAAATCAAATACACATACAAATCATAAAACTGAATTAATCCAAGAAGCAAAAATATAAGAAAATAATTCACTCATACAAAAACTAAATAAAAATATAAAACCAATCATAAGTTTAAAATAAGCTAATGAGCAGGGAAACAAACAAAAAAAGTCATGAGCGTTTTTTCGTGTGGCACACAGCCATCCTATGAGTACTCAGGGAGTAGGCAATATTTCCCATTCTTTTAACATTCATCTCATTGCTTGTTCCTAATAGAAAATTAATCTGTTGCATAGTTGACCAATGCTCCTTCCCAGAAGCAGGGGCTGCAGAAGCTTTTCCTGTATCACAGATGAGGACTTACAATACATCAAGTAGTGGGATAAGTCTTCTACTTGATTTAATCCACAGTATAAGAATCTTAAATTAAATGGTTTATTTTAATATCTGCCCTCCATGATAGTGGTGGACATTACTTGAAGTCGAAGCTGCCCTGTGTGTCTTATCATTCTTGAGGTAATCCAAATAAGATTCAAAATTATGAGATTTTTTATATTGGTGGTACCAGGGCGCAATCCTTAAAACCTTTATATCCCCAAGATCTTGCTGTACATAAGCATTTTTCACTCACATCTTGAAAATCAACACAACCTTTTCCTTTGAATATAACTTAAAATAATCAAGAGAAAAGCCTAGCCTAGAGAAATGACAGGATTTGTAAGCCATAATGAATTGTGTTTTGGGTAGAGTTGTTCAAGACACCATAGGTTAGGGAGGCGTTCTGGTGGCATCTCTTTCAGTCGCCACCAATAATTAAAGTAATTACATAGAGTCTTTACATCAACTGGTAACACACCTGCCTCAGCCATTAAGGCACAGGTTGAGACATTACCAAGGACACCAAGAATAGCTCATAAAAACTTATTCTGGTTAACTTCTAATTTAGTTAGCATGGAAAAGTCCCATATCTTGGCACCATATAGTTCCTGAGGGTTGATCTTCTGATTCAAAAGGGTCAAGGCCACCTTAGTGGATCTCCCACCTGTGGTCCTCCTAAATTTCAGTGGGCCTTTAGAAGTTTTACCCAGTGTTAATTTCATCATTTTTAAATGGTTAGCCTAAGAGCCAAAAGAAGAGAAGATCATTCACAGGTACTTATAATTTTGAACCTGCTCAATAGGATTATAATCTATTACCCCTCTCATAATTCTTTGCCTCCTAGCAATCACTAAAACCTTAGTTTTGCTATAATTGACTTCTAGATGGTTATTCTTATGGAAATCCGCCAGAGATTAATGTAATCTCTTAATTCCAATTTGTGTAAGTAAGTAAGTAAATTTTATTAATGGGCACTAGCCTTTGCCATGGCCCCACAATTAAACACATACAAATAAATTAAGCAATATAAAACACTCTTAGCATAACAGAACCTTACTCCTTAACATATCACCTACCCCCTGGCATAGCCATTGAGGATACCAAATGAAAGAAGGGTAATTCCAATTTTTGAGTTAGAAATAAGAACCATATCATTCACGTATAATGTCACAGAGAGAGGTCTGCCATGAATCAAACTGAATAATAACTTCCTCCTTGGAGTTCTGTCACAATTTTGTTAATAACAAAGTTAAACAGAAAAGGAACAGGAACACAGCCTTGTTTCACTCCGTTAGATACCAATAATGTGTCAGTTACATGCCCCTCAGGGGTAACTCTAACCTTAAGACTGGTGGTATGATACATCCGTTGTACCAGAAAAAGCAATCTCCTATCCATAGTGGTACGGGATAGGATGTCCCATAGTAAATTCCTATCTATTAAATCAAAAGCTGCTTTAAGCCCCTTGCCCTTTCTGACCTTAACATATTTATCAATAAGATGATTCCATACAAAATAATGATCTAATGTGCAGCGTCCATCAAGAAAGCCAGCCTGCTCCTCATGCATTAATTTTTTGATATCCCAGTCTACAAGTCTCCCCAATAAATATTTTGTGCATAGCTTAAGAACTATACTAAGACTAATAGGGCAATAGTTTTCAGGACAATTTCGATCCCCTTTTTTTGAAAATGAGAACCACTATGATTATGTTCCACCCAGCAGTAATCAAGTGGGATTGATTAATTGAGTCAAAAAAACTACTCAGCACAGGAGCTCACCATAATAAATTCTCCTTTAATCATTTTCCCCAATATACCATCCTCCCCCAGAAGCTTTGTTACTAGTTAGCCCCTGAATAATGAGGCCAATTCACCTTGGCTCACTAAAAGCCAAGCTGGTAATTGATTCATATCTACCTCACTTAATTGCAGGATAGTAATACCAGCTATTTTATTAAATATACTACTGAAATGGTTTTGCCAAGTCTGCACAGGGACATTTGAAACATTGTTTCCATTCTTCTGCCCGTAGCCCTTATTTACAAGCCCCCAAACTTAGTTCTATCTTTATTCCTTAGTGCCTCTTCGAGACAACCCCACATAATATGCTGATGGGCATTTTTCCTATTCCTTATCAGCACTATGTACTCTTTTTTAGTGTCTACATACCTAAGGACAGCTTGGGGATCCTGATTACTTTTCATCTGTCTAGCAGTTTTATTAAGTAAATGCTTTACCTTGCTACACTCACTGTAATACCAGGGAACAAGATATATCGAAAGGACAGAGGAGATGGTGTTGGTGGTGGGGTGGCTCTGTATGTGAAGGACAGCATTAAGGCAAGTAGAATAAAAAATGTACAGGATGAAAACTGTTCCCTTGAATCCCTATGGTTTGAAATTCCAGGTATCAAGCAGAAGAGTATAACAGTGGAGCTATACTATCGCCCCCCTGACCAGAATAGAGATACTAATTATGTAATGCTAACAGAAATTAAACAGACTACTAAAACTGGGAACGTAATAATAATGGGTGACTTTGAGTATTTTCAGACATTACGATCCCACGCTCAACCATGGTGAATACCCACATGGTGAGCAAGGGACTGTAATGTCTGTTGGCCTGACAGGTGATTCCCACCAGTTGTTCACCCCCGTGAATCATGGGCAGAAATCTCATTGACCACGCAAACAGCCCTCCTGCCCAGACCATGGTCGTTTGCCTGGTCAATAAGATTCCCTCCCGTGATCAATGGGATCGTCACGTCTGTCCCCTGACCATGGCCCAGAATCAGCAGCCGTGCCCGCCACTGATTCCAGGCTGTGGTCAATGCCCTGGGGGGCAGGGTGGCGGGTGCTGTGGCTGCCTTGGCTGTGGCGCCCACCCATCTCCCAGGGGGTGGTCGGTCTAGGGAGCGTAGGGGGGTGGGGCTGTGCAGTCCCACCCCTCCCCCAATTCCCCGCTGGGATCAGCCGGCACATCTCTTGGCCGTGCCATTTTGATCCCAGCAGGGGATCAAGTGGTGATTCCGTGACGGGGCCAATACTGACCCAGACACATCTGAAAATACCTGTTAACTACCCCAGTATTGACTGGGTGAATGCCTCCTCAGGGTGAGATGTGGAGGTAAAAATTCTGGTAAAATGCCATAAATGACAGCTTCTTAGAGCAATTGGTTCCGGAACCAACGAGGGGAGCAGCTACTTTAGATCTAATCCTAAGTGGCACAAAGGAACTAGTTCAAGGAGTAACTGTGGCCGAGCCACTAGTCAATAGCGATCATAATATAATCAAATTTGACATAGTTGCTGGAGGGAGAAAGTTAATTAAACGTACAGCACTGGCTTTTAACTTTAAAAAGGGAGACTATGCCAAAATGAGGAAGCTAGTTAGAAAGAAACTAAAAGGCACAGTTGAAAGGACTACATGTTTTCAAGAGGCATGGAGGATGTTGAAAAGCACCATATTGGAAGCTCAGATTACATGCATCCCACAAGTTAAAAAAGGTAGCAGGAGGACTAAATGTCTACCGCTGTGGTTAAACGGAGATGCAAAGGAGGCTATTAGAGCCCAAAAGTAATCCTTTAGGAAGTGGAAAGCTAGCCCCAATGAGGAAAATACAATGGAGCATAAACATTGTAACGTAACTGTAAGGTGCTAATAAGGCAGGCCAAAAAAGAATTTGAAAGACTTGCTAAAGAGACAAAAACAAATAGTAAAACCATTTTCAAGTATATCAGAGGCAAGAAGCCTGCTAGGGAGTCAGTTGGGCCATTAGATGACCAGGGAGTAAAAGGGGCACTCAGGGAGGACAAGGACACTGCAGAGAAGCTCAATGAGTTCTTTGCTTCAGTCTTCACTGCAGAGGATGTTGGGGAGGTACCCATGCTGGAACCCTACTTTTTAGGTGATGAACTGGATGAACTGTCAGAAATCAGTGTGACATTGGAGGAGGTTCTAGAGCAAATCGACAAGCTTAATACAAAGAAATCACCAGGGCCAGATGGTAGTCAACCCAGAATTCTAAAGGAACTCAAATGTGAAATTGCAAACCTGCTAGTAGTAATTTGTAACATAACGTTGTCATCTGGCACTGTACCTGAGGACTGGAGGGTGGCAAATGTAACCCCAATATTTAAAAACGGATCCAGAGGTGATCCTGGAAACTACAGACTGGTAAGCTTGACGTCTGTGCTGGGCAAAATGGTGGAAACTATCATTAAGAACAGAATCACTGGGCATATTGATAAACATGGTTTAATGGCAAAGAGTCAGCATTGATTTAGCAAAGGGAAATCATGCCTCACTAATCTCTTGGAATTCTTTGAAGGCGTAAACAAGCATGTGGACAGGGAAGACTATAGTGTACCTGGATTTCCCGAAAGCTTTTGATAAGTTCCCACATAAACAACTCTTGAGAAAATTAAACAGTCATGGGATAGGAGGTACTGTTTTGCTATGGATTGGTAACTGGTTAAAGGATAGGAAGCAAAGAGTGGGACTAAATGGCCAGTTTTCACAATGGAGGAATGTAAAAAGTGATGTGTCCCAAGGATCTGTACTGGGACCAGTTCTTTTCAATGTATTCATTAATGATCTGGGAAAGAGTGTTAAGAGTGAGGTGATCAAATTTGCAGATGACACCAAGTTATTCAGAGTAGTCAGAACACGAGCAGACTGTGAGGAGCTGCAGCAAGATCTTACAAGACTGGGTGCCTGGGCATCTAAATGGCAGATGAGATTTAATGTGGACAAGTGCAAAGTGATGCACATTGGGAAAAATAATCCAAATTATGAGTACACAATGCTGGGTACTAAGCTAGGAGTTACCACTCAGGAAAAGGATCTGGGAGTGATTGTGGATAATACACTGAAATCCTCAGCCCAGTGTGCCGCAGCGGTCAAAAAAGCAAATAGAATGTTAGGAATTATTCGCAAGGGAATAGAGAATAAAACTGAGGATGTCATAATGCCTCTATACAAATCAATGGTGCGACCGCACCTTGAATATTGTGTGCAGTTCTGGTCGCCCCATCTCAAAAAAGACATAGCGGAACTAGAAAAGGTACAGAGAAGGGCAACAAAAATGATCCAGGGTATGGAACAGCACCCGTATGAGGAGAGGCTTGATAGGTTGGGGCTCTTCAGCTTGGAAAAGAGACGGCTGAGAGGAGATATGATAGAGGTCTATAAAATCATGAGTGGTGTGGAACTTGTAAACAGGGAACGGTTATTTACCCTCTCAACTAGTACTAAAACTAGGGGACACTCCATGAAACTCACAGGTGGCAGAGTAAAAACAGACAAAAGAAAGTATTTTTTCACTCAGCGTACAATTAGGTTGTGGAATTTACTGCCAGAGGAGGTGGTCAAGGCCAGCAGTATAGCTGAGTTTAAAAGAGGTTTGGACAAGTTTCTTGAAGATTGGTCCATTAGCAGCTATTCAGATAGGATTGTGGAACAAAGCCCTTTACTGTCAGGAGCCTGTAGATGACCCACAGGGAATGGATAGCATGGTGACCTGTTGGGTGTTTGTCCCAGGTCCCATGATTGGCCACTGTCCAAGACAGGATGTTGGGGTCGATGGAACGTTGGTATGACCCAGTATGGCACTTCTTATGTTCTTATGTGATTACTATAACTGCACAGTTCCACAATAAAATCTTCAAAACAGTTATACTGAGCAGAGGGAACACATATATAGTCTATAACACTCACTCCAGACTTAGTTATAAAGATATAATCACCATTGGAATCTAGGTCAGAGTGACCATGAGTAAGCTTCCACCCTTAACAGGAATGTTAAGAATTGCAATCCTGGGGCATTAATTACCAAGTCTTTAGATACTCTAGGAGGGAAAAAAAAGTCATCATACTCAGTTTCCATCATACTAGCTATTTCACAGGGTAATTTCAGATGTGAGGGGCCCTGAGGTCCACCATGCTGAAACCCAGACCGGGATCGCTCTCCGATGAGAGCTGGCCATCCTTCAGACGTGCCGGCTCCATCTCTGTGGGGAATCGGGGAGGGGCCGCTCCCCCGTGATTCCTCGGCTGCCCGCCGCCACTGCGCCCATCCCGTGGTCGAGGCCTGATTCCGGGATGGGGCTAGTGAGCAGACACGCAGCACTGCCATTACCATCCCTGTCCCGGATCGTGGCCACTCTAACCACGGTTCTTAACATCAGGCTGGCCGGAGGTCAAGAACTATGGTGAAGCTTGATCCCAGCTGGGGGTTCACCGTGGTGAACATCTGGCCAGGACTAAACAGACATTCCCAGAAACGCCACCACCACAGTGAATCCACTGGGGTTCTCTCTGGTGAAAGGTGTTTTCGTTACATCTGAAATTACCCACAGTCAAAGTTGCCTGTTCTTGCATCGATATCTCTCATAAATAGAACAGGGAGTGGATGATATTGTGCCTCGAGTTTATCTAATAAATCTTCCAAGCAGGACCAAAACAACATACGTTTGGCTATACTTTTGGAAGGAGGAATATATATATATTCCTTAATTATATATATATAATTAAGTCTTCCCCATTGCCTCATCTCAGCTTAACAACAAAAAGGTTTTCCAAATTAACTAGTATGTGCTTACATTCAGATCTAAGAACATATCTACAAGAATGGCTAGCCCTCCAGAGGGTCTCCCCATCTAACTTTCTTAGATGCAGGACCTTCCCAAGATTTGTACCCATTAAACTTTATTGTATCTGGGTCCATCAACCAAGTTTCCTGCAACCCTATTAAATCAAACTTCCTTAACAATACCTGCGCATCATTTACCATATTTCCAGCCTACCACATTCCAAGAAGAAATTCTTAGTGTCTGTCTTTCTACTCTAGGTTCAGCACAGGGATGCAGTCATGCTCCCACAGTCTGTATATAATCAGAATCTACTGGGTCCTCGATTATTTCCAGGGAGTCATTTAGCAAACCCTCATAAAGTATTCCATCTGGTAGAGCTCCACCCAACCCTCCTGCCTGATCTATATTGCCCACACCTCTTAATTTCAGGGAATCTTCACTTACTCTATTACTAGAGTGAATAATCCCTCCTAGATTTGTCTCAAGTTCATACCTTTTACATGGTGATCTCTGAACCAAAACATTTGCAAGAATATTTCTTTTGATAAGTGGTTTACTGTGCCAAATTGGCATTGATCCATTGGGTAGGGGGTAAATAAATAAATAGCCTTATATTAACTATGCTAGTCCTAAGGGGTTGGGAATATCGCATACAACCTGCCATAAACTTATTCCTATCCACCCCCCCCTTCCCAACCCCTTCAGAAATTGCAAACGTGGTCAGACCATTTTGAGATCTTTTATTAGGCATATCAAACCCTTTCATAGATTGCAACCCTTTATCCTTTTTTACATTATCAAATTTCCCAATAACCTCATCCATTTGGGCAGTTACACCCACCAAGGTGCTGCCCAGCTCTGTTATATGGGAAAAGATCAAGGATGCAATTAACAGACATTGTGCTCTTAAAATTGCTTCCATGTCTACAGAGTCATTGTAATCCTCAGGGCCCAACTGATTTCCCATTAGTGATTTCTGGTGAACAGTAGTTGGATACTGATAAAATGGGTGTTACATTTTATTATACATGTTGCAGGGCTGCAGATGTGCTCTATGGGTGCCCTGCAACATGTATAATACAATGATTACTGGGGTCCTGCTGCCCCTGCCTGTGGCTCCTGGACCATGCCGTTGGGGCCCACAGGGAATGCCCACACAAGGGAAATGTGAAGGGAGGGGAAAGAGGGAGAAGAGCCGCTGAGGCAGCACACACAACAGGCACAGGGAAAATGAGGTCACAGTGGAACACACAGTACAAACACATGCCAGAGCACACACACACCTGCACGGGAAAGGAAGGGAAGGGGGAACACAGCAGGGCAGACAACACACACGGCACAACAGGCAAAGGGGGAAGGGAGGGGGGCAGGGGCAGGGAGGGGGAAACTGGCCCAGGGAACAGGGCAGGACACAGGGAATGGCACCCAGAACCCCCACAACAGCACAGCCTGCACGGGTACTCCCACAGCTACACAGGCAGTCCTGGAATGGGGGGACCCCCAGGGGCAGAGCACAGGCACAGGGGGAGGCACATGGAACAGGGAGTAGCCCAGGAATGGTCCAGGAGGATGTCAGAGAACCTATGCGCCGGCTAGGGTGTGATGGATGGGAAGGAGGCAAACCGGGGCCGAATAGCAGAGCAGCCTTTCCACAAGTCAGCCCCCTCCCCCATGGAAGGATTCCCAGGAGGTGCAGTCTGGGGGCCCCAGAACCCACGGTCACAGAGTCACAAAAGGGGGCAAGGGGGAGGGCATGGGCACAGGAGGGATCGAGGCCAGACCAGGAAGGACAACAGCACCCGGGGCGCTGGGAGCAGCCTCACCGTTCAGGAGACAGCCACAGGAGATGGCAGTTATGGAGGAGAAAACCAGTTGCAGAGGCGGACAGGGGGGGCCGTGGAGGGGGCACAGAGCCACAGCCAGGGGCAGCGGGACCCCAGGAATCAGCCAGCACAACAGCGAGCCAGGAACATCATGGAGTGAATTGACAGCGACCCGCAGCAGGGCGGAGGCGGGAGCTCTCAGTGGGGCCAGCATCCAGGGCCTGGAAGGAAAGGGGGGCCTCACAGCCAGCTGCAGGGGGCCATGAAGGAGCACGGGGTTGGGTGGCCCACCAGGTGCATAAACTGGGCCCTCTGAAGCATGTTCCGATGGTACCCCAGTGCAGACATGTGGTGGACAATGAGGGAGTATGCCTCAAAGGGATCCTGCGTGGTGAGGACCACCTGCACGTCGGATCAGAACCACACAACAGCCAGCGCTGACACTTCTACTTCAGAGGGCTCTGACAAGCCATAGTCAGCAGCTGGGGCCACGGAAGGTGACCCAGCTCCAACAGGAGGTGATAGATCGCCCCGCGGGACTGCTGGTAACCTCGGGTCCCATGAACATAGCCAAAGGACACAGCCAAGGCAGGGCCCCCCTCCGCCAGACAGGCCGTGTAGGCAGCCAGGCTGCACACAGAGAGGGCAGACACAGTCTCCGCCGCCAACCACTAGCAATGGGCGAACAGAACAGAGTTCGGAAATTCGGTTCAGTTCGGTTCAGTTTGAAATTCGGCTTGGTTCGGTTCGGTTTGAAATTCAAGTTCAGTTTGGAAGTTCGGTTCGGTCGACCGAACAGACCGAGTTCAGTCGAATCCTCCGAACCAATTTCAGCCATTCAAAACCAGGTGTTTTGGTGTGTGTTGCCACTAGGGATGGGCGAACAGAACGGGGTTCAGAAATTCGGTTCAGTTCAATTCGGTTCAAAATTCGAGTTCAGTTCAGAAGTTCGGTTCAGTCAACCGAACAGACCAAGTTCAGTCCAAACTCTGAACTTCCGAACCGCGTTCCCCCATCCCTACCGACCACCCCACACATGAGCACCTGATGCGCCCATTGGGAAAGGGACACAGGCCTAGCGTCTCCGCATGCAGCCAGCAGTCGCAGGCACTCACCGCATAGCCATAGTACTGCAGCCCGGAGCTCATACTCTCATAGGCACCTGTGAGGCTGTCTGGGCATCTCAGGAGCAATTTCATGGCCGGGGAATGCCACAGGTCACACAGGGCCATGATCTCGTGGAAGGTCCAGCTATGGGGGCCCCCGGGGGCTCTGTGGACCAGGAGCCCTGGGGAAGAGCAGCCAGCCATGGTTCAGCAACTGGCGGATACTAAGTACAAGGAATGGAGGTCCCCACAATCCCTGGAGGGACGGGAGGGGAAGCAGGGGAGCTCCAAGGCCAAGTAATAAGGACACAGGCTGCAAACTGTACGGTTACAGAGCAAGGCATGGGGAGCGTACTCAGCCCAGCTGCTGGAAGAGAGCACATGGACAGGACAGCCTACACACTAAGCAGGGCAGTGAGGACAACAGGCAGCCGACACCAAGAGAAGGGAGATGATGACAGCAGGAATGCAGCTGCTGCCCGCACACACCCAGGCGAAGGCAGGACCATTCACCAGGCCCCCTGCAGGGAAGGCAGGTGTGCGCATTGGGCCGCCTGCGGCCTCCCCGCCCCGCGCACCCTGCAGGAGCCAGGCCTGCCAGCCTGGGGGGCAGCCAGGGCGATCCAGGGCCCCGAGCCCAGTTGGCAGGGTGCAACCAGGGGGCAGGACTACACAGCCCCATCCTATAACACGTGCAGCTCCACCCGAACTGGGGCACTGGTCCCCATGGAGCTGTGACGGTTGGGCACATGCGGGATGCACCTAGCCATTTGCTCGGAGTTGTACTGCTCTCACACTGACCTCCTATGTAGCCAGACCACTGAGGTGCACCTGGCCAGCCAGTTGCAGGTGTGCATGGCCAGGAGCGCTGCCAGAGCCCGGAGAACCCACCACAGGTGCAGGCACTCCCTGGCCTGCCTCAGGGCCCAGAGGGTGTCTGGGGAGACATGATAGACCCTCCTCCATGCCCGGCAGCAGGCTGCTGTGCTCCGTGAGGTGGCCAGCCGGCTCCATTGGTGGAGGGAGACCATGGGACGCACAGCCCTGCTCGCTATGCCCATTGACCGGCGGTTATGGGTCATGTAGCAGGCATAGGGGTGGAGGGCCAGGGCTCTGGCCCAATGGGATGAGGCCGCCTGGAGAGCACACTTTTGGATGGACATATGCATCCTCCTATGACTTTCTGAGCTGTTATCACCTTCACTGGAGAGACAGGACACCCCCATGCGGGCCCCCATTCCCATGATCCAGTGGGTGGCCATCGGGGTCTGGGCCTTTGCAACACCCGACTCCTGACTTTGCATCTAGCAACACTTCGGCATTGGGGTGAGCACCATCACCGGGAACCTGCGGGACGTCTGTGAGGTGGTGGAGGGTGTGCACCTGGACCAAGTGATTCAGCTGGTGCACCAGAAAGCCGTGATGGCTGGCTTCACAGTTGGGGGATTCCCCAAATGCATGGGTGCCATGGACAGCACCCACATATAGATCCTCTGCCCATTCACTGGAGAGGCCTCGGAATATGTCAGCCGACACGGGTACCACTCCCTGCAGCTGCAGGAGGTCATGGACCACCGGGGTCAGTTCATAGACATTTACCCGGGCTACTCTGGTTGCATCCACAATGCCAGGATCATGACCATCTCTCCCTTCTATGCCCAGATGTACTGGGGGGACTTTGCGGACATGGGGATGACCCGGATTGAGGGGGTGCTGATGCCCCCCTGCATCCTAGGGGACCCAGCCTAATCACTCACCCACTGGCTGATGAAGGTGTACATCCAGGACCCCTGCAGAGGTGCTCTACAATACCCGCCTGTGCGCACGCAGGACCATGGTCGAGAGAGCCTTCACGGCCCTAAAGCAGCGCTGGAGGAGCCTAGGGGCTGGACTACATGATGGAGACCTCTTCCCTCATGATTGGAGCCTGCTGTGTGCTGCAGAATGCATGTGAGACCGATGGGGCTGCCCTTGACTACCCCGTGCCCTGGCGCCCTCTTGGCCCCGTGCCTCTCTATGTGAACGCGGAGAACCCGCGGGAGTACCGATACGCAAAGTGCATCCGTGCTGCCTTGGCAAGGTGTATCAGCTGGGAGGCCAAGGGCTGAGACCACACACTCCCTCCCGACTACCCCTAGGCCCCCAGAAGCACCCTGCCTGCGCCCCTACACACATTTGCGGCCCCGGCCCTGGGCCCATGAAAAGAAAGATGGAGGTGAATTTTGTGCCCATGCATTTATTGTATCTACCTTCTACATGTGGTCCCACCACCTCCCCCATGCCCCACCTCCCAGTGCCCCCCCTCAGGCCACCCTCCCCCTTCCCCCATGTCTCCGGGGCCTCCCTCTCGGCTGCCCAATGGGCACCATGGAGCTCTGGGAGCTCACCTCCTCCCCCCACTGTCCGTGTCCCTGACAGTGTCCTGGGATGCTTCGGTGTCATGAGAGTTGGGCAGTGGTGGGAGGGTGGGCGGTCCCAGTGGCATCAGGGCTGGGGCAGGCAGGTTGCCTGATGGGGCAACTGCCATCACATAAGCACTCATGGTACCTGTGTTTATGAGCAGCGAGGTGCCAATGTCATGGAACCAGTCCATCTTGCCTGAGTGCTCCTTTACCATCTGGTCTATGGCCTGTTCCAGCTGCCTGAATGCCTTCACCTGCCTGCTATGCTCCCGGCACTCCCACCTCCATTAGAGGCGCACCTCCACCTGAAGCCTCCAGTTCCTGGTCTCCACTTGCTACACGGCCTTTTCGGTGGCTGCCTCCATTTGAACGATGGCCGCTATCATCTGCTCCCCCTGCTCAGTGGTGAAGCAGACTATGTCCTCCACCTGCTCCTCCCTGTGGTGCCTTACCCATGCAAGGTGCTCCCTCATCCACTAGGCCCGGGGCACGGGGCCACCCTGCTGGGATCCGGCAAGTCACCCTGTTAGGGTGCATGGTAGGGGATGGTTAGCCGGCCCAGTTACCCGCCCCCCATCCCATGTCGCAGATGGGGGACACTGTCCCCCCTTCAGGAGTGCAGCAGGTGCACTCCCCCGGCCTCCCCCTACACCCACTCCCACCCCAGGGTCCTGTACCGCTGCCCTGCCTCCCCAGGACACCCCCCCCTCACATGTTGTGTTGTCTCACCTGGGCCATCTGGCTGCTCCTGTGTCTTCTCACCTCCATCTCCCTTGCTAGGATGTTGCAGGTGCTGGGGTGTACAGTGACCTGTACGGGAATGGGGTGGGGGGTTGGACGACCATGTCCCCCGGCAGCCCCCTGCCCCCGGCTCCATGGTCTGGGGTGTTGAAGGTGGCCCCATGGCCTGTATGTTCCCTTCCCCCCATCGGGACTTCCCCCATGGTCCCTCTCCCATCCCACCTGCTTGCTCATCCTCTATGTCAGTCTCGGAGCCCTCTGAGGCTGGGCCCTCGGTGTTACCGAGGTCCCCCTGCATCCACTGGCTGAGGGTGACCAGTGTGCTGGCCTAGGATCCTCCCATTACAGACATCAGCTGGGGGCTATCTGGACTGAGGCGCGAGGGGGGCCTGCTGGTCCTGGGGCATTCCTCTTGGGGGGTGGGACTCCTGGAGCCAGTACCTTCAATGGGAGTGGCGATGGGAAGGGGCACCTCAGCCTGTTCCCTTCCCTGGACCATGGCTCTCCCCACGAGGTGCAGGGTGACTATGGAGCCCTTCATGTGCAGGATGCGGTCCAGGGCATCACAGTAGGGGGTGGTCCTGGCTCTGTTTCCGGACCACCTGTTGTTATCCTTTATGTGCTCATTGTGCTGGTTCACAGCTAGCTCCAGCTGGTGCTCGAGGGTCCCCCAGGTCCTAATAAATTCGTGGGTTTCCCTTTGCCCCCATTGCCCCCTTGGTGGTACGGCCTTCTCCCATGGGCACCCTCCAGATCTCCCCACTCCTCCTTGTCCTCCTCCTCCTCCGCATGCCCTCTGTCCCTCTCCTCCGGGAGCTTTGGCTCCCAGGCCCATTTCCATGTCTGTGGATTGTAAGGGGGGGGGGGGCGGTTGCTTTCCAGGTTGCCACAGCTCTGCATCCCTGCCCCTTTCCCCCCACCTGCCAGCCCTCCCACCCCCCTTGGTGCCACTGGGCCACTCCCCCCCTCACTCTCCTTACCCATTTCCAGGGTGCCTCGTCCCCTGGGCCGGTTGCAGGTGCCGGGGCAGCCTCTCCTGGCTGATGCTGCTCCTGCTGCTGCTGCTCTCCCCCTACCACCTCCATGTGCAGCACGACCACCTCCTCCGCCTGCACCTCCTCCACCTCCTCGTCCTCCTCCTGCCTTGCTCTCTCGCCCTCCGCGCTCCTCTCCCTTCCACCTCGCTCTATCCCGCCACGTCCCCCTGCTGCTGTGTGCCCTTTAAATCTCCCTCCCCAGCCTGTGTTGTTGCTTGTTGTCTGGCAGTGACGCTGCATGCTTTGTCCCCGACTGGGAATAATTTTGCTTGATTCTGGCTGGTGGTTGCCATTCAGACTTTACTTTTTATTGTTTCCCGGTGGGAATCGCTTTGACCATGATTTTGGAGATGGGGCATTTTCAGACGTGACCAGATCATGCTCAACCTTGGTAGATTCCCACCGGGCAAGAAAGTTCTCGTCACATCTGAAGGGGGAACAGAAGTTCCCCCCCGAGATGTTCACCCCCATCAATTGCGGCGGGGAATCACATTCACCATGCGATCGGCAGAACCTGAGGGGTGGGCCCCAATCGCATGGTGAATGTGATTCCCCACCGTGATGAAGGGGCCCATTCTGTCTGGACGGCTACCACGGCCCGGAATCCATGGTGGGATTCTGGGCCATGGTCAATTCGACTGGGCACTGCGGCCGCATTGTCAGCGGCACCCACCTGTCTCCCCAGAGGGCGGGCGGCGAGGGAGCATGGGGGGGGCATGCGGCCACATGTTGTGCTGCACAGCCCTGCCCCCACCCCGATTCCACGCCGGGACCAGCCAGCATGACGTGCTGGTGTGATCCCGGCGGGGAATCCTCATGGTGATTCCATGCTGGGGCGACTAGCGCCCCGTCACGTCTGAAATCACCCATGGTCCAGATCTGGCGCCCGTGAAACAGACATTCAGGGCACTTTGGCCCCGCCGTGGGATTGACCGTGGTTCACTTTGGTTGACTGTGATCTTGTAACATCTGAAAATACCCAGTGTTAGCGTGTCTGTGTAAAAAGGACCTATATATTATGCTTTTGCTTCCTGCGAAGATCTGAGAACTTCATTAAAAGCTCTTTCTTAGATTGCTTCTCAGATCTTTGCAGGAAGTAAAAGCATACTATATATTCTCAGCCAATATGATTTAAGTACTTGTAAATTAGGAAACATTCTTCAAAATCCATACATTTATTTGCAGTGCCAATGAAACAGGTTTCAAAAGAAAGGTTATACCATCAAAGAATAATGTTCTATGGAGCCAAAATGGATACTATTTTGTTTTAGCTATAGTCCACCTGTTATGCAAATTGGACATTTCAGAGAAAACAGGTGACCATAATTCTTCATACCTACAGGACTTCATTTAATTTTCATGGATAGTATGATTTTATCATTAAGGGTCCAATTGTTTGAAGAGAACAATCCTCCAGAGGGGGAGCCTCAAGCGTGGCTTTGAAAATCTGTTTTTAAAATATTATTTATTTATTTAATTTATTTTTATCGATTTTTATCCCGCCCCTCCTGAAAACAGCTCGGGGCGGCTGTTATAGAGTGAGTGTAGGAAATAAGGCTCAACACTAACATATTTACCTAAAAAAGAGCTGCTAGTCTAGTTCTTAGATTGTTTCTAATACTTTGAGTTATGCTCGAGCTGAAATGGTTACTAAATTTAATACCAGTGGGTAATACCTGCATTTTGGGGTGCCACATTGGGTACCTGATGGGTTACCTGGGTAATGACTGGATACCCAGAAACCCCAAAGTTTGGTCACTTCCACTATCAATATTTTTATTTTCCAATAGCAATCGGTATATCAGGTCAGAAGGAAAGAAAAAAAATGGGACTGACATTTTAAAAAATCAGGACCAGAAGTTGATTTTCCAGGACAGAAAATTTAAAAAGAATAGGCATCAGAAGTTACAAAATAAACACAAAAGTTGAAAAACCCACATATACCTGTTTTTGCAGGGGTGGGGGCACGGACAAATGCATGTTGCTGCCAGGGGTCACAACAAAGGCTTCCTATAGCTCTGGAGAGGAATTGTCTGTGCTTGTCGGGCTGCACAAGCAGCCTTACTGAGCCCCTCCAGCCACCATTCAGCTCATACTACCGCACCTGGACATGCATCTGTGGCACGTTATGGGTTTTGAGAACCCTAGGTGGCATGATCTGCATTTGACAGCTCTAGAGAACGTGGCTACTAAGGCTGGACCTGAGCCCTCAACAGCAGGTCTGTGTGGGAGCTCTGCTCGGATCCTGATAATGTATTTCTGAGGATGGAGCTTTGAAGATTCTGCCAGATAACTGCCTGGAAGGGCAGACAGTGGCACCTGCTGGAAAGACAGTGGCACCTGCCTGTCTAGGGGAGCCACCTCTCCAGTGTCCCTGACTGAGACTTTCATGTAGGCCTGGAAAGAGGCTTAAAGCAGGATGGGCTGCAACTCCAGAGACTTCCTAGATGGCTTTGAGGCAGGGCCACATGGGGTGCCATGGACAATCTATGTATTGAACCAGGGTCTCTGTTGGATTCTCTTGTTTAGCAATGCTAGCATTAGCTTGTGTGTAACACCCAGGTTGGGGAGTAGTTTTGCTGATTTTTTGGGCATGGGGGTGTGGGCTTGTGTGTTGAGTCTCAATGGAGCTGCAAGGTGCCATGGAGCACAGTGTGACTAGTGTCTGGCTTAAGAGGGTTGGGTCATCTCCTACTCTGCCTCTCCAACATGACTTTCTGAAGAGCTTTTCAGCTGCCCTACTGCAACCCCAAAGGGGGTTTGTTTCTGGTGGTGTTCTGGCCATTTGGTGCCTTTCCCAGATTTGTTAAGCTCTCTGTCTCTGCTCTAAATCTGTGAAATGGAGAGACTGTGACACATGGACTTACTCATTGCCAGGACCCCCTTCCCCAATGCCCTGCCTTGCATTGGGAATCAGTGGATACTTGGGATCCTCTGTGGGTTGACTTTGGGATAATTTAATCCAATGCCTCTGTATCTGATGCATATAGTGACCATGCTGGCCATGACACCGAAGAGCCCCTCCCTATCCCAAATATCCCCTCTGCCCCCATTTAGAGCATTTTGGACTCCCAGCCATTCTCTATTAAGCACTTCAGTGTGATACAAAAAGGGGTGACTCCCATTGGGCTACTGTGGGGAAGCTGGCATTCGGCTGCCCAGTTCCCATGGGAAGACAAGGGCCCTTGAGGGAGATGATTCATCTGAGCTGCCCCCAGGGTGACTAGCATCTGTCTTGTACTCACTGGGGTTTCTTCTATAAGCACTGTGGACGTCTCTCTTGTGTCTGGTCAGAGATTTTATGTGTACCACAGACAGACTGTAGCCACTCTAGTGGATCCTTGCTGTATTTATTACTACATGCAGAATATAGATATCCTTCTAGTTGTCCATTTCAGTGGATCTTCCCATGCACTAGGGCTCTAAATAAGTTTGATTGCTGGCACTATATAAATGTTTAAATAATAATAATAATAATAATAATAATAATAATAATAATAATAATAATAAAAAAAGGTGGTAGAATATTAATTTGAATGCTATGATAGCAAATGAGATGAGTGTATCTCCATAATTTATCTATTTCAGGTTTCATTTTAGAATGTAAATACAAATATTTGTTTAATTTCTACATCTAGAAAGAGTGTGGTTGTTATTCTCCCTCTAGCCTATGCTATTATAGTTCTTAGAAAAGGACCTATGGCTATGTGAAAAGTTATCACTTCTGAAAATACCCTAAGTAAGCTCAGACCTAAAGGGGGGGCGGGGAGGTCTGAGGTTAGGACAAAGGTTTGCTAAACAAAAGTTGGGTGGAGTTCAGGGGCTCTTTGCTCTGCTTAGTTTTATATTTAATTAGAATAGACACAATGTTGATTGAATTAAAGGGAATGAAGCTAAATACTTTGCTTGTCTCTGTTTATCTAGTTGAGGAAGACTAGTCAATAAATTAGAAGCTATAGATCGTTTCTCTTCTTCCCTTGACATGTATATTTCGTGAAGTCCGCCCACCCCCTCCGATCATGCTGCCAAGGGAAGCAAAATGGAGATATTCATGAAGTGAACCTGGGATTTTTAAAACAACTTTCTACAACATGTCTCACAAAAATAGGTAGGTGCCCCAATTCTCAACATCCTTCAGCTCTGACAGTGTGACGCCATGTGTAAATATACCACGGGTGGGATTTCGACGTGACATTTCACCCGTTAAAGCCGGTTGCGCATTAAATGCCTCAATGTCGAGGTATTTAATTCACGGCTTTAAAAGAATGAGCAGCCAGCTTTAACAAATAAAATGTCGCATCAAAATTCCACATGCAGGATATTTATACGTGGCGTGATTTATGCCGCGTGTTCGCCACACACATCTAAAAGCGGCCACAGACACTCTAGCACTGATAAACTGGGTGTTACATTTTATTATACATGTTACAGGGCACCCATAGAGCACACCTGCAGCCCTGCAACATGTATAATATGAACACCACCAAACCTTTGTTTAGCAAACCTTTGTCCTAACCTCAGACCCACCCACCGCCGCACCCCCTTTAAGCTCTGAGCTTACTTAGGGTATTTTCAGATGTGACCGTTTTTCAGATGTGACGCTTCCCTGGGTGAGAGCTCTCACCTCGGGCAGGTGCTTCCCCTGGCCTCTGGAATGTTTGTTCATCGTCATAGGCTCCTGCACCTGCCTCGAACTGCTCTGGCCACTGGTGGTCAGGGTTAGGTGGAGCGGGCCATAAGATGTGATGGCCCAATCTACCAGGATCCAGGGTAAGCTTATCTGGATCGTGGCAGGAATAAACCCAGGATGTGCACTGACAGTGAGCCCAGTGCACATTCATGGTTATCCCTGCTATCGTCCAGGGTGTACTCTGCTCTCATCCATGGTTAATTTTCATTTAATTTTAATTTGAAAAAAAAATTGTTATCCTGCCCATCCTGCTATGGGTGGCTTACAATAAAAACAAAATAAAACAACATTCTCAGCTAAAAACACATAAAAGGGAGGGTACAAAAGAACATAAGAAGTTCTTCTTCTCCTCTGCCTTTAAACACTCCACTGTCTCCCCCATCCACAAAAAATCCACTCTGGATCCCTCTGAACCCTCTAATTACTGTCCTATCTCACTCCTTCCTTTTGGTTCCAACCTCCTTAAATGGGTTGTTTACTCCCGTTGCCTTGACCTCCTCTCCACCAACTCCTCCCTTGTCCCCCTCAAGTCTGACTTCCACCCCCTTCACTCCACTGAAACCACCCTTGCTAAGATCACCAATAATCTTCTTATAGCTAAATCCAACTGCCTTTACTCCATACTTGTCCTCCTTGATGTCTCTGCTGCCTTCAACACTGCTGACCACTTACTCTTGCTTGAATCGCTTCACTCCCTTGGATTCAGGAACTCTGTCCTCAATTGTTTCTCCTCCTACCTTTCGGACCGCTCCTTCAATGAATCTTTTCCTACCTCCTTCTCCTTCCTACCCCTCTTGGTCGGGGTTCCCCAAGGCCCTGTCCTTGGCCCTCTCCTCTTCTCTATCTACACCCTATCCCTAGGCAAACTCATTGCCTCCCATGGGTTCCAATATTACCTATATGCTGACGACACTCAACTCTATCTCTCCACTCCTTACCTCTCCAACTATGTTCAAGCTCGTCTCACCAACTGTCTCTATGATATCTCCGCCTGGATGTCTCAACGTCAACACAAACTGAACATGGTGAAAACTGAACTCCTTATCTTCCCTCCGAATCTTTCCTCTTCCCTGTCAATTGCCATTGACGGGGTCTCCATTCTCCCTGTCCCCCATCCCATAGTTTGGGCTTCATCTTTGTCTCGCACTTTACCTTCAAACCCCACATTGACTCTGTTGCCAAATCCTCCCGCTTCTGACTCCACAACATTGCTAAGATCCACCCTTTTCTGTCTGTCTCCTCTGCCAAAACTCTCATTCATGCCACCTAGTCATCTCATGCCTCGATTATTGTAACCTTTTCCTTGCTGGCTTTCCCCGCTCTCACATTTCTTCCCTCATCCCTATTCAAAGCTCTGAAGCCAGGATCATCCACCTAGCCTGTCGCTTTGACCATGTACAGTCTCTCCTCTCCTCTGTCCACTGCCGCCCTCTTCCTGACCATATTCTGCACAAGCTCCTTGTCCTCACCTACAAAGCCCTTAACAACCTTGTTCCCCCCTACCTCTCTGCCCTGATCTCCCTCCAAACCCCTGTTCGAGCATTTTACTCCTTTTCTACACCCTCCCTCATTCTCCCACACCTCCCTTGCTCCCCCAACCACCTTCGTCCCTTCTCCCTTGCTGCCCCGCCACTCCTTCCCTGCCCTCGTCCGCCTTGACCCCACCCTCCACACCTTCAAGTCCCTCATCAAAACCCACCTCTTCCACTCCGCTCTGCCCTCCCTAACTCCTGCTAATCATCCCCACCCAGGATTATTTCCCACCTGTTATCTGTAAACTCCCAATTTATCATAACCAAGCCAAGAATGTGTACCTGAGTTCTTGCATCCTCGTGAATGTCGCATCCCGTGTCTCTCCCTCTCTTCCCCCTTCCCTGTCTCCCCTTCCCCTGTCTTTAGATTGTAAGCTCTCAGGCAGGGACCATGGGTAATTTCAGATGTGACGGGGCCGGTGGTGGCCCCGTCATGGAATCACCCACTGATTCCTCGCTGGGATCACACCAGCACATCCAACAGATGTGCTGGCTGATTCCGGCGGGGAATAGGGGAGGGGGCAGGGCCGTGCTGCCTCACCTCCCACCCTCCTGGGAGACTGGTGGGCACGGCAGCCAATGCGGCCACAGCACCCACCCGCATTGACCATGGCCCGGAATCCCACCGCGGGTTCCTGGCCATGGTAGCTGTCCAGATGGGACAGGCCCCTTCATCATGGTGGGGAATCACATTCACCACGCGATCGGGGCCGGCTCCGCCGGGACCGCCAATCACATGGTGAATGTGATTCACCATGGCAATTGATGGGGTGAACATCTGGGGGGGGAACGAGACCTTGCTCACCCGGTGGGAATCCACCGTGGTTGAGCGTGATCTCGTCATGTGTGAAAATACCCCATGTCTGTCTTGTTTTTTGTAAAGGACTAGGTACATCGCTGGCGCTATATAAATGCTAATATAATAATACTAATAATACTAATAAGACTAAGACTAAGACTAAGACTAAGACTAAGACTAAGA
>QEPC01002663.1:217684-228511 GCA_003113815.1 Sphenodon punctatus
GATTTCATTGTATTGTCCACAACCACCCCCAGATCCTTTTCCTGAGTGGTAACTCCTAGCTTAGTACCCAGCATTGTGTACACATAGTTTGGATTATTTTTCCCTATGTGCATCACTTTGCACTTGTCCACATTAAATCTCATTTGCCATTTAGATGCCCAGGCACCCAGTATCATAAGATCCTGTTGCAGTTCCTCACAGTCTGTTCGTGTTTTAACTACCTTGAATAACTTGGTGTCATCTGCAAATTTGATCGCCTCACTCTTAACACCCTTTTCCAAATAATTAATGAATACATTAAACAGAACCGGTCCCAATACAGATCCCTGAGGCACACCATTTTTTACATCTCTCCATTGTGGAAACTGCCCATTTAGTCCAACCCTTTGCTTTCTCTTTTAACAAGTTTCTGATCCATGGTATCTCCTATCCCATGACTTTTTAATTTTCTCGAGAGTCTCTCATGAGGGACCTTATCAAATGTTTCCTGGAAATCCAGGTACACTATACCTACTGGGTCTCCCTTGTCCACATGCATATTTACACCCTCAAAGAATTCCAACAGGTTAGTGAGGCATGACTTACCTTTACTAAATTCATGTTGACTCTTCCCCATTAATCCATGTTTGTCAACATGCCCTGTAATTTTGTCCTTAATGATGCTTTCCACCATTTTGCCTGGCACAGACATCAAGCTTACTGGTTTGTAGATTCCAGGATCACCTCTGGATCCCTTTTTAAATATCCCAAATCACTCTCCCTAACCCACTCCCTCCCCACCCACCCTCCCCACCAAAGGCCAGGAGGAACAGACAAGTTTTACAGCTAACTTGAAAAGATGGGAGATCCAGGTCCAAATGAGCCTCCAACGGCAGGGAGTTCCACAGCCATGGCGTGGCCACTGAGAAGGTCCTTCCCATTGTATCCCATCAAGCAACTTGTGGGACCTCGAGGAGAGCACTCCCGGATGACCGCAGGGGTTGATCCAGGACCTGAGGTGTGAAGCAGTCCTGCAAATAGGTCATGCCAAGACTGTTAAGGGCTTTATAGGCAATCACCAATACCTTGAATTGGGCATGGAAGAGTATAGGCAGCCAGTGCAATAAATGAAGAACTGGTGTAATATGTTCCCAGTGGCCCAGTCCTTCCAGGAGATGGGCCACCACATTCTACACCAGCTGCAATCTATGAACTGTCACCATGGTTAGCCCCACATAGAGCGTATTGCAGTAGTCTAACCTAGAGGTGATGAAAGCATGGATGACAGTGGCCAGGTCAGATTCCAAGACATACGGCCGAAGCCAACGTACCAGATGTATTTGACAAAAGGCACTCCTTGCCACAGCCTCCACCTGGATATCCAGGCGAAGCTGTAAATCAAGGAGCACCCCAGGACTCCACACCTGGGGAACCATCAGAGGACAGACCCCATCAATGATGGGGGCCATCACCCCCTCCTCCTTAACCACTAGCATCACCTCTGTCTTGTCAGGATTCATCTTCAGTCAATTTGCCCTCATCCAATCCCCCACAGCTGCAAGATGCCCAGTAAGCACCAAGACTGCTGGGCCAGAGTCTGATGAAGAGGAGAGATACAACTGGGTGTCATCAGCATATTGATGACACTGCATGCCAAACTTTCTGACCACCTCAACAAGAAGCTGCATATACATTTTGAACAGGAGAGGGAACAGAACAGAACCTTGTGGGACTCCACACAATAGATATAGGTATGGTGAAAAATAATCCCCGAGCACCACTTGCTGAGTTCTTCAGCAGCATCTCATGATCAACACATCAAATGCAGCTGACAGATCTAATAAAATTAGCATGTCCAAATGGCCCTGATCTAATTCCCAGTGCAGGTCGTCGACCAATGCCACAAGCGCAGTCTTGGTGCCATAATCCAGGGGAAATGCCAATTGTGAGGGATCAAGAAAACCGACACAATCCAGATGCTCCTGTAATTGCCAGGCCACCACCTGTTTAATAACCTTCCCTAAAAAGGGAAGGTTAGAGACTGGCCGATAACTGGCAAGGGAGTCAATGTCAAGCAATGGTTTCTTGAGCAGGGGCGGCACCACTGGCTCTTTGAGGCAGCCCGGCAGGCTGCCCTCCCAAAGGGAGGCATTGACCACCCCAGCCAGCAGTGGTCCCATAGTCTCCCAGAAGGCCTTAAGCAGCCAGGGCGGGTATGGATCTAATTCACAATGGGTAGACCTAACAGCTCGAAGAACATCCTCCACATCAGCAGAGGTCACTGACCGAAACTGATCCCACAATATCGGCCAAGACAGAGCTTCCATAACCTCCGGCATCACCACTGCAGGAAATACAGCATCAAAACTGAGGTGAATCCAAGTGATTTTATTCACAAAATAATCTACAGGCATGTCACAGTGGGCCTCAAATGACTCCAGTCCCAGGTGGAGGGAGGCCGGACTGACCAGTCACTGCACCACCCAGAACAACTCCGCTGGATGAGATTTTGCAGACACTATGAAGGCAGCAAAAAATTCCTTCTTTGCTGCCCACATAGCCATTGCAATGGCTCATAAACTAGCTCTATGCTGCAATCTGTCGACTTCAGTACGCGAATGATGCCACTGTTGTTCCAACCGCCGCCCTTCCCATTTCAGCACCCGCTGCCCCTCTGAGAACCAAGGAGTCCTACAGTGCTGCAACCTGGGAAGTGGATGCCTTGGAGTCGTCTGATCAATGGCCTCCATCAGCAAGGTGTTCCACAGCTCAATGAGGTCATTGATGAGATGACCGTCAAGATCAGAAAGTATTATTCCCAGAGCGTCCTGGAACCACTCCGGTTCCATCAGTCTCCAGGGGCGATCCATTTGAATCAGTTCCACGCCCTTTCAAGGGTAGACATGCGCCAGCAGAGAGGGCTGCAGGAGGTAATAATCTCCATGACAAGGGAGCCACCAAAACCTTCCCCACCAACAGACCCCCCGCCTCAAGGCCGGAGCAAAATACAAGGTCCAAGGTATGAAGGTATGTCGCCCCAGTGTGTTGAGCCACTAACAATGGGATAGGCCCATGGTTGCCATGACAGCCATGAACTCCTGCTCCGCACCCCCAAGGTCAGCATCGGCATGTATGCTGAAGTGCCCCAGCACTATTGTCTTTGGGGCCCACAACACCACCTCTGGCACCAACTCTACTAGAGTATGCAGGTAGGCTGCTGTACAAGTAGGCGCACGGTATACAAATAGAACCTCCAAACTGTCCCCCGCTAAATCCAGCACCAGGTGGAGACGTTCAGTACCCAATATAGATTGTACCGGATACTTCCAAATAGTCCGGCTACACTATAAGCCAAATAATCATGGCTACACTGCCCTCCCCCATCCCTCCAACCACAGCTGATGCTGCATGGAATACCCAGCCAGAAAAAGGTCATCCAAAATAGGCCCCGACTCAGATCACCCCACCCCGTGGCCATCTGGGTTTCCGTGATATATAAGAGGTCGGCAGCATGGTCCAAGATCAGTTCCTGGACTGTTTTTGCTTTATTAACTACTGACCGCACATTTACCAGCATCAAAACGTGGTCAGGGACTATCTGATCCTGAACCACCTGCCCAGTTGCTAAGGGGGAAGTGAGAGGGACAGACAACAAGCATCTGTCCTGCCTCACAGCTTGAACATCCAGGAGGAACCATACCTCCTGCGCCCCTTCATGACCCCTATGGCTGTCACCACCCCAACCGGCCCTGGCCCCCCTCCAGCTTCTCCGCTTTGGCCTGGGGGAGGAGTCCCACCCACCCTTCATTCCCACCTCTCACCCCCCCTCCCTAACCCACTCCCCTCCCATATCCTGAATTCCCCCCCAACCACAATAATCCCCCACAAAACCTCCCAAATAACACCCACTGATACACAGAGAACACAATAAATTCCCCCCCAGATTCCCCTCAGGCCCTGCCTAAGGACCACACTTAGGGGTCTTTTGACACAGCCCATAGACATGAGGTTTTAAAGTCCCTCCCGGGGCCAGAGCCCCACTGGAAGTTGTGGAGGAGTCCCTGGCCATGTCCCCTCTCCCTCTGCCATTGAGAGGGGGGAAAACAAAACTCTGGGGCTCAGTGGAGTCCCGGACTGGCTCCCAGCCCCCTGAAAAATGGGCAGGTGGGCACAGGTGGTGTGGGGCGAGCCTAGCTGACTCCCAACCTCCATCAATGTGGCGCTGGAAGTGGTCAACAGGCACTCCGCTTTAAATTCCCTGACAGGTCCAGAGCCCCACTGGAAGCCAGGGAGGCGTTCTTGGCCCCACCCCTCTCCCTCTGCCACTGGAAGGGGTGGGGGACAAAACTCTGAGGCTCGGTAAAGTCCCGGACTGGCTCCCAGCACCCTTCAAAATGGTTAACATCTGGTGGGCAGGAGCAGACATGACACCACTGCCAGTGACCACGCCAGGGTAAGTGTGGCCACTGGAGGAGGTGTCACATCTGAAAATACCCTTAGACTCAGCTAAATTGAGTTGCTTCATCTCACTGAAGCACTTCCAGCTGAGACTCTGAAACCTGGGGTTTAACTGAAAAAAACCTTATCTGGCAATTTGATATTAAAACAACAACAACAACCAAAGCTATTAATGCATGCTATATACTCTGATTTTGAACATGGCTGCTTGTTCTGTGAGACAGTATGGATAACCTAAGATATTTTTTAAGCCACCTAAGAAGTGAACAGTAAGTAAATGTGTCAATATCAGTACTAGATGGATCATTTCCTATATGCTATTTGGAAGAATACACAGAATGTGGGCAGCATGTGCTCAAGTGACTGGCAGTGTTGAGTTATGGGACAATGCTTGGCGCATTGTAAAAGAGGAATCAAAGAGAGCAATGAGAATCTGAGACAGGGGTGTAGCTAAGTTGAAATGGGTCGGTGAACAAAATGAAAGGAGGCCCCGTGTGCTCCAATTTCCATTGGTGAATCTCATTCACCAGGGAGCATGTTCCCCTCCTCGACCCTCCAGGATTCTGGTCCCTGGTGCAGCTGCAGCACCTGTCTCTATTATAAATATACCCTTGAGCTGGCATAAAAATTCTAATCACATATTTAGTTCTCTGAAATCCCATGTTCCTCTTTTTCCCACTGGGAGAAACTGCTTTGGAACAGTATTAGGAATATTGCCACAGGTAAAACTGTCATTAATAACAGTGAACACTTTAAATTGATTTTTTTTCCCCCTGTTTGCATTGGAGACTGATGAAAATTTAGAGTGAATGAGATACCAACCATTAATGCAGTTCTCATCCACTAAAGTCAATGGAAGCGGAGTCATTGTCTTCAGTGAAGCAAGGATCATCAACCTTCATCCCCATGTCTTTTTCTTCAGTTCTTTGATATTAAGTAAATCTTTCTTTGCTCTCCAAAAGTAATGGGCAGTTTGATTTAGTTTGATCAGCTGTGTCACCACACGAAAAGCCTTCCCCACCTCAAAAACTGGAGACCAGGGGAAAAAAAGAAAAGCCTGAGGCTTAATACATTTGATTCCTAGCCTGTTTCTTCCTTGATGACTTTGATTTTGGTTTTGCACTGCTAGCACATAGTGACACAGAAGTTTTTCCAGGAGGGTCACTTGTTTTTTTAATATTTTTTAAATGTTTTCAACATCTAGCCCTATGTGACAAGAATATTTCCATTAGCAGGAGGTCTCCTTCCTACTTTGCCCCTGGAGGGGAGAATCATTATTTCACTTGTGTCTTTGTTCACACTGTATAAGAAGAGGTAGGCTATCCAGATTCTGGCTTGACTAGGAGCTGTGCTTCACTCTTAGAAGTTCTTGCCCTGAGTGTTTTCTGATGCTGGATTGCAGCAGAGTTTAATTATATTCTACTGGCCTCCTGACAGTACATAATGAACTGCAGCAAGGCTTGTCTTTCATATTACCCCCTGTACCTTCTTTCCTATTACCATTAACGGAATAAATACAGTTTTCAATTGACAATAAGTGGAATTCATCTTTATTCAGTAGACCAGTACCAGACCTATGTGCCTCTTAAATAATTCAACCCTGTTTTTACAATTTAAGTAAGGTTTGAGTGGTTCAGGGGCCTTGAGCTGGCCTGCTGCACACAAGTCAATTCTCAACAATCAATATTAGTAATACTTGTTACTTGTACAGCACTCTACAGTCATTATCACACCAATCATGTCAAATGCTTAGGGAAGTGTTATCATTCCTGTTTTATTGATGGGGATCTGAGACAGAGAGAATATTTGCTTATGGCTTTTCAGTGAATACAAAGCCAAGTTGGGATTTGAACCCACACTTCCTACTTCTGGTTGAAAACCAGCTTAACTCCACATTCAGCTTAACTCCACTTTAGCATTTGTTATAGGACGCCAATACAGTCCTGCATAAGAAATTGGGATGGACAAACGCGGTTCGGAAGTTTGGAATTCAGACTGAATTCGACCAGTTCAGTCGACCGAACTGAACTTCCGAACCAAACTCGATTTTTGAACCGAACCAAACCGAATTTCCGAACTCAGCTCTGTTCACCCATCCCTAAAAGATAATATTCCATTTAGTTCAATGGGGTTTGAATTCCCAAACTTTGTTAGGAACTTCGGAGTTCAGACCGAACTTGAATAGTTCAGTCAAACGAACCGAATTTCCGAACCGAACCGAATTTCCGAACTCAGTTCTGTTCACTCATCCCTAATAAGAAATGCTAAAGCGATGTTAAAGTGGAGTAACATGCATGTCTGTTTTCATCCTCTGAATTTTGTGTTTTGTCCAGTGGTCCATAAGAATCTTTCCACCTGGACACAAATCTTAAATAGTTGTAGGGATCTAGTGCAGAAGATGCAACAAAGAGATGCATTGCTGAAGACCATTTACTGAAGACCATTTGTTTGCATTTAGAGTCTAGGAACAAGATTTTCCTTAGAAATGTGTGGCCTTCCCTGGAGGTTTTCAAGAGAAGACTGGGGAGACATCTATCAGGGATTCTTTAGATATAGGATATATTGCCTCTGGATTGGATTAGATGACGCCCAAAAGGACCTTCCAACTCTACAGTTCTCTGTTTACAGGTTACAGCCGCCCTAAGCCTCTATTGGAAGGGTGTCCTATAAAATCAAATAAATAAAATGGACAGATGAGCTGTCTGTTATTTATATATTTATTCACTGGAATAAATACATAAATAAAGAATACTTCCATATGCTTATTTAATTATATTTATTATTATTATGATTATTATTAAGCAGGCAAATTTCTTCTCCCTCTATGAAATTCTTCTGAATTTAGTAGTGTTTTCTAGCTCTTACTGTAGGAAAATACTTGTATATGGCACATTATATCAGAGACACACAATTATTTACTCTAGATGAATACCAAAGCATGTGAGGATATAAAGTATCGGAGCAGAGGGCTGTTATTTAGCTCTTTGTAGAAGCCAAGTTATGATTATTTTTTTTGATTTTTTTTTTACAATTTGGAACTGTCCCTTTCATTAGGTTTACTGATCCTCTTAAAGTGCCACTGGCATTGCTATGCTGTGACAGATTAAACATGTATGGAACTAATTAGCAGAAAGCTCTTAATTAAAATAAGTTTTTGCCAGGCTGATAAAAATACAAAGGTCAGAATGTCCTGCTGGTTGCTAAGTTTTAATCAAGGTTGCTGTTCGTAGGAATGAAAGAGCTTGGAACAGATGTGCGAACAGCTAAGGTGTTGTCTTCCAGGATGATTTATATGTGCGAGTAGGAGGTGCTGTTCTACATGACAATGCAAGAAATGCAGATGTCATGCTTAAGGAAGAGTGACAAAATGCCAGGAAGACTAGATTAGATGTGTCGGATACATCTGCTATGGCTAGCAAGGTCTAGGTACTTGATGTGACATGGGGTCTAAAAATTAAGTCACAAAGATTTCTTGTAATTATACATTTTCAGGGAATAAAAAAAGATATAAACTGACTTCATTTTGATTTTTCTCATGAGCACTATTTTGTAAGCATCAGGGATTTCTCTCACTGAGTCTACTCTAGGGGTAGAGATCTTAATGCTGGTATGTGGGGCCAATCCTAAACCTGCGTATGCTCACGTAAATTGCATTCAGTTTGCATGCACGTCATAGTTCCCATACCGGGGACTAAGCCACAATCCAGCCATTAAGAATTGTCCAGAACATCGCAAGGAAGCACAACTATCTAGAGCGGGTAGGAAAGGTGATTTTTAGGGAGGAAACAAATGAGACAATAGCCGACTGCAGTCCGGGTTCAGTCTGAGCAGCCCTCTCTCAGCCCCTACACGCATGCTTAGCGTGTCCAGTCTAATAAATAGGCAACCCTCTGTGTGTATTTAATGAGCTTGTGGGGAGCCCCCACTGGCTGAGTCAGTAAAAGCAGGAGGCCAGGAAGCACCAGTGAGAGGGCAGGAAAAAGTTGCTCCTCGAACACTCTAGGATTTTCACCCGTGACTCTATGGGTGAAAACAGACATGATGCTAACCACCCTTTAACCAACCTTGCTGGTTATTTCTGCATGTTGCAGGGCTGTATTGGTGCCCTATGCAGCCTTGAAACATGCATAAATAACCACCAACGGTGGTAAGCGTCATGTCTGTTTTCCCCCTATGGTTCTGGTGGACCTGCAAACATGGAGGCACTGCATGTGATCTAATAGATGGGATGCAGACACGTGGGTGCATGTTAGCCTGCATTTGCCCACATGACGGGCTCCACATTCTCCAAGACCCCACCATGAGTTGGGTCTGAATGTCCAGTGAGTGGTGGCTGTGTGACCGGTGGAGGTGAATAGCTAATAAACAGGCAGGTGGACACCCACCTGGCGTGGGCTAATGTCTAGTGTGTTAACACCCTTAAAAGCAGCAAAATTATTCTGAATTATTAAAATTATCTTGATCACGGCTGAGTGCACCTTGGGAATGATACATTTTGTTGAAATTGGGAAGAAGATTGATGATGTCCATTCTTCTATGAACATGTATTTGATATTTACATCTCCTGCATGCAGCAACATTAATTTATCATCACAAAGCCAACACTGCTTATCTACCACTATATATATATATCTATATATCTATATATATCTATATATATATATATATATATATATCTTAGCAATATCCTTTGAAACACTAAATCAGTTTAATTCTCCTAAAATATGATGTGTTTTCCCCCTCCTGCTATACAACTGCAGTTACAGGAAATTGCGCTGTTCAAGGTTTTTTTTGACAAGTATGCCAAGGTAAATCAATAGTACATCAAGCTCATTGTGGTGCAAACTCTAATGGAAAGAGTGAACATGCTTGTTGTAAATGCCTCTCACCAGAAAGCTTGGCAAACATACAAAATGCGGACAGCTCAGCTCTCATCTGAGTGCTAATTGTGTCAGATTATGAAAAAGCTTTCTAACTGTTTGTATGCTGATACCCTTCATTAGCTAAGCGGAAATTTTTTGACAATTTAACTAAGTTTAACTACACATGATTTATCGAGAAGATTTTTTTAAAAAAAATTACACCTAAAGGTTTTGTCAAATTAGTTGACGAGTGCTAATGTTCATTGAATTTTCTGGGATATGAAAGCATTCAGCACCTGCCACAAAGCACAGTGAGTCTCACTGGAATGGATTCCACAGGCAAAATTAATTCCTGTACGCAGGGACAGCACAAAGCCTTCTCCTTACACAAGTCCTAATTGGAGATACAGTGGATCTTAAGTTGTCCATAAGGTTTTGATAGCTTTTTTTCCCAAAAGAGTGAATTTCACCCCATCTGAATAAAGTTTGAATTGCAGTACCTAAATTAGGTTTTTAATTGTGGATTATTGTCCTGATAAATATGTGTATGGTGCAAATATTCCAGAAATTGAAGTCAATTGCAAAATTTCATTTAATGGTAGGGGATGATGTCCTCAATATTATGCTGAGTGTAGTAAAGAATAATAATAAAAAAATACTTATTGCTTAATAAATCCATACTAACAGTTAGTGAAATTTAACATCTGCATTTGATTACTGTAAAACATAGGAACAAGATGAAAACAGAAGCTACCTTTCTGTTCCCTCCGTCCTGGCTGCCTAGTGTAATTTTCACTAAGTAGCCCTTAAGATGATCTAAATTATGTTGACTACATGGCTTCTGTAGTGCTAGACCCTGGTCCCCATTTTTGGAAAAACATGGATGAACAACATAGAGAGAGGGTGTGTGGTTTGAAGCTGGAGCAGGGAGCACTATGAAATACTGTAAAAGTAAATCCTTGGTTGCTGTGTACGTCAAATGCCTGTCTGTTTATTACTGATGAACTGGACTTTCTATCTAGGGTTGCCACTTCTTCCACAAGAGGAAATCCATAGCAGACAGGACCAGTATATGGAGTGGGGCAAAGGGATGTCATGGCCCTTTCTGATTAAATCCAGCCCATGAGGCAGGGACCCTTGTTCGTTGATGACAATGGGGAAAATGCAGTCAACACTGATCCCTGGCCTTAAGGAGTGTTGTGATTGCAACATCCTGACACTCAGCAGAAGGTGGAGCAAAGGGGTTGTCCTGCCTCCTCTCTGACATGACCCAACCTTGCAGAGCACACTATACCACTCCATAGGGGCAGGACTACATTGCAAAGAGGAAGGGAATGTTGCTGTGGTCTCCAGAATCAAATCTTTCTCTCGCGACCCTCGCCACCTCTTCTCTACTTTTGACTCCCTTCTTAAACCCCCCTGCCCTCCTCCGCCCTCTTCCCTTGCTGCTCAGGATCTTGCATCATTCTTCAGCTCAAAGATTGACAAGATCCGTCAGGACATTGCCTCCCACTCACCTCCTCCTCCC
>QEPC01002663.1:252211-264314 GCA_003113815.1 Sphenodon punctatus
ACGGCCGAACGCGAACGCGCGAACCACCCGAACACCGAACGACCGAACACGAACGCACAACCCGATGGCGAACGAACCGAACGGCCGAACACGAACGTACGACCTGCCCGAACAACCGAACAGGAACGGCCGAACACGAACGGCCGAACCGAACGGGCGAACACGAACGCGAGGTACGACCGAACGACCAAACACGAACACACGGACCAAACGTGGCCGAACCGAACGGCCGAACACGAACCGCGATCTGTTCGCCCATGCCTAGTGAATACCTATTTATATACCTCTATCAAAGCCTCTAATTGCACTTTCTGACCGCTAGCCAAGGCAGCCCCTAGGTGAATGGCCGGTGGGTCTGTTTTTAAAGGGTACACGTAGACCCCTTCTCCACCCAAGCCCAAAGAGGTTACCTCTGGGGCCACCGGATTATCTCTTTCCTGCCATTCTTTTAAGAGGTTAATGTGATATGTTTGCCGTTCCGGATGCCTGCCCGGCTGGCGTACCACATAATTAACCTCTCCCACCTTAGCCTCAACTTCATAAGGGCCCTGCCATGTGGCCAGGAGCTTTGAGTCGCAAGTGGGCAATAACACCAGGACTCTTTGTCCTGGGTGAAACTGATGAAGCTTCGCCCGCTTGTCATACTCTTGCTTTTGCCTCTGATGGGCTTCTCCTAAATGCTTCTGGGTGAAAGCGGCCACCCTGGTTAGCCTCTCGCACAGCTGGATAATGTATTGAATTTGATTGACAGGATCAACCCCTGGCACCTCCCAGGCCTCCTTGACGATATCCAACAACCCCCGGGGCTGTCTCCCATATAACAGCTCGAAGGGGGAAAATCCCAATGAACTCTGGGGAACCTCCCTATACGCGAACAGGAGAGCTAGAAGCAGGGTGACCACACTCTAGGTTCTTCCCTCACAAACTGCCTCAACATTCCTTTCAGGGTCTGGTTGAAACATTCCACCAGCCCATCTGTTTGGGGGTGATACACTGAGGTCTTCAGATGTTCTACCTTCATTAGCTTACATAATTGCTTCATTAGTCTTCCCGTAAAATTAGTCCCCTGGTCCATTCTAAGAGTCCGGGGAAACCCCACTCTGGAAAATATAGTCAACAACTCTTTAGCTACCACCAGGGTTTTGATAGATCTGAGGACCACTGCTTTGGGGTATCGGGTGGCATAATCCACCACTACCATAATATACTTATGGCCCTCCGACCAGGGCTCCAAGGGTCCCACCATGTCCAGCCTTACCCTATCGAAGGGGATCCCTATTATGGGTAGGGGAATCAAAGGAGCTGGAGCCACCTTTATTTTGGATGTTAACTGACACTCCAGGCAGGAGATGAAGAACCTCCGGACCTCCTCTCGTATCCCTGGCCAATAAAAGTGAGTGATGATCCTAGCTATCATTTTCTCTGTTCCCAAATGCCCCCCATAGGGGTTCTTGTGAGTGAGTTGGAGGATACCCCTTCTCGCTGGCCGGGGTACCACCAGCTGATACACTTCATCTCCTGTGTCCCTCTCCTTCTCCACCCTATACAGCCGATCTTGTACTAATTCGAATCGGGGGTGCCGAGTGTGTCCCCCCCTTCTCCCGTTCCACCCCATTAATTATGCCCACTTGCTCATATGCCCTCTGTAGTACGGGGTTCTCCCTTTGAGCTCTAATAATATCCTCAGGGCTTACCAGCCAGGGTGTGCCCCACTGGGCCGGGGGTTCTCTCCCTTGGGTCGCTCAGTACCCTCTGCTGCGGGATCAGCCTTTGGGAGTCTTCTTCTCCCAAACAGCCTTCAGGTCGGCTCAACAGCTCCTTCCGATGGGGCTAGTCCTGGCCTATCACTATGGCATAGACTAGCCCAGGGACTACTCCTACCCACTTGGCGAGCCCCTTACCCTCTACCCACAAGTGAACTTGACAGGTGGGGTACGGTTTTATATCCTCATGTACGCATCTTAGCTCTATATAGGGATGTCCCGCTCTGGTCAAACCCTGTATGCCTTCCCGCACCAGGGTGTGGGTGCAACCCGTGTCTAGGAGGGCCTTATACTCTCTTCCCCCTATCCACTCGGAGATGATGTGGCTAGGTTTCCCCCCATCCTGGCCTACACCAAGTCATCCCTCCACATAAGTGCAGTCCATCATGGGACAGTCCCTACGTATGTGTCCTGGCTTCCCACACTGGAAACAGAGTCACGGGTCTCCATTACCCCCTAGGCTTCCTGGGATACCGTTAAGTCCCTTGGGCTTCAGGGTACCCCCGGGATACATTGCTGGGGTTGGGTACCTTCCTCCGGGCCCGTACTCTTTACCCTCAACCCACTTGGGACTCTCCCTTCTCGGCTCCTTACTACCTGGGGTGTTAGGCCCCACTTCCTTCCCCACGTTACCCCACAGGCCCCCTTTCATTCTTTTCCCCATTTCCCGACCCCCCTGGGTGGCCTCAAAAATCTCATAATTCTCCATTAGGGTTGTGGCTTCTTCCAGCGTAGCAGGCTGATGGTGAGACACCCAGGCCCTCCCCCAGGGGGAAGGATCTGCATATATTGTTCCCCCATAATCAGCACCATTATCTCCATTGAGTTTCGGGCCTGGGTTTTTAGCCATTGGGCTGCATGGGTTCTCAACTGTTGAGCCACACTGCGGGGACTGAAGGCAGAGTTATATCTTTCCTCCTTAAAGCGTTTACGGTAAGTCTCTTCCAAGCTATCCAAACCCCTTAATATGGCTGTCTTAACTTTTTGAAAGTCCGAGGATTCCTCGGGGTCCAGTCTTTCATAAATAGCCTGAGCCGGTCCAGACAGAACCGGCACCAGGAAGAGAGCCCACTGGTCGACTGACCATTTAGCGGCTACTGCGACACTTTCAAAGACATTAATAAAAGCCTCAGGGTCATCGGTGACAGTCATTTTCGATAGGTGCATTTGTGGGGTCTGGGACTTTTTGGAGCCTGTAACACACTCCGCTATTGCTGTTAATACTGGGGACATTAAGGCGGACAATTGCTCGGTCAACCATGCCTGGGAGGTAACCTGAGCGCTTGCCACCTCAGCCAACAGCTGCTGAAAGAACTCCTGCTGTCGCTCCATCTGCATCCGGTGGGTTTCCACTACCCACTGTAGAAGACTCTCACCCCCCTGAGGGACGGGTGTCATTTGGGATTCCATGGGAACCTCCGACTGCCCCTTCAGGTCGACCCTGCTGACTGCACCAGTTGTGGCCCTCAGACTAAGCTTGTGCCCCGCAAGGCCTGCTCCCGGGGGGCTCGTGCCCCTTTGCTCTCCGGTAGAAGCTGAAGGAGAGGGGAAGGTTGCCCCACCTCCGGTATAGACCCCGTAACCACGGGCCCCTGCCTGGACCTACCCTTACCCTCCCCCGAGTCCTTTCTCTCCCTGAGGGGTTTGAGGGCATGGACCCCCGTTGCACCATGTGGTCCACGAGGCTCTTCCAAAAACCCCTCCCTCCCCACCAGAGTCACCCTTCCAAGTCACTTCCCTGCTGCTGAGCCCGGGGACATCTCTCTTTCAGTGGTTGTGGCTGTTTATCTTTGTTCCTGGTGCCAGGGAGTCATGATCAGGGCATAGGCAGCTCCAGGCCCTTCCGCCCAGCCTTCCACCTGCTGGGGACGTGCTCTCCCCCATCGGGGGGGAGGCGTGCCGTCCCTTCATTCTTGGGCCACGTCCCTCTTCTGGCCTTGGACCTGCCCCCCACGTCCGCCGTCTTCTCCGGATCCCTCCAGCTGATGGCTACAGCATCGTCCGTAGCCTCAGCGGGCTTCCAGTTGCCTCTCAATGCACCGTCCACGCCCTCATGCTGCTTTCGGTCCAGGAGGGGATCACATCATCACAACTAGCTATTATTAAATAGCTAGTTGGGATATGTACATAATTTACATTATGTACAAATCAGGTGGAAGTATTTGGAAGTGTCAGTTCTACTGCTAAACACATATCTAGAAGGTGTGAGACCTTCCTAGCCCTCCAACCAGGCCCTGTCCTACTGCAAATGAGCAGACCCTCCCTTAGATTGCCCTTCCTACCCAGATCATGAGAAATTAGGTTAAATAATTCAAATTCTTATAAATCAAAAGGATCTCTGACCCATATTTCTTGTAATAAAACCAGATCACCCTCTTTCAAATAATTAATACATTCTGAATCCCCTATTTTGTTCAAAAGGCCTGCAATATTCTGGGAGATCACTGACATGGTATGGGGTGAATTTGACCCCATCAACTTTTGTCAATCCACTTCAGACATTCCTCTTCTCCTTTGGAACAGGAGAATTTTCTATGATTTCATGTTCTAGAATCCTGACTGAAGACCTGAGAAGTCCTTATGAGCCTTTCAATGTCTAATCTTTATTCTCCCCTCCTTTCCCATCTTCAGCCAGCATCACTGGGGAATCAACTTTGGGCCCCTCCTGATCCTCATTACCATCATCGATCCATATGAGACGGGGGTCAATATTCATCCTGGGTTCCTCATGAACCTTGTGGGGTGCTTGGTTTCTATCTATCTGTTCTATACTACTTACATTATCCGCTATTCCAAGCTCATGCTCCCGCAGGAATCTAAAGTTCTTCCAATTATGGGAAGTGGTTTCAGGTACACTAAAGCCACTTTCAGACATGCCCCCCCCTGCACATATTTGGGCTGTGGGGAGGAATGTGCAGCCTGAATATGCCTGGGGATTGGCCGGTCTGAAAGCCCCTCTCCCCCCCTGGTGCGGCTTTGCCAGCAAAGTCATGCTGCGGGTGGGGCCCTTTCAGACCGGCCATTCTCCGTGCATATTTGAGCTGTGTATCCCCCCCAGTCCAAATATGTGCAGGGGGGGCATGTCTGAAAGTGGCCTAAGTCCTGGGTAATCACTATACCACCCCTGGGACCTTGGAACCATTGGCTGTATAAAATGCTCCCAAGGACTTTACATCAGGCTGTTTAAGATGGACTTTTACATCCGGGGGAACATAACTTGACATTCTGTATAGTTCTCCTGACTTCCTATGAAGAATGGAGAATCTTCCTAGGATATGTTCCTGTTCTGCTCTTGGCATAGTCTGATAGTAAGTTAAAAGACTCTTTTCATGAACCCCCAGTTAAGGTTGTTCCTGTGACCTTAAAGCTCCAAAGTTGGTCTTATCCAATATATTTTTGTGCAGCCCCCTTTGATCAAAGACCCTCTCATCCCTTTGATCCCTTGTGAAACCTCCATTCGGGAAAACCTCCTTAGATTAATTTCCAACCCAATTTTGGACTGCTGACTTCTGCTCCGGATTAGAAACTTCCTTTACCAAATTTCCAGGAATTATCTCTTCTGTACTCAATGTATTATATCTGTCCTTCCCACCTCCAGGCACTTGGTTTATTTATCTGTTGTCTGGTGATGATTTATGAACTAGAGCAACTAATTGTGGATTATGGAAGACTCTTGTGGGGGAAACTCCCCAATAACCAAACCTTCTCTGATACCTCATAATTTGAGATACCAATTCTGATCTAGATAAAGTAACCCCACACATTTGAATTTTTTAGATTCTAACCAAGGAAAGTCTATTTTCTTTATATCTTAAGGAGGACACTTCAAGTTATCTATTGCTCTTATATTTTTGGCAACTTGATCTGGGAAGTTTCAGGGTGGAATTTTTCAAGTTTGTAATGAGAGAATAGGCAAAGCAATTGTATTCAAACTTTGAATTAGTTTCATGTTTGAGCAATAAAAATCATGAATTTGAGTTGATTTCCTGATTTGGCTAGGGTCACTGTGGAGAAACCGAAGATACAATGCAAGAAACTTCCTCCATGCCTAACTCAGGAATGACTGGCTGGTTCATATGTCCCACATCTTCAATATTGCTAGGAATCATGACTTTGCCCTTGCTATAGTGGGTCTCCCAATAGGACTCCCCCTAATTAGCCTTTGGGGGAAAATGAAAACAAAATGTTTCTAGCTGGAGTATTCTCAATTTGTAAAACTAAAACACCATGAGAATATAATGTTGCCCTTTGTCTCCAGATAGACAATGTTACCTCCCAATTTACAAATGAAACTTCATATTTACCCCTTGAAAGTAATTGTCTAATTGTACTAATTGAGTTAGCTGGGACAGCTATTCCCGGCTCTTCCAACAAAAAGACTAGTACCTCATCTGGGGAAACTGGATCGATTAGGAAACCCCTTCTGGCAGGGAAACAAATTATTAGGGCTGAAGACAATCTATGCATATTACTATCTAAACAAGTCTTAAAATGGTTTGACTTTGAATCATGTGTACTAGACACCATCTTGTCTGGAATTGATTTATCTAGTTGAGAACTTCTTTTATCTAGAGTTTTAGCATCTGAATCCCTCTGCTAGGTGCCTTGTGCACCGTGGGGGACTTTGTGCCCACCCCACTCGGGGAAGAAGGCACAGGGTCGGGGAGAAGGGTTCCTACCAAGACGGGAGCTGCGCTCGCTGTTTGCAGGCTGTGCAAGCAGCAATCTGCTCAGATCGCCGTTTGCAGTGTGTGGGTTTGAGCGTGGAATTGCGGTGTGCTCATTGGTCGGGGGGAGTCACATGGGTAGAAGACACGCTGTGCAGCTCGTCAGTTGGTTGGCAGCACATGAACGAAGCCCGCCCACCCACCTCAGGACTAGTATTGTACATTTAATCCGGTCACCAGTTCATTATAGGATCAGGAAGGAATTCTTTCCCCGGGGGGGGGGAGAGGGGTGTTCAACTTCCTCACAGTACTGTTCCATTGCTGAAATGTCCTGTTGGTCGGGGGGAGTCACATGGGTAGAAGACACGCTGTGCAGCTCGTCAGTTGGTTGGCAGCACATGAACGAAGCCCTCCCACCCACCTCAGGACTAGTATTGTACATTTAATCCGGTCACCAGTTCATTATAGGATCAGGAAGGAATTCTTTCCCCGGGGGGGGGGAGAGGGGTGTTCAACTTCCTCACAGTACTGTTCCATTGCTGAAATGTCCTGTTGGTCTTTGTGGCCTTTGTTTCTTTTGTCGCGGCTGGAGTGGTGTTCAGTACCATATGGTAAAGGCTGGGTGTGGTTTTCACCTCAGAGAAGCATTTGGGGAGGATTGGATTCATCCTCCAAGGTGAGTCTGGGAATCATTTTAGAGGAGTGGTGCCCCAGATGATCCCTGGAAGGAAGGAGAGGCGTGGGGTGTGTATGGGTAGTATCTAAGTCGTCCTGAAGTATGCATCCGCAGCATCTGTCCTTCCGGGTAATGGATCAAGGCAGTTCAGTGGAAAGGGGGGATTAGACTGGTATCACCAATTCAGGAGTTTAGGCTTATGGTATTGAACTCGGAGAGTGAGAGGTTAAGCAAATGGTACAGATGGTTTCCAGCAGGCAGGTTTTTAACTTTCTCACTTCCTTTGTTATTACTTAGCTCGGCCTAAGTTCAATTAACAGTTAATTGGCATTCTAATTGGCATTCTAATAAAAATCAGGGTCAATTGGATAAAGGAGGCAATTGACAATTGGGCGATAAAAAAATTTGTTCAGGCTAATTGGCGTCTAATTCTATCCACCTCTCTTTTCTGATTGGCTAATTTCTTAATTGGTTCTAATTGGGTTTTATTCTTCTTAACAGGTTATGAATGGTGGTTGGTTTTAATTAACAGTTGCGACCAGTTTACCCAAATGACTTGTGTCTGTGTCTTATTCCTAGTGCAGAGACAATGTGTCTTCAGAAGGAAAGTTGGAAACTTCCAGCCTATGGTGGTTAATAGAAAATCCATCTAACAAGTTACCCCTGCCGGTTGTTGAGGGCAACACTAAATCATGCGCAGAATTTCCATTGTACTCATCCACTACAAGCGAAGATATAGTGATCCCATCAACCAAGATGGACAAGTCTGAGGCTCCTTCTGTTTGAGTTGCAGCTTCCATTTGGCCTCTATGATCTTTCACACAGAACTGTGAGCTAGATTGTCCTAATTCCAATATCAACCATAATCCCCTCCCCCAACAATGACGATACAGCACATAGCAGCCCCTCCCCCCCCCAACCATGTGGTGGGGTGAATATCTAGTAGCCACCAGGCAAATAGTGCACTGCATCATATGGTAAAGCTTCCCAGAGTGGGATAAGACTTCCCAAGACATGGTAAGTGATTGGCCACTGTCGGAGACAGGATGCTGGGCTAGATGGGCCATTGATCTGACCCAGTATGGCACTTCTTATGTTCTTATGTAAGTGCATCTGTGGTTGTACCCATAATGAATGAAAATTTTAATCTTTCATGAAAGGTTTATGCTAAATATGTCAATTTTTAAAATATATTACTTTTCGAGATAAAGGCCTTACTGTCCTTGATATAGGATGGGTAACAATCTAAATAAATAAATGAACAAATAAACAAATAAACAAATAAATATTTTGCTTTGCACTGTGTTTCATCAGCCAAAATATATTTTCTGTGAAATCTAGGGGGAAATGTGACATTTTGGAAATATGAAGCAAAAAAATTCAAAACAAAAAAACAAAACAAACAATAAAAAAAATCCAAGCTTATTACTATTGTCTGAAAGTTCTTACTGAGTAAAATTCTCATTTGTACGGTGTGCAAGAGATTGTGTGTGCGTAGACTCCACAGTCATTGTCCTGCAGCATTACTGCAGTTAGTGGGCAGCTGGCTATAACTTGGGAGCATAAAATGTACTCATGTGCCTGGGGCCTGTTTATGAGTGGTCAGACCACGCATAAGTGCTAACCACATAGATTAGAGGGGCTATCATAGACTGGGGCACAAGTGGGAAGGAATATTGCAAGTGGGTAATGGGCAATGAAAACTCTTGCTGTAATTTCCTTCCCCCTCTTCTTGGAGGGCGGGTTATTTGGCCGTTCTTAAATGGGTGCCAGTGTGTGGGGGATGGGTGGACGGCACAGTGGATTCAAACGGATGCCTCCCCACCCCCCACCCTGGTACCTGCCACAGCAATCGCACGGATGCCCCCTCCAGCCGCGCACGTGGGTGGGGGGTGGGGGGCGTCCATGAGAAAAGGCCCTTTGTTCCCACTCCTATAGGGAGAAGGAGCAAGAAAACTGAACTTCTTTTGTGGGCTGCTTGGGTGGGGAGTAGAGGGGAAAAGAGCCCGGGATGTTGCCTACCAACAGCTCAGGTTTGGGTTTTAAAGGGAAACCTTGCAAGGAAAGATTTCCTGCAATGTTTAAGAGGTGCCCTTGCCTCCTCTGGTGGTAGGGTGGGATAAAGCACCTATGCACCCCTTATAAATGTTGCACTATGAGTTATGACTGGTCACTATGATTACTTACGTGCCAGGAAGGAATTTTTCCAAACATCCTAGACTGGCATATTGGCTCATGATTTTTTATTATTATTTTTTTGGTCCTCCCAACAGTGTATCTAATCATTACCCAAGGATTCCAGTATCACCTGCATGCTATGACACAAAACTCTCTGTCCACTCCCACGCACTCCTCCATTCAGTGTCGTATCACTGACTGTCTCGCTGACATCTCCTCTCGGATCTCTCACTGCTAGCTAAAATTTAATATGGCCAAGATGAATTCCTTATCTTCCCCCCAAACCATTCCCTTCCTACTTCCCTCTCAGTTTCCATTGAGGGTGTCACCATCCAGCCTGTCCCTCAGACGTGTAGCCTTGGATGCATCTTTGATTCCTCCCTCTCCTTTATGCCTCCAATCCAGGCTGTTGCCTAATCCTGTTGTTTCACTCTGTATAATATAGCTAAAATGTGACCCTGCCTTACAGTTGTCACTGCAAAAACCCTAGTCCATGCTCCATCTCTTGCCTTGACTACTGTAACTTCCTCCTTACTGATCTCCCCTGCTCTGATCTCACCCCTCTCATCTCCATCCAATGATCTGCTGCTAAAGTCATCCACCTTGCCCAACACTTTGACCAAATTCAGCCCCTCCTCTTTGCCCTACATTGGCTCCCTCTATGTGAACACATTCAGCACAAGTTTCTGGTCTTCACCTTCAAGGCTCTTCATGGCCTTGCTCCCCCATATCTCTCCACTCATTAATCCTGTCACACTTCTGCCTGGAAGATTTGGTCCTCGTTTGTCCCTACCCTCTCCTGCTCATGACTCCCTTGCTTCTATAAACACCACGTCTTTTAGCTTGCTGCCGCCCAGGCCTGACTCCCTCCCTCGATACATTCATTCTTCTTCCTCCTAACTTTCAAATCCCTCCTGAAAACTGACCTCTTCCATCAGTCTTTCCCTAGCACATCATGAGTGAAATTGAATCCTCTTCCCCGCCTTACTCAAAATCTATCCCCTGTAACTAAGTTAAGCATGTGAACCTGCAACTTCTCAACTTCATGAATGTACTCTTGTCTCTCTTGATGTTCACCTCTCCCTTGTCTCCCCCTTCCTTGTCCCTCAGATTGGAAGCTCCTTGGGGTAGCAATCAGTCTAGGGCTATTGATTGTACAGTTCCAGGTACACTGCTGGTGCTACATAAATAAAATAAATAATAATAATAATAATAATAATAATAATTAATAATTATTAATTGCAGGCATTTTCCTGGGAGGTTTAGTACATTGTTGCACTCTTTCTGGTGGTCCAGTTTTCATTTAGGTTTTTGAGGGTCAGAAGGAATAGCAAAAGGGAGCCATTTCACTAAGATATGGGTGAAAGAGGGCAAGTGCAAGGGAACAGAGGTGTGACCCTCATTGGAGGTAGAGAAATGTATACAATCCTACCTTCAAAGCAGATACAGCCCCAGGTGGCTTGGGGATTGTTCCTCTTCCTTTCTCCGGAGCCTCATTTTGTGGCTTTGAAGGCACCATGCCCTCTGCATTTTGAGCACCTTGGAGGGGGTTGGGTCTACTGGGGAAGAGGGACTCCCCCCCCCAGTCAGAGGCTGGAACCCAAGGCTTTGGGGCCTCTTGGTTAGTTATAAGTTACGTTTAACAAAGCCCTTTATTAGGTTTGGAACACAAGGTATTTTTTCAGTTTCTTTTTTCTACGGTTTCAGTTCTAAGTCTGGTTCTTTTTCAGTTTTATATCTTTCAAAATTGAACTCAATGGGGAATCAGACCGCAGCTGATTATATGTTCTGTACAGCGCCAGGTTGTTACTGGCGCTTTATAAATGTTTAATAATAATAATAATAATAATAATAATAATAATAACCCACCTAGTGACACATATTGCTGCTGGATACTGCCCTTCCTGTGGCTACTGTCCCCAGGCCAGCTCTTCCATGTTGCCTGAGAGACTGGGCCTCTGCCTCTGCTTGCCCCTCGGGGAGGAGGGTCTGCCCAAAAGAAACCCACTCAACCCCACTGTGCCTGCCTCTGCTACCAGGAGTACAGCCCTATGGCAGGATTTCAAATGGGCATTCCCCCTGAATTGGACAGGAGCACCAGGATCCTCCTATGTTTTATATTGGCCCCACGGATACTCCGCCAGTCAGTGATCCTCCAACTGGTGGAAGTGCTCTACACCCCTGACTGCCAGGGCACTCCTCCCACCTTCCTGCTGGGAACTGCTGCCTTCTTCCCCGAGGGGGCAGAAGGAAGAGGAGGGGTGCCCGCCAGACTCCCCTCACTTCAAAGATCCTCCAGCAAAGGGGAACAGGTGTCCATGATGCTGCTGACATGGGAGGCATTTGAAGAAGGGGAGTCTGCCCTGCTGCTAGCAGGGGAGGAGGAGGTAATTAGAGGGCTTATCAGCACTTGTGCTGCTACCACTGGCTCCTGGTGTGAGTTCAAAAATTGCCAGCTGCACCATTTGCTTCTGTTTCCCTCCAGTGCCACTAGTGGAAGGCTGGGGCTGCGGCACTCCACCACCTGGCACCAGAGTTGCTGCAGCCTCCTACCCCAGCAAGTGGTGCTTCAAGGGGAACACTGTATATAAGATCTTTGGTGCTGGGCTGGTAAGTCCTTGGCCACGCCCTCTTCCCTGGTCTGAGGGTGCTACCACCCCTGCCTTGCGGGCCCCAAAACCAAATGTCCCTCTGGACTGTCACATTCTGAAGTATATATGTTCTATACAACTTTGTAATCCTATATAGTAGATTATATAGGTAGATCATATCTATGTACTTATAACATTATAGTAATATATATAATATTGTATTAAAAG
>QEPC01002663.1:267679-345319 GCA_003113815.1 Sphenodon punctatus
CCCCAGCTCCTGTCTCTCAGATTGTAAGCCCTAGGGTCAGGGACCGTGTCTATTTTATTACTTTGTAAAGTGCCAGGTACACTGCTGGCGCTATATAAATGTTTGTTAATAATAAATAATAATAATAATGTACTTATCGGCCTTGGAGAATGGGGATGAGGATCTGCCAGCATGGTGCTGCTATGGAAGACCTCAAAAAAAGGCCCCATTGGTGTGGTGTACTGCTATCTCTCATGCTTGGCAACTCACATATGCAAGATAACTGTGTCAGGCATTTTGCACTTGCACAAAATGGTAGCTGCCCTTAACCAAAATGGTGGTGGCCACAATGACGTTACCACCATTTTGCTAAGGGTGGCCCAGAAGCATGCACAAAATAGTGGCTGTCCTTAACCAAAATGGCAGTGATGTCATTGTGGCCACTTCCATTTTGGTTAATGGTGACCACCATTTTGTGCATGCGCAAAACAGCCCCATCAGCCATTTTGCACATGTGAACTGCCTATCACAGGATCTGGCAGTGCACTGTGCTGATGGGACCTGCCAGCAGCAGCATCACACTGTCAGATCCTCACCCCCATTCTCTGAGGCCGTTCAGTAAATGCCAGCCACAGGGGCCCCAGCGGTGTTAGGAACATGGGTCCTCACCTTCAACTTCTGAAGCCAGAACTGGTTACCCTGGGAATGGGGGTGGGGGAGGCTAGAGCACCTGTTCTAGGGGATGGAAGTGGTGAGGGCTAGGGATCTACTTGGTCTCGGACCCAGTTGCCTTCAGTTCTCATTAGGTCTGGTTCCCCTTCCCACTGAAGATGGTGGGGCCGCTCCAAAACCCCATGGATGTCCTGTGCATGCAAGCAATTTCCTCATGGCACAATGTGCCTATAACAGGGATCCATGCGGATTACACGTGGGTGCAAGGAGGATCCATGGAGTTTGGGATCAGTCCAAGAGGCTGTAATCTGAAAGCTCCTACATGTGGGATCCATGTGTTTCCTGCTTGGCTTGTGCATGGCACAATGTCTCGGCAATGGGCACATGTGCAGTTTGTGCACACGTGTGCAACAGTGTGCATGTACCGTGCAGCACACAGAGGGCATAGAATTGACTCCAATGGGAAGGTGTCCGATTGACTTCAGTGGGAAAGTTACAAAACTGAAAAACCCAAACCGTAACGGGACTGATTTCAGGGACTGATTTCGGGTGCTTCAGCTTTCAGCCAAATCAGCCATTTTCCAGGCTATTTTGGTTAAAACCAAAACAGAAATTCCCATCCATTCCCTACTGTTTATGTTGTATGTATATAATAAATACTTTGGCATTTAAAATCCCAAATTGTGTGTCCTCTTCTCCGTCTGGATGCAGTGACAAATGAAGATTTGGTGCCTATGTAAGCTCCTGTGGGTTCTCAAGGGCAAACGAATGAATGGTTGCAAGCTCACAAACTCAACAACTGTATTTAGACAGGAATACAGTGCCAATTTAACATTGACCTATGAACATACATGTGTCCCCGCCTTTACAGGTTCAATTTTCATTTGCTATCTGTCCATAGTTTGTAAGTAGCTTTCAGAGCGTCCTTCTTGCTTGCAGAAGCAACCTTCTCTGATCCTTGAACTTCAGACACTTCGAACAAGGCCCACAAACACAGTCAGGGTTTACAACAGCCCTGTGAGTAAATAACATATACATAATAAGCAGCAACAAAATAAATCCAATACCGAAACCCATAATTACAAAGTGTAACTACTCACTAAATCAAGGGGTTATTAAGGCCCTATATGTATTCCTTTGCCATCATAAAACAGGGACAGCTCTTCTACTCCCTTCCTCTATATGGTCTCCCTTATTCTAAAATGTCTCCCTTCTTATCCCCGCCCAAGCCTGGCCTACTTTTCCTTAGCCATGCCCATCAGCCTGAACCAAGTGAAGCATTTCTATGTGGGGGTTACACCTACTCAAATGGCACCTCAGTGTTTAACTTCTTACATGTAATCTCCTTGCATACCAGATAAATGAAGATTGTGCCCAACTATTTTCAATAGCAGTTCAGTGGTCATAATGATAGGGCTGAAATGAACATTTAACCTTATAGTCGCAAATAACTTTGGCATTAATTTTTCAAAAAATATGCTTGAGTTTGTCACTCATGTGAAATTCACCAGCACTTTGATCCTTTATTGGTTGTGACTTTGATATATCACACGTTACTCAAATGACATGCCAAACAATGAGCAAGCAAATTTCAAAATGTTAACTTCTTGAATAATCAATGGATTTGATTGGAATCTGATATGGCAAATCTGTTTCATTTGCTTCACTTCCACAACATGCCAAGAGGGTCACCAGCAGGTTTTAGAAGTCTAAATGCCTTATTGGCCGACACCATAGATAGCTGGTGAGGTACAATGTTCTGTCTTAGGTTCAAATATTATGTCTGAAAATGCGGTTTTATAGTCCTAATTGAAATTCATTTATTGATGGGATTTGATTTTATCATCACCTAAACTCAGTTTTATTTCTTCAGATCATGAGTTTGGGATCTGATCCAGGAATATACCTATGCACGGACTTTAAGGGTGTTTTTAAATAAGACACATCCATGCATGGCTCCCCACTGTCCAATCTCTCACTTGAATTGATGAATCGGGAGGCACTCTCCTGTGCCCCCATACCGCCCCCCCCGTGGCTACTCATGGAGCAGTCCTGAAAAATCCAGAGCACTCTGTGTGGGCCAGGGTGGCCACCTCTGTGGATGGGGCAGTTGGCCACCCCACGCACCAACCACGCCCCTCCTCCTGTCACTCTCATTTAAAATCAGCCAAAATTTCAGTACTTCTGTATTCCATTCACTTCAATATGGTTTGTTTCCATTGTTAAGTGTATCAGCACTTTGGTTTAATCCTGTGCTTCATGAATAAAATGTTGCTTTTGATTTGCATGCTTGTTTTAATTGTGTTAGTAATATGCAGTAAATACAATTACAAATTCCACGTTTGAAAGATTTTATCAATTCCCATTTTAAAACAGGAAACATTTTTTTTTGCAATCAGTAGTATCTTTCAGAGTTGGAAAATGTTAAGTGCCCTTTCTGTCTGCCAAATTCATCACTCGGAGACATCTGTTGAAGTCAATGGAGTTACATCAAATAAAAATTTGGCCAGCTATATGTCACTGCCAAAGAGATTAATGGTGTAACTTTTTTTAAAAAAACACAAATGTTCCATGTCAACTGTGTTTAGAATTTATTAGCCATTTATAACTATTCTTTCAGACATGATAGTTGAGAAGAGTTTGGTAAGGTTTATTTTTTTTAGGGATGGGTGAACGCGGTTCGGAAGTTTGGAGTTTGGCCTGAACTCGTCCTGTTCGGATGACCGAACCCGAATCCAAACACGAACGGACTGGACTGAACTCATCATACTGATGACACTGCATGCCCTGAAATCTTCTCACGATCTCCCCTAACGGCTGCATATAGATATTAAACAAGAGGGGGGACAGAATGGCACCCTGCCGGACTCCACAAGTGAGGTCCTGGGGGGAAGACGTGCATTCCCCCAAGACCACCTGATAGATTGATATGAGGATAATGCCAGGCTGAGGTAGGAACAAGGCAAGAGGTAGGAGCACACACATGAGACACATCAAAAGACCGGGAGTTATTACATTGCATAGACACTTCCTGTTTCCTCCACCACCTTGATCAAGTCTTTGCAGTCAATTTTGTGCATCTTTAGAGATTTATTTTTTTAGCAGAGATTCTCAAAACCCTTATTTAGATTATCCCAAGATCTCGCTACAGTTTCTCAATTCTCACAAGATTCTCATAAGAATAAAATAGATTCTTGTTTCAGCCCTAATTATAACAAACATCCATCCATTGTCCAGATCCCCACTATTTGAACAGTAGTCTCCCAAGTTCAAGTTCAGTGCATTATACACTAGGCTAGTAGACTGCACTGATTCTCACAGGTTTCAACTGAACCTATGTGTGTATGAAGGGTTTCAGTAAGTTGCTTTGGTGTTCTAACTGTAGGAAAGGTGCAACTATAGTAGCAACAATTTGATGTTTCTTAGCTAGTATGTACTAATGTGAGATGCATGAAGTTGTAATCTGGTTATCAATTTAACTTTTATAATGGTCAAGGAAAAGAAGCTTCTTTTAACAAACACATAAACAATCAAATGAAACAAGAGTATTAATAAGGTTCTTTTCTGACCATGATAATTAACAAGTTAGAATTTCACATCTTGGGAATACTCTTGAAATGATAAACACTCAGTCACTCAAAAACACAGCAATTATAACGGTGAGGTTTTCAAGCCAGCTGCTACCATTATTAAGTGCATGTGTTCTCACCACAGGCATAGACAAACACATTTCAACCTGTAGCATTTCCAGTTGGATGTATTCTGTAGAGCCAGGAGCCACTGTGATAGACTAATCTGAGACAGTGCAAAAATGAGAATTTATGTTATTCTTGTAATAACAAAAATGACATGCACACTGCCCAGTTTATTAAAAGTTGAATGTACAGTGGATTAGTACTTCCTCTAGGTCAGAGAATAAAGTCCTAAGTAGTGCTGAAACTTGGAATTCAAAATTACTTGTTTTTTACCAAGTATCTCAGTATTTGACTCTGTTTTACCTAGGGCTGAAACTTGGTCATAAGAATTTCAGAATTCACTGAAGATTAAGGTATTCAGTTCCAAAAGTCTGAAGTCCCAAGGACCCAGGCTGTTCTTTGGAAAACTTCAGAAACTTTGGAAGTCGTTACATATGTGGGGGGCTGGTGGACAGTTGAGCTTCACTCTGGAAATGAAACCTGGTGCCATATTTGGTAGGAGGGGGGTATGAGAGAGCACAGTCAAGTGATGGTAAGCCAGATGGCAAGCTTTTTATTGGCTGTCAGGGCAAAATAAAAGTGGCTGAAGCCATTTCCCATTCTCTTTGGTGAATTTGGCTCTGCTCTACAGTGCTGGATCTGTAAGTAATCGGCTGGGGGTGGAGGGAGGAAGAGGCGCCTGGCCTGGTCTGGTATGGTATGGCCTGTTTTGTCCATAGGGTCAATGCTGGGGGACGGGGGTAACATTTATTTTTACCATAACTTGCTTTTTAAAAATAAAATAAATACAATTAATAATAATAATAATAATAATATTTCTGCAAGCAGTTGCACTTTTATGGGGTTATCTTCTGAAGCAATTGTCCCACTCTTTCTAACCTGCTTTTCTGAGTAGTGCTTTGGCTGTGGATTCTAAAACTTTGCCAAGATGTGACCAGCCAGGACACTGGGGGAATAATTTCTATTTTCTTTCTGGTTAATATGGTGTATTGGGGAAAGGGGAAAGGAGGAAGGGCTGCATCTGTTGTTGTGCACCCTGATTGGCTAGGCAATTAAGAATGAGGGGGAGGGAGGAAGGGGTGGATGTGCTATTGTGCACCCTGATTGGTTAAGGAATTAAATGGCTGCAACTGCTGCACATGGCAACACCTGCTGAGGCACTGACTTGGCACCGAATAGTTCCGAAGTTTCCAAAGTTTCCCAAAGTTTTTCAAGGTCTGGAATTCAGAGTCCAAATTCTGGAACTTTAAAAACAGTGCCGAAGGGCCACTGAGTACTTAGGCAAATTACTTAGAACTTCAGAATTTGCCCTGAGTACCTGGAAGTACTATTCGGTACAACCCTAGTTTTACGGAGCAACTGAGGAATGGGGTTGGTACTCAGAAAATCCTCATACGAGGATTATGTCCTTCAGACATAAGAGCATGAAAGCTTTTATTTTACTGAGTACTGAGGCAGAACACTCAGAGCTGGTCCTCAGAAACTCAGATATACTCGTGAATAGAGTTTTTACTATTTGTTGCAGCCCTAATCCTAACTCACAGTCCTCTCTTTCAGGCATATTAAACAAATGGTCTATTAATTTATTCTTTCGGATTTATAGTTTGAGATGCTTTGGAATGGTTTGGTACTTCACATGAAGTGGATCTTGCAAGTAGAACGGAAACAAAAATCTCTGTAGGAGCTGTTTGCAACGGAAATAGTTCTTTCACCTTCATTCGTGCGAGGAGGAAATTTATTTTTATTTATTTATTTTATAAATTTCTACCCCGCCCCTCCTGCCTCAAGCAGCTCATGGTGGCTACTGGAATTTTTGTCATTTTTAATGATTTTCCATTCTTTTCTGCCATTTTGGTATTTCTAGCAATATTTGGTAATTTCTGGTATTGGTATTTTTCAGTAGTAACAAAAGTTACCAAAATGGCAGTAAAAAAGAAGATCATGGGAAATGTCAACAGTCGATTTCCTCCACATGCCCAAAAGGCCGGTATTTCCTGATCAAACAAGAGCACCTGCTATCGCTTGAGGCCTACCTGCAAGTAACATATTTAGAACTTATAAAGAATCACTTCTGTATTAATGCCTATGTGCTATTTTCCAGTAGTGAAATAATGGTTTAATAGCATTGACTTCTTCAGCACTATAATGCCTTTCTTTTTTTAGCCTGGTGGTTTCCTATGGAAAAAAGGCTTACGCAATCACTCTTAGGGAATGTGTGGTTGCCATGTTGGTTTCAAATGTAAGAGATGGAGTCAAAATAGGGGCCATATCTTGTTGGTAAGAGCATACAAGCTTTCATGTCTGAGAAAAAGCCCCAAAGCTTGAATAGCCTCACCAACAAAAGTTAGCCTAATAAAAGATATTGGAAGAATATTAAAAAGTTGGTCCATCCTAACTGCTTTGTCTCTGCCTATGTGTATGTAGTTTCTGCCCCTTAATTTTTTTTATTCCACAGGCTAAATTTGGCAGAGGAGAAGCAGACTCAAAGATAAGCAAAGTTGCAAAATTTCATTTCAATAAGGGCTCCTAGAGGGAAGATAGAGTCCCTTTTCTAGCAAAACAAAAACAAAGAAACACAAAAATCCCATTAATTCACACTAAGTATTGTCAGCCAATAATAATTTTAGATCCTGTAGGTTGATTTCTACCTCATTGGGCAAAGGGCCCAATGATAAGTAGTCCCCCCTCCAAAAAATGCTGTAATAATGTTCCTTTTCACATGAGACATCCCCCCTTGGGCATGGGGGGGGGGGCGCTTCCATGTGACCGCCAGTGCAGGTAGATGAGGGTGCGTGCGTGGTCCCATGCTCCACCCATCTCCACCAATCCCCATGTACGGAGACATTGGACAAAACGGAGGTGCCTCTGTGCATGTATATCGGTGGAGGTGGGTGGAGATGGGTGTAACTGGCTGCCCATGTGCCATGGACGGACCATGGTGCACACCCATCTACCCATCCCGCACCTCTTCCAGGCCCATGTGAAAAGGGCCAATGAATGCACCCGGAGAGAAAACTAGAACCTTTTATAGCAAATAAAATAAAATTCCACTAAGTTAACGTTGAACAATACTTCCCCCTCTTAGAAATAGAGGATCCATTAGTCTGTGGGTGCAGCATTATTTTCTTAAATTTTAAGGTGATAATTAATTAATTTGGGGCAAACATTGCATCTTACTAATGGTATTCAGTAACGTGTAGGCTTTTCTCAGAGAAAACATTTGACAGTCACTTTAAAGGAACCTTGATCAAATAAGGGGGAAACGATAGTATTTAGTGTCACTGTCAGAATGCCTCAATTTCATTTCTTACTATAGCAATGGGGTAATACATTTACCCACCTACATAAATATTTTGTATGGCTGGGGTAGGTGGACAGGTGCAGATGTGCAAGACTGTTTTCAAAGTAGTTATTCTGAAGATTATGAAGTTCATGGTGGATAGCATTTATAAATACTTTTCAGCATTATAAATAGCTCCAAAATGGATCAGCATGCCATTTAGAAGGAAATGTGCAAACCCAGATAATAAAGTAAATACTTTTAACTTAGTTCTTGATTTTCCAGAGTTCCCAGCCAGTAATACACTCTGGACCCCAAATGGCTTATAAATGCTCTCAAAATAAAAAAGAACAGTACTGTGGCAAAAGCACTTAATTGCCTTTGGGTGGATGATGGATTATTATTTTTTCACTCATCAGTTCTGAGATAAGTTTCTTCACTAACTTTTTAAAGTTTTGTTTTTTAAAAGTATTAGCAGTATATTTTGTTCTTGATTTTGATCCTTGCAAGCATATACAACAGGTACAGCAGGAAAACAAGCATCATGAGTAAAGGGAAGAAAGAAATGTTACTGGAAATAAGGATCAGATATTTAAAGTGTGGCTCATTTGTGAAAAACAATAATATGTAATTCTCCCTACTCAAGAGAGTTTTAGGATAAGAAAACTTGCAGTTTTTACACCGTTTTTAGACGAGGCACTGCAGAAGAGCCTCCCAAGTCACGCGTTAAGACAGAAGCTGGTCACACTGCTGGAAGTGATGTTCTCCCCGTTGCCAGCAACGGCGGTGGCTGGAGACATGGGGCTTTGCAGAAGCGCATTCTAGAGACCTCAATTTTCAGTAACTAGTAACAATAGTTGAAAACAGATGCGACAGTAGCCTGCTTTACCCCTCGATAGCCCATCTTAATCCAGAACTCAACTGCATGTCTGGTCAGTCACTGGCTGCCAGATGTTCTCCTGCTACGGGATGCGTGGGTAGGAGTTGGTCAGAAACACAGCTCAGACGAAGGACCAGCCACCCAGGCTAAACTGGGATAATGGTCTCCCTCCCAGCCTAACCCCACCCTGAGGCAAAGCAAGACAATTGGGACCAGTAGAGCATGCTCCCCCAGCCCCACCGAACAACTGATTGGGAACAGGATGAGCATGCTCCTCCAGTCCTCCAATTCAGCTGTTTGGTGGGGGCCAGGTGCACATGTTCCTTTAGGCCCTGCCAATCAACTGTTTTGTGGGGCCAGGGTGAGTGCACTCCTCTAGACCCTCCTGATTAGCTGTTCAGTGGGGCCAGGTGCATGCGATCCTCCAAGCCCACATAAGGTTATGGGCTCCAGAGGTGTAGCCTCACCCGGCTGTAGTGGTGAAAAGAAAACAACTGATGGGGATGCCCCGAGGAGCACACACCCCACATCAGCTATTTGACTTGTGCCCTCCGGCTGAGTGAGGGCACACCTCTTGTCCCCCATCATCTGTTCATCAGAAGTTCTTCCAAAAGCCTGATCCTTCTGACCATCAGGAGCCCGGGAGTCCTGTCCAATGTCCAAAGCTCCTCAGGCTGACCCAGGGCATGCAGGGACATGTGATGGCCACCCCCATGCCCATTTTCCAGGAGGGAAGGATGTTCATGTGAATAGCCCTCAATGCCAACATGAGTAGCAGCTGCAGTGGCCTGCCCCGGACCAGCCCAGGGAGCCACCTTGCCACCATCACATCTGTTGTCACCCAAGGTTGATTATCCTATACCATTCTATTATTAATATTAATTATTAGAGCACAGGAGTGCTCTAATAGTTAAGGTGTGTTACACCCTCCATTATAAAGTCCCAATATTCTATTTGATATACAATTGGCATGATTAAAGATAGAATTGTGATATTTGTGGAGAAGGATCATTCGAGTAAGCGGTGTGTGCTGTCCAAATCTCAGACAAATCTGTTGAATACCAGCTGTGTAATTACAGTTTGAAAACTGCACTTTGAAATCCTGTTTTTTCAAAGGTTCGATGGTCTCGATCTCGGCAGTGTAAAGGGGTTTTGTGTTGGTTGGGAGGAGGTGTAAGCCTTTTAGAAAATTCAAGGCAGCTTCCAGGGTGTGCCTTTGGTTTACTTTTTGTAAATCCGGTTAGTAGTTTTTAAGTTATGACAACTTCAAAATTCAGTGTTAGGCTATGGAGACCATCCTGAGTGTGGAGTGCTTGCGAACATTCTATGTGTAATTCAGAGACTGTTTAAAAGCAAACAGTTTTGAATACTGGGGACTATAACTCCCAGAAGACACTACTTGACAGAGACTATCAGCGCTGGGGAAAGAGAAGCAACTGCACCTCCCAGGAGGCAGTGAGAGTGACTGGTCAGCCATGTTTAGAGATGATCTGGTGGGGGGAGAAAGAGAACAAGGTCTGTGGAACAGAGAGAGAGCTGAAGGTCATTCTGATCTGATTCTGCACATCAGGCACCTCGGCTTAGGGGCCAGGGAAGCCGAGATGGCTAAACAAAACTAGATAATCCTGCAGTGGTGTTTGGGGTAGCTGATCTTGCCCCCTAAACCCGCCCAGAACCACAGAGCATCTGGATTTCAAGTGACAGCCCTTCCCCTCCAAAAATGTGTGGTGTATGGGCTGAAGCTCCAATGGGGCACCCCATTGGAGGAGCATGGCTGGGGCCAGAGCACTGGAGTTTGCCTGGGATGGTCCTAGGTTCAGGAAGAGGGAAGATGTTTATCCAGGAGACAATGACAGGAGGCTACAGGTGGGATGGAACAGATCTTCTTTCAGTGCTTCTCCCATCGACTTTCCCAACTCCGCTAAGGAATGAGGGGTAAGCGGGTTATCTGGGCTTATACAGTGGGTGTTCTGCAGGAGGGGGGGTAGGGATATGGTGGGATCCTGTGCAGAGCAGCCATGTGGGGCAGAGTGGCAAATGTAGTCCTATTGGGAGGACTCTAAGAGTGAGCATCAGCCCCGGGAGGGAAATCCTATGAAGAAGCAGGGAGGGAGGGAGCATACACAAAAGGGGGAGGGGATTAAGGGGAGATAGTAGGAGCAGAGCCTCTGTAAATAGCTTCCATAGTGGAAGCCATGCACAGGGGGAGCAGTTTACAGGGAGCAGCTTTATTGGGGATACAGAACATGGAACCCAGTACAGGGGGAGGTCTGTAGAGTGGACAGCATTGTGCAAGAAAGATAGGCCTGTCCAAGGGGAAAGTCTTGTAGAAGCAGAGTGCTGCAGAATAATGGACTTAATTGTGCTGGGGGAAAGCCCTGGACAGAGAACTGAGTGAGGGAACTTTGTACAGGGGGAAATTTTCAGAATGGGAAGCATTATGCCAGGTGGAGAGTCCTGTTCATTGGCACAGCAGAGTCAGAGAGCCCTGTACAAAGAGTGAACTAGCCAGCGGATCCTGTACAAGGGGAGGTCCTATAAAGCAGTATGGCCAGTGTTGCACAAGGAAAAGATCTCCGACAATGGGGAGTAGATTGGAAGACTCCTGTACAAGCCATGAGCTAGAGATATCATAGAGAGCAGTTTTTGGAAGTTTGCAATGCTTAAACTGAACCAAAGTTGTTGTATTCTTAGTAAAGCAGGAAGCTACCAGTAAAAATCCAGCTTTGCCTTGTTTGCTATTTGAAGGAAGCAACAACCTTGTAAACTGAAGGGAACAGCTTTTCCACCTTAGCCTCCCCTAAGGTCTGCTCCCATAGTGATTATGCTGATCAGTATTCTACTGTGCCAGCAGGACAAGTTTTCTCCATTGCATTGTATTTAACAAAAAACGTGGATATTCCATAATAAAAAAACTTCCAGTTTACAAGACTAGTTAAGGCTCTTGCAAATTTAATCATGTACTAAAGAGCCTGGAAATTGCAAGTTAAGACTCCTGTCTTAATTTCTGTGCCATGTTAGAAGTAAAGACATTGTACAGTCTTGCATGTTGTGTTCACTTACAACTTAGGCTCCATGCACACACACTTTGCCTTCGTCTTTCAGCCCCAATCCTCTTCCTCTTTACAGAATGGGGGCAACACTGAAGCTGGGGACAGGAGAATGTGAGCTGGCCTCTCACCCGCACCTTTCCATCTATCCTTTCATTTCAGTTGGGGATAATGGGACAGCTGACTAATGGCTCACAACCATCCCTCTTACCCACTAGTATCCACTGCCCTCCCATAGCATAGTGAAGATGAGTAGAGTTGTATACAAATGTTTCATTAAAACTAAGTTGGGTATGCATTGAAATGAATAAAATGAAATGGCCATTGGAAGGAATGGAGGCAACAGCATTCCCAATTTCTAAATAAATACTATTACAATTCCAACATCCAATTAAGTGATAGTGAAATTATACAACACAGTTGCATCTTTGGGAGTACATAGGGAAGGCAAGTGGGTGTGAAATGATGAGGAAGACACCAGATGCAGTAAGTGTAATGGTTAGTATGGCAGGAAAAAATACAAAGAGAGTGTGCAGGATTAAGTAAGTGGGTGGAATGACAGGAGGAATTAGAAATAGTTACAATAATATGTTTCTGAGTGAAATAACTGATTCAGAACACTGATGGGATGCTTATCTGAAGAAGTAGTCCTATAATTTTACCCACTTACCATAGCTGACTTCCTATCCTTTAAATCCCATTAGCCTCTCTCCCTGTTTCCTCTAATGGTTTTGTGTTTTGTTTTTTGTGTGTTTTTTTTGTCATTCCACATGACACATACAGACAAACATTGTATTTCCCAGGACTATTGAGTTTTCTGTGAGGGGAGTGGGGCAAATTGGACCCAGGACTCCTGGGTTGTCTGTTATAAGGTTGAGAGCAGGGGAGAGGAGAACAGGCTTGGAACAAGGACTATTGAATTGCCTGTGAAGGGAGTGTAGCCTACTGAATTAGAGTGGGGTGGAGAGGCTGGAAGCCAGGAGTCCTCAGTTCTCTGTTACAGGACTGGGACCAAGTAGGTTAGAGGAGGAGAAGGGGTGGGACCCAGAATTCGTAAGTTCTCTCTTTCTTAAAGAGGAAATGGAGGGAGTGAGGGGCCAGCTCATGCCCTCCTGTCCCCAGCTTCAGTGTTGCCCCCAACTTGCAAAGAGGAAGAAGACTGGGGCTGAAAGATGAAGGCTAGGGATGGACGAACACGGTTTGGAAGTTTGGAGTTCGGACCGAACTCGACCAATTTGGTTGACCGAACCGAACTTCCGAACCAAATTTCCGAACTCGGTTCTGTTCGCCCATCCCTATATGATAATATTCCATTTAGTTCAATGGTGTTTGAATTTCCGAACTCTGTTCGGAAGTTCCGAGTTCGGACCGAACTCGAATAGTTCGGTCAACCGAACTGAACTTTCGAACTGAACTGGATTTTCGAACCGAACCAGATTTCCAAGCTCGGCTCTCTTCGTCCATCCCTAACGAAGGCAGAGTGTGGGTACATGAAGCAAAAGTTGTAAGTGAGCACAATATGCAAGACTGTACACTGCCTTTATGGCTAACATAGCACGGATATTAACGCAGGAGCTTTAACATGCATTTTCCATGCTTTTTAGTGCATGATTGAACTTGCAAGAGCCTTAACTCTTCTTGTAAACTGGAGGGTTTTTTTTATTATAGAATCATTTCTGTGTTCAGAGTACTTTAGAACCTTCATCTAGTTCTCCTTTACAACTATGATGCAAGGTATTCCCAATTTACAGATGAGAACTGAGGCTAACAGTGACTTACCTAAGGACAGAATTTGTATCATGGTCTCCCAGGGTCAAATCCAACATCTTTATCACTAGGCTACATTGAGGTTTTTACACACACATTTCTCCTGCATGTTTGCTGTTACAGCCTGAACTTTCTGTGTATCTAAATCACTCACCCATATCTTAAAAATCTGGCTCTTTGAACTTCTGCATAGAATGTCTCCCAGAACTTTTTTGTGTAAAAAGTTCTCCTGCTAAATGGCTTTGCTCCAGGTAGCTGTGGTCACTTGGTTTCCATGGCAGCCCCTCATGTCTACTGCTACAACAACTTTAGGCTGCCTCAGGGCAGTGTTTGCATGAAGAATGCATCCAGAAACTGCCTCAGGGCAGTGTGGGTGGGTGGGTGGGGTGGATGATGCATCCAGAGTTTACTTGTGGACTTGTAAACCCAGAAGATTGAAAAACCAGCACTTTAAGGTGTGTGTAAAAATGCCCATTGACTCTTAATGATCAGTCAGTGGGAACTTTGCCATTGAGTCAAGCTTTGGTCAAAACATTTCCTACCCTCTGCCCCATTGGAGTGATGCTGCAATGGACTTCTATTCTCAGTAGGCCTACGCATGAAAATCTAGCTCCACTGAAGTCAATGGAAGCTTTTCCACTGATGTCACTGAACCCAGGATTTCATCCTGTCCTTTCCTTTTAAATAAGTCAAGACATAGGTCTCTCCACCAACTTCTATTGCTTTTATTTTATTGATACAGTGATAAAACTTCAGTATGAGCTGTCCTACTGGAACACTCATGTTTTCTTTTAATTACCAACACTGCAAATAAATTAAGCACATCAATCCAAACGAAATCTAACCTTCAGTACTCTAATATCTTCATTAAACTGCACCTGCAGTCTATTTCCAGCTACATCATAGTAGCACATCTATACAAGAAAGGGATCCAGTTCTGTTGTACCAGTGTCCACTCACTGTGCCTAGACGTAAATGACTACACAAGGTGCAAAGAGTGTTAAAAAAGTTATCATATTTAATTATTCCAACTTCGCATGTTCAGGCTGTAATGAATGGAATACCAGGCCTCTAAGAATAAAATAACCCAAGAAGAGAATGCATTTGGAAATCAATGTGTATGAAAGTGACAGCCTAGGTATAATTTTTTCACATAGGAACATGAAAATGTCAGTGTTTACAATGGGAAGTGATCCTGCATTTAACTTACCAGCCCCTAGTGGGGCTGGTACATGAACTGATGCAAACCTCTTATTTCAGAAGAACCGCTTTCTCCTCCCCTCTCTCCTCTCTCTCCTTCCCTTCCTTTGAGGCTAACTCTGTGTGCCTCTACTCCCCTCCTCAATCCCCATGTCACTGTCATATACTGCCCTCCTGGCGCTCTCTCTTACTTTCTCTCTGAATTCAAGTTGTGGCTCACTTTCTTCCTCTCAGACGATACCCCTACTCTCATCCTTGGTGACTTCAACATTCACGTTGATGTCCATTCCCAGCCTTCTGTCTCTTGCTTCCTCTCACTAGCCTCCTCCTTCAACCTCCACCTTTGTTCCAACTCCCCCACCCATGCTAACGGCCATTAAATTGACCTCGTCTACTCTAGGAACTGCTCTGTCTCTGATCTCTCCTTCGATCCTTATCCCATCTCTTACCACTTCCTTGCCTCTTTCAATGTCTCCCACTGCTCCCCATCCTCTTCCCAGTCTTCATGCCCTGGCTCTTCCGTGACCTGCAGGCCATTAACCCCCAGGACTTTGCCTCCTTTCTCTCCCACCTTCTCCCCTCAGTCTTCTCCTCCTCCCCTGACTCAGCTACTTCTGCTTTCAATACCTCTCTCTCCTCCATCTTTTACACCCTTGCCCCCTTCTCCTCCCACCATGCCCACTCCCACAACCCCCATCCTTGGCTCACCCCCAGTATCCGCCACCTCTGCTCCTGCACCCGTGCTGCTGAATGCCTCTGGTGCAAATCCCACTCTCATGCTGACTTCCTTCACTTCAAATTCTGCCTCTCCTCCCTTACTTCTGCCATCTCCCCCACTAGACAGCATTACTACGCTTTCTGCATTGAGTCCTGTTCTCTGGACCCTCACCACCTGTTCTCTACCTTTAAATCCCTCCTCAAGCCCCCCGTCCTCCTCCTCCCTCTTCCCTTTCTGCTCAGGCTCTTGCTTCCTTTTTCACCTCCAAGATAGACAAGATCCACCTTGACATCGCGTCCTGCTCCTCTCCTCTTCCTCCTCACTCGCCTCTCCTTCCTCCCCCTCCTTCTCTCCTGTCCTCCTTCTCTCCTGCCTCCCTTGAGGAGATATCTTCTCTGCTCTCCTCCTCCTCCAAACCTTCTACTTGGCCCATTGACCCCATCCCCTTCTGACCTCCATTGCTTCCATTGTCACCCCTTCCCTCCTGCATATCATCAACCTCTCCCTCTCTACTGGCTCCTTCCCCTCTACCTTCAAGCACACCACTGTCTCTCTTTTCCTCAAAAGTCCACTCTTTACCCCTCTGACCCTTTTAGCTAGAGTCCTGTCTCACTCCTTCCTTTTGCTTCCAAGCTTCTTGAATGTGTTGTCTACTCTCGCTGCCTCAAATTCCTCTCTGCCAACTCCTCTCTTGACTCCCTCCAATCTGGTTCTGCCCCCTTCACTCTACTAAAACTGCTATCACAACAATCAACAAAGATCTTCTTGTGGCTAAATCTAATCGCTAGGGATGTGCGAACAGAACCGAGTTCGGAAATTCAGTTCGGTTGGGTTTGAAAATCGAGTTCGGTTTGAAGTTTGATTTGGTCAACCAAACTATTTGAGTTCGGTCAAATTCTGAACTTCCGAACCAAGTTCATACATTCAAAACCAGTTTTTTTGGCCTTCCGAAAAGGTTCGGCTTCGACTAAACCGTTCGGTCGAATTCAAGTTTGGTTCAAAAGTTCAGTTTGGTTGACCAAACTATTTGAGTTTGGTATGAACTTCGAACTTCTGAACCGCATTTGCACATCCCTACTAATCGCCTCCGCTCCATTCTTGTTCTCCTTGACCTCTCTGCTAGGGATGGGCGAACAGAATGCGGTTCGGATATTTGGATGTTCAGTCGTTCGGTTCGAAACCCGAGTTCTGGTTCAATGGTTCGGTACAGCCGAGTTCGGGTTGGCCAAACTTGGCCAAACAGTCAAAAATAGCGCGATCGAAACCAAAACCGAAATGAAATCGAAAATGAAACATAATTATTGGCCCTTAAAAGACCTTTTTCCTGCCCCCAAACTCATCCGAATATGATCGAACTATTCGGTCATTCGAGAGTTCAGTTCGGACATTCCGTTTGGACATTCAGTTTGGACATCTGAACAGACCAAGTTCGGTTTGAATTCCGAACATGCGAACTGCGTTTGCCCATCCCTACCATCTGGTGCCTTTGATACTGTTGACCATTCACTCTTGCTGGAGTCACTTCACTCCCTTGGCTTCTATAGCTCTGTCCTAGACTGGTTCTCCTCCTACCTCTCTGACTGCTCCTTCAATGTGTCTCTTGCAAACTCCACCTCCTCCTCCCTTCCCCTCTCAGTTGGTGTTCCCCAAGGTTCTATCCTTGGCCCTCTCTTCTTCTCTATCTACACCCTGTCCCTAGGCAAACTCCTTGCCTCTCATGGCTTCCAATACCACCTCTAAGTTTCTGACACTCAGCTTTCTCTCTCTACTCCCCTCTCTCTCCATCTGTTCAAGCTCGCCTCACCAGCTGTGTCTCTTGATATCTCTACCTGGATGTTTCAACGTCAACTCAAACTCAACAAGGCTAAAACTGAACTCCTTATCTTCCCCCCCTCATCTTTTCTCTCCCTCATCCCTGTCAATTCTCATTGACAGGGTCACCATCCTTCCCATTCTCGAAGCCCATAGCTTAGGCTTCATCTTTGACTCATCCCTTTCTTTTATATATATATATATATATATATATATATATATATATATATATACACTAAATCTAACTGCTATTAACTATTCTAAATGCTATGAACTAAATGGATTATGTAATAAGTACACAGGTCTACTCCTACAAACACTAAAACTAAATCACTAATGCTATCTCTATCACTAGGCTATCTATCTATCTATCTATCTATCTATCTATCTATCTATCTATCTATCTATCTATGGGATGGGGGGAATCACAAACAACACAAGGAGGGGTACAAAACTGAAATGAAACTTAAATCAATCTAATAATCCTACTCTAATCAACTACATCAACTCTGTTGCCAAATCTGGTTGATTCTCCCTCCATGACATTGCTAATGCTGTTTCCTATGCCAAAACCCTTGTTCATGCCCTGGTCATCTCTCACCTCAATAACTGTAATCTCCTTCTCACTGGCCTCCCCCACTCTCACCTTTCTCTCCATATCTCTGTCCAAAGCTCTGTTGTCAGGGTAATCCACCTCGCCCATCACTTTGACCACATGCAGCCCCTTTTCTCCTCTCTTCACTGGCTCCCCTTTCCTGAATCAATCCTGCACAAACTCCTAGTCTTCACATATAAATCTCTTCACAAACTTGCTCTCCCGTACCTCTCTGTGCTAATTTGCCTAGGGATGTGCAAACAGATCGTGGTTCGGGACTTCGGTCATTTGGTTTGGTCACCGAGTTTGGATTTGGTTGTTCACTTTGGTCGGCGAGTTCAGTTTAGTTGTTTGGCGATCGGTTTCGGTTTCAGTCTAGTTAGCAGTCTAGTTATCCCGTGATCGTGTTGGAAGCTGGAAACTGGAAATTCGAGTACATGCAGAGCTTGTTTTGGGAGAGAGCGTGTGTGTGTGTGTGGCTGGCTGTTAGGTTCATGTCTTTTGGCTGTTCATGTGTTTGGTATGGCTGTGTTGTTTTGGCTGGTTGGTGAGTGTTGGTGGTGGGTGACTGTGTCTTTTGTTTGGCTGCTGCTTGCTTGAAAAAAAAATGAATAGGGTGAAGACCAATAGGAGGACCTAGTGGAGCAAGAGGTTCCTGCCACTGCTGCTGAACCTTCTGTGGTGGAGGAGGAGCAAGAGCCGGTGGGCACAGGAGGTGCTGCCACTGCTGCCAGGTTTTTAAACTTTATTTTTTACTTTGAGGACAAGAAGAATACTACTATCCTTTCGAACGAGCTCACTGGCGTGCGGATGGGTGGGGGGCAGTCAGGCAAAAACAGTGGGCATCAGCAGGTGGCAGTGGATACCCGCCACAGAGAGAGAGGGTACCGTAGTGTGGGCAGCTCTTCCAGAAATCAGGAACAATCATGAGCAGTGCACCCCCACCCAAACATGTGCCAACCATCCCTAGCAAGGGTCTCCACTCTCCAGTTGCCATCCCTACGCATTCCCAAATAAGTGCAGTATTTGCATGTGCCAGCCATGGTCTTTCCAGTTGCCATCCATAGTGCCCCAAGGAGAGCAGGATTTGCATGTGCCAGCCCAGCAAGGGTCTTTCCAGTTGCCATGACTACTAGCACCCCAAGGAAGGCAGGATTTGCACGTTCCAGCAAGGGTCTCTCCATTTGCCATTCCTAGGATCCCCTACTAGCACCCCAAGGAGGGCAAGATTTGCACGTGCCAGCAAGGGTCTTTCCAGTTTTCATCCCTAGCACCCAAAGGAGACCAGGATTTGCACATGCCCTAGGGATGTGCAAAAGTGGTTCGGAAGTTCAGAGTTCGGACCGAACTTGGTCTGTTCAGACTACCGAACCCGAACCCGAACCAGCCGAACTGAACTCAAACCAAACTACAAAGCTACTGAACAGTTCGTTCATGTTTGGCCATGTTTGGTTGAGTTCAGATGGGAAAAACATGACTGGAAGACCCAGGGAGGGGGAGGCAGCTGAGGAGCAGACTTTCTGGTAGCGAGGGTGGAGAGGCTTGGAGTAGCAGCCAGCGTACCCAATCACCTTTCCTTTTTGCCTTAACACTGGCTTCACAGTCTGCAATTGGCCAGGGGCTAGGCTGAACAGAGCCAATTGGGCTTTGCCATAAGGTGGGAGCAGCAAGTAACAAAACTCTTTGCTCTTCCCCCCTTCCAACACCTTCTGAGTCAGCCACTGATCATTTCAACAGCATTTACAGAAGACTCCCTGACTCCCAGTAGTTTGCTTCCCTCATCCATTCCCAATTCTCCTCCTATTTCACCTATCCAACAGATTTACCAACCTATTATCATTTAGTTAGATTATATTAGATAGATTTGGCCTGCCTGTGTTCTATCTCCCTACCCTCCATTGAATCCATTCCTTTCCCTCTCCCTCCATATTCCATCCCTCATTCCCTTCCCCTGGTTTTTGATTTATTAGAGTAGGATTAGATTGATTTAGGTTTTATTTCAGTTTCTGTACCTCTCCCAGTGTTGTTTTGAGCAGTCTGTGTTCCCTCCCCCCATCCATGTGTAATATTGTGTGTGTGTGTGTGTGTGTGTGTGTGTGTGTGTGTGTGTGTGTGTCTATATATATATAGTTCGATTCGGTCAGTTCGTGTTCGTATTTGGGTTCAGATTCGGTCGTCCAAACAGGCCGAGTTCGAGCCGAACTTTCTGAACCGCATTTGTCCATCTCTAATATATAGATATAGATATAGATATAGATATAGATTAGAGATGGACAAATGCGGTTTGAACCCAAATACGAACATGAACTGACCGAATCAAACTCAATTCCCAACGTTGAAGTGACCGAACTGTTTGGTCAGTTCGGATCGTGTTTGGGTGAGTTCGGTGGCAAAAAAAGGGTCAATGGAAGGTCAAACATGACAGGGAGGGGTAGTCAGCTGAGGAGCAGACATCTGGGCACCAGTGGTGGAGAGGCTTGCAAGAAACAAAACTATCTGCCTCCCCCTTTTCCAACACCTTCTGAGCTAGTCACTGTACCTGAACAGCAGGCGTTTCCCAGATCCCCAATACATTGCCATCCTCCTCCCATTTCACCCATCCAACCCATCTACCCCCATATTATCATTCATTTATTTAGCTTACCTTAGATAGATTTAGTGGTTATTTTTTGCTTTTACCCCTCCCTGTGTTACCTGTGTTCAACCTTCCTTCATCCCTCCCCCCTCCATTAAATCCTTTCCCTCTACCATATATCCCATACCAGATTCCCTTCCCTTACCCTGTTTTTTCATTTAGAGTAGGATTATTAGATTGATTTAAGTTTCATTTCAGTTTTGTACCCCTCCTTGTGTTGTTTGTGATTCCCCCGCATCCCATAGATAGATAGATAGATAGATAGATAGATAGCCTAGTGATAGAGATAACATTAGTGATTTAGTTTTAGTGTTTGTAGGAGTAGACCTGTGTACTTATTAGATAATCCTTTTAGTCCATAGCATTTAGAATAGTTAATAGCAGTTAGATTTAGTGTGTATATATATTTGGGTTTAATTTAATTGGGTTTTTTTTTTTAATATGGGATTTTTAATTTAAATTATTTATCTAATTATATATATATAAAATTAGATAAATAATTTAAATTAAAAATCCCATATTAAAACAAAAAAACCCCAATTAAATTAAAAAAAACTATATAAAACCAAATAAAAACAAAAAACCATATAAAAAACAAACAAAACCCATATAAAAACATTTCCCTAAAGGCTGAACCCGAACCGAATGGCCACACCCAAACCTGGCAAACGAACCGAACGGACAAACCGAACGCAGCTGAACCCGAACCGCCATCTGTTCGCCCATCCCTTATAGACAGAGAGAGAGAGAGAGATTATAGTAGTTGTTAGGTAGGATTATAGTTAGGTATTACAGTTCAGTTAGCTTAGTTTATAGAGATACAGTAATCTAGTTTTAGACTGTTTTTTATATTTCATTATTTTGTTCCATTGGTTTTATAATAGTTATTAGATAGTTAAATAGCAGTTAGATTTAGTGTAGTATATATATATTATATATATTTTATATATATAAAATTGTAAAAAAATAAAATAAAATAAAAATGGCCGTGGCCATGCCATCAGAGTGCCAACAGTAGGCAGAAGCAGCAGCCCAAGCACATCACCAAGGCCCAAGCTGCGAAGGCCTGATGTTGGGTCTCACTCTCCCAGTACTAAGGGCCAGGGGTTGGGTGTTGCCTTCTGGAAGTAGAAGAGGCTGTGGTGGCTGTGTCATCTGCGACTGCAGGCAATTCAGGGGATGAAGTATCCCAGGGGTAAGCATTGTCCCCCGACTCCCCCCTTGTAGACATTGATTTCAGTCCGACTTCTAGAGGCAGGGCCCGATCCCCGGGCACCAACAGCAGGGAGCATAGCAGCAGCAGTAACAGCAGCTATAGGGGGCAGGGGGAGAGTGCTTCTCAGAGTGGGAGCAGCATGGGGAGTCCAGCAGCCTCCGTCACTCTGTTTGGGGATGGGGACAGCGATGCATAGATTTCCATGGAGGAGGACTCAGTAGTATCTGATGCTGATGAGGTGGTGTTTGTCCCTCCACAAGGTGTGTCACCACTGCAAGTGCCACCATGTCTGATTCCTGCCTCGCCCAACAGCGCGTTACTTGGTGCAGGCCAGAAGGCAGCGGGGGACAGAAAATCATGTGTCTGGGACCATTTTAAGGTGGTGCGGGTGGATGATCCTCGGGAGGTGTGTTGCATTTTGTGCAGCAAGATGGTAAAGCATGGGCAGGTGCTCACCAACCTAGGGACATGCGCCATGTCCAGGCACCTTAAAACTTGCCACAGTGCTTCTCTGCTAAGTGGGAGACTGGGTCAGTGGACACTTGCGGGTTCCCGATCCAAGCAGCCACTCATGTCCTTCATCGGTCAACCGTCCCGCTCCAGCAGCTGCCTCTAGCAGCAGGAGCAGTATCACCACTAGTGGGGAGCAACAGGAGCAGCAGCAGCAGCCCACAATGAAGGAGCTGGCCTGGCAGCTTGCAAGGCCATCGGCAGCTGCAGGGCGGGGGACTTTCAAGAGAAAGTCACGTGCCTGTTGGGCGAGATGATCGCTGTTGATGGCCAACCCTTCTCCATTGTCGGGGACACAGGGTTTAAGTGGCTGATGGGGTTTCTGGCCCCCCAATTTAAGATGCCATGCCACACCACCCTCAGCCATACGGTGGTACCAGGCCTGTACAGGGATTTGAAGGAGAGGGTGAAGGAGCAGCTGGCACTGGCAGGGACTGGGGTGACACTGTCCATTTCACAACTGACCTGTGGTCCAGCTGGAATGCCCGATACGCATATCTGGTGGTGAAGGCACACCGGTGGGAGGACCCAGAGTTGGCATTGGACAGTGGCAGGAGGAGTCCTGAAGCAGGGTATAGGTGGGCCCTGCTTCTGGCACAAGTAATGGACATCCCCCACACCTCTAGGAACCTTGAGGCAGCCCTGAACGCAGTGGTGGGGGAGTGGGTAATGCCTGGTGCACCGTTCACCCTGTGGTGTGTTGTGACTGATAATGCATCAAATATAGTGAGGGCTGTCCATGATGCAGAATTTACCAACATCCCTTGCTCAGCACACACCCTCCACCTGGTGGTCACGGATGCTCTGGGCTTGGGGGAGAAGGGGATTGGGGAAGGCACCCTTAGCTCCCTGATAGAGTGGGGGAGGAAGCTGGCGGGGTTCTTTAACTGCAGTGTTAAGGTCAGTGAACTCCTCAGGGCCAAGCAGGCTGAGCAAGGGTCCCCGGGGCACCTGCTGGTGCAGGACATGTCCATGAGGTGGAATTCCACCTTCCTGATTCTTGAGAATCTTGTGGAGCAGAAAGCCACCTTGCCTCAGGTGGAATTGGATCCAGACAGCGGGGCACCTCCCGGCTTCAATGGGCCAGAATGGAAGATCCTGACACAGACGGTCCTAGTTCTCAGACCGTTCCATTAAGTGACAGAGACCATCAGCTCCTTCATGGCCACCATAAGCCAGGTGACCCCTCTGGTTCAGAGTCTCCATGGGTCTCTGTTATTCTCCCCTCTCACCCCCTGTGTCTACCTGTTTTTGCCTTGTTGGGGTGAGGGAGAGTGGGAGCCTGGAACCAAGTCCTGAAAAGGTCCCCATTGAGTACTAATGGGAGCCACGCTGATTGACTGCTGGGACACCTGAGACTGGGGAGGAGCCATGCCCTCTGGGAAAACTCATAAACATCACGCTGCCCGGTGGTGCCAGAGGCACACATTGGGGCAGTGCGCCTAAGGGCTGCGCGTGCAAGGGTACACCCTTGTGCATGTGGCTTTAGGCGCAGGACGGGCATGGGCCTAGGACTTTGTTACCAGATTTGTTGGAGGGTGGCTCGGGTAGTTTCCTGAAGTGCCTTCAACTTTAACTTTAATTTCATTGTATTAAATGCCTAAGAGGGGTAAGAAGAAGGGGGGGCATTGGCAATGACTAGGGCTAGGGTTAAGCAACTGCAGCTGTCTGACTGCTTTGCTGCAGCATCAGTTTCATCTGGGCCTAGGCGGGATGATTCCATGCATAGTCCTTTATACCCCTCTTCAGAGGGAAGTAATATAGGTCGGGATTTTTCAACTATTGGTATATCTTCGCCGGCTTTTACCCTGCCACAGGGGCTTGCAAACGTAGGGGTGGGAAGGCCCTGTGATGGGTCTGGGCTATTCACTTTGCCTAGGCCAGCACCCTTAGATTCATCTTTGCTAACGTGTGCTCAGGCCTTTAAGCAGCAGGGAGAAAGGTGGCTAGCCCTGGCTGCCAAATCCCGGGGATCTTCCCAGACTTCCCTCCCAAGCTCCCGAGCTTTAACTATGGGGGATAAAATTTGCTCTCTCCAAACTCAAGCTGAGGATATAGGGACTCAGCTCTCAGTTGTTCAATCAATGGTAGGGGTTAATCCTCTGCAGGGAGCTAATGCAGTTGGGCAGGGGGATTTGGAGATGATTAATGCACCTGTAGAGTCCCTGCTACCCATAGTTGGCCAGGCTAGGGAAGCTGGGGGAGACTTGAGGTCACCAATTAGAATAAATACAGAGAAGGGGGAATTTACGCCCTCTGTTACGGTGATTCCGTCAAGGGCTACTAGTTCCGAATTACAAGAGGTTTGTCCTACTGGTGACCTCCACCAGGTAGAGGAGACGGAGTTTCCCCTGGGAGGGAACATAGGAGGGGGAGGGGGAGGCGATATTTGTTCAGGACTTAGTGACAAAATGGGTATAATAGCGCTCGAAATTCAGGGGATACAGGCCCAGGTTCAAGGGTTTTCCAAACAAATCGACACACTTATTACCTATATGGAGGGGCTTGATACCAAGCTCCAGGCTATCCAGCAGCAGGTAACCACGGTTTGGGACCGTGTAAATATGCCTAGAGGAGACGGGACAGAGATGGGCTCCCAGAGAGCAGACAGGATAAGTCAAATAGCTTCCCTGCATGACTCAGGCCATCTTGGGCCCTCAGTCTGCAAGGTAACTGAGGACCGACCATTTACTCCTATAGCCCATGCCTTGGTATTTATAATTTCCCCCCTCCCGTCTGGAGTATTTCCCCTTTGGGATACAAAATTTCGGATTGCCCACCATGTCTCTAGAATTCTGGGTTGCTCCTTTGTGCCCTCTCATATACTTCGCTTCTTTTATTTGCCAGATAAGGGAGGGGTATTAAGGTTAGTCATCCACTTTCGTACTCCAGATATAGTGGCAGGGCTTTTCTCTAAGGCCCACCTCTTTCGTTTTTGGGGGGTCCACCTGGTTAACATCTATGCGAAGAGGGGAATTACTCCATTATTGCCACAGGTCCGGAAGATCAAACAGGTGCTTTGTGCAGGAAACCTCAACCTGGACCATCAACTTAGGGGGAAGTTAGCTTCCACGTCAGGTACCCCAGATACGAATAGAATTACAGCTGAGGATCAGCCTGAAGCTTTTGTTGTCACAACTGACCCTGTCCTGTCTGCTGAACCAAAGGCCATCAAGGTGTTAGCTCCACTTAAGTGGGGTCACTCTTCCCCTAGAACTGGTGGATCCCCTTCCCTGGGGTTAGTTCACCACGTTACCATCCAAACCCAAGCTGTAAGCTTACCTATAGCCCAGGCCCCAGTTGCATATCCACCTCTAAGTACTTCTTTGTCTGTGCAACAGACATTTCAGCCTAAATGCCCCATAGTGTTAAGTCCCGGGCTGGACAACAATAGGTTGGTTAAAAAAAGGCTGGGATTTCCAGCTAAAGGGGCTTCAATTCTTGAAGAGCTCATGGCTGTCGATGCGATGTGCAGGTCGACAGTACAAGGCTCCACGGGTTGACACTTACTGCCACTTAGATGCCAGATAGATTTACCATTGTATGTGGTTTTTAGGTAAAGAACTCTAAGTTGTTTATTTTAGATTCTTGATTCATTTAAAAAAAATAAAAATTATTATGAGTTGATCCTTAGATCCTGATTTATGGCATTAAGGGCCATCTATATGTATATGTATACAGCTATATGTATATATGTTTTATGTTGTTTGTATATGCAATGGCCTACGGCCATGCTGGAAATAAATTCAATTCAATTCAGAGTCTCCATGGGAGTCTGGAGGAGATCATGATGCAGGGGCAGGATTGTGGCCCTAGGGGCAATAAACTGAGGGATGAGGGAGTTGGTTTGGCACAGAAGCTCAAGACAGGCCTGATGGCGAGGTTCGTCAAGCTTCTGCAGTGGGGGGAATATGTTTTGGGAACAATGCTGGACCCCAGAGTCAAGGGCACCATGGCATGCAAGTCATATCACTATGCCATGTGGAAGGATGATCTTGTGGGGAGGGTCCAGAAGGCAGAGCAGGCTCTGGAGAGTTCATGGTGCCTGGCAGCAGCAGCAGCAGCAGCAGCAGCAGCAGGAGGAAGCCCCGGGGGATGGTGGGAGTGGGAGCAGCCACCCCTCAGCCAGCGAGGTCTATCCCTGTCCCCAGCCCGAGCACTAGCAGCAGCACCAGCAGCAGCAGGATGAGCAGCATCAGCAGCACCCTTACTGCCAGCAGCTCCTCCTCTGTGCAGCCCAAAAAGGGGCAGGGACTGACAGCGTGGCTGAGGGCAGTGGGGGAGGTAGTGCCCAGGGACAGCTATGAGAGACAGTATGATGGTGCCTCAGCAGCAGTTGATACCTACCTGGATGAGGAGTCATGCACCAATCTGGCAGCTATCCCTTGGCCTACTGGGCTGGCAAGACCAATGTGTGTCCGTCCCTGTCCAAAGTTGCCAGGGGATTATTGTCATGCCCACCAACCAGTGTCCCCAGCGAGCGGGTGTTCTCTTTGGTGGGGGACATTTGCTCCCCACACCGCCTAAGACTGGGGGCCAAGTTGGTGGAGCAGTTGATCTTCTTGAAGGTCAACCTTCTGCTGCTGGGATTCCATGAACTGCCCCTGGACAAGGAGTGATGGTGCAGTGGCACACACACCATACTAGGACTGATGCGGCATCAGCAGTTACTATGCTGCGATTCCATTCCGCTATTTTGGAATTACCTACGCCACACTGCAGCTTTTCTGCAGACATTCTGCTAATTCCGCCGGCATTCTGCAAATTGCGGAATTGTGGAAAAATTGCAGAAACTGTTGGAAAATCGTTCTGCTATTTTGTGGCACTGGCGGAATGGCAGAAGTAGCGAAAATGTCATGTTTCTGCTATTTTGCAAAGCCTGTGGAGGTAGCGGAATGAAATTAGCGGAACTGCGGAAGTAGCAGAAATGAAACTAGCAGAATGAAAGCCTCTCCCACGCCATACCACTAATTGCGGAAATGCTGTTTCCGGCGGAAATAGCTACCGCTGCAACATTCCGCTACAGCCCTACACCATACCATGCCAGGGGCAGTTTTGGGAAGGGGCTCCTCGTCAATAAGAACTGCTGCTGAGGTGCTGTCCCTCCCTCCCAGTACTTCAGTGGCACCCTCCCTTCCCCCCCTCTCTATTTCATACTACACGGCCTCAGCCGACCTATCTGACTGACTGCATGCTGCAGTGTGGCATTGGGAAACTGTAAGCCTGCCAGCTGGCCTCTGGATAAACGAACTCGGCCCGCCTATCTGACTGGCTCTCACGCACACACTGCACAGTCTTCGCCAGCCTATTTGAGTGCCCTGCCAAGGTCCCAGCCTGCCTTCCGTACTTCCTCTCATGTCACGCTTCCTGCCTGCCCGCCCATGTTTCAAAGCTTGAACCCTGCCTCAGTCTGCCTGCCTTCTGCTCATGCCATGCTGCCTGCCTGCCTGCCTGCCCACCCTCCCAGGTTGCAAAGCTTGAACCCAGCCTCAGTATGCCTGCCTCTCATGCCATGCTACCTGCCTGCCCGCCCGCCTGCCTAGGTAGTCTAGGTAAAAGCCTGCCTCAGTCTGCCTGCCTTCTGCTCATGCCACACTCCCTGCCTATTTATTCAATATTGTTGCCACGTGACATTTCCAGGGGTAGGATCTGGCTCCCTTGTGCTGCAATTCCTCCCTCAAGCAGAGAGCTTTAAGGCCTTAGATGGACAGGCCAAAAGCTTGACCCAGTACCTCATGACGGTTAGCCTAATGTGATGCTCTATCGAGGGGGTACCTAGTTCAGCTCTGACAGCCGCCCCTGGGTTACTAGCCCCCATTTTAAGAATTCCACGAAGGAAATGGTTCTGGACCCATTCCAAATGCAAATAGTCCAAAAGTGTGGCACATTTGCCTCCAAAAGTCAGCATGGGGATAACTTGCATGGAAAATTTCTAATATGGTGGAAACAGGTATTCCATATGAGGAATTGTAGGCCTTGAGAAGGACCTTTACAGTGATAGAAGCTAATTGGGCTCTGTTGCTAACATGCTGAGTCCATATGCATCTGGAGGTGAAGATAACGCCCAAATATAAAAATGTATTCACCACTCCATAGCCAGATTTAAAAGTAGCCATTCTAATTTCCTTTGGGACTTCCTCCCGGCTATCAGAATTTTAGATTTTTTTTACATTTACCTCTAGTCCATTTTGTGAGGAGTACTCCAGGAGACCACTAAACTCAGCTCTCAATCCCTTCTCCATCTGAGCAAATAGAGGCAAATCAGCAGCATATTGTAATGCATAGAGCGGATAGCTCTGGATTTTCAGTGGATGCAAGTTGCAGCTCTTAACGGCAGCAATGAGATCTGCAACAAACAAATTGAAAAGAAGGGGGGCAAGCGGGCACCCCTGATGGACCCCTCTTTGGATCGAAATTGAGACACTGGTAGCACTTAAAGACCGTCCCTTCATTTTAGCGGTATTATGCTCATGGATTGCTACTAAGATTTTGAGTAATGATGGATCTATACCGTAGGCCCTTCATTTACTCCAGAGTCTCTGTCCTGGTACTGAATCAAAAACCTTTGTGAAATCTACAAAGGCAATATACAATTTCCCTGACCTAATTCTTGTATATTTTGTCATCAAATGGGCCACAATAAAAGTACAGTCCAACGTTGACCCGTTGGCTCTAAAGTCGTAATTGTTCTTTGTGAATTAACTCCTTCCTGTTGGCCCACTCTTGGAGATGTTGGCAGATAATAGACGTGAAAAGTTTACTAACTACCGGACATAAACTTATCGGCCTATAACAGGAGGGATCGCGGCAATAGCCATTCTTGAAAATGGGGATGATCCAACTTTTTCCCCAAGACTGGGAAACTCCGCCTCCTCTAACTATATTATTAAAGCGTTTTCATAGGATCTGATCCCACCACTGAGGCACTGCTTTCAGCGCCTCCACTGGTAGGCAATCTGGCCCAGGTGCCTAAGTATCTTTAAGCACCAAAATCCTCTTTTCTGCTTCAGAGTTCTGAAATTCAATAGTGAGGGGACTGCTCACCTTAGTCTCTCTGGGAGTATCATCGCCCACGGTCACCTCCATTCCTCCAAATAATTGTTCCCATGTCCCATTAGAAAGCTGTGGAGAGACAAAGTCTCTAGGTTTCCATATCATCCCATTCAGAACTATCCAGAATCTTTTGCTGTCCCCCAAGCGTGAAGACGTCACTAATTCGGCCCACTTTTTATTGTGATACAGTGACCTTTTATGTTGCAATAAGTGCTTGTGTTCCTGCTTCAAGATCTGCATCTGCTGAAGGGCTAGGTCAGAACATGACGTAACCCAGCACCTCTTTGCTGAGAGGAGGCAGGATTTCAGGGCTCTGCATTCAGCATCAAATCAGACAGATTTTACTTTGGGGATCTCCCTTTGGAGAACCGTGAAAGTACTTTCCTTTAGACAGATTATTATTTCCTCAAATATGGCAATAGCTTGTGCAGAGTCAGGTTCATGATAGAACTGCTCACCCAATTCCCGCAGATAACCTCGGTAACAGTGTTCCTGCATCCTACATAAAAGAGCTGTTGGATCCCACTTTCTTATAATCAAGCCTACTGATGATGTGTTGTTGCCTGCACAGGTGGTCTGGATCAAAGTCTGCCTCAGTCTGCCTGCCTTCCTCTGCCTCTGTGAAATCCAATCTCTGCTGCCAATGCTGCCTCTGTTGTCTGTGCCATGGGTTCTGTGCCCTGGCAATCCAATGTCTTCTGATGCTGCCAATGCCACCTATGCTGTCTGTGCCATGGGTTCTGGGGCCTGTCATTCCACTCACAGGGAGCCATAGTTCAACTGCATCAAGAAAAAGTCACTTCAGCTTCAGCACCCACCCTCAGGGTTCTGGGACCCATCATTCGCGCTCATAGGGAGCCATCGTTTAACTGCATCAAGAAACAGCCACTCCAGCCCTAGTACCCATCGTCAGGGTTCTGGGGCCTACATTACAAACAGGGAGAGCTGTTGATCCACATTATCTAGAAGCTGCCACTCTAGCCCCAGGACCCACCATCAGGGTTCTGGGACCTGTCATTCCACTCACAGGACGCTGTCATTCCACCATATCAAGAATCAGCCACTCCAGACCCAGGACCCACTATCAGGGTCCTGGGGCCTACATTACAGGCAGGGAGGGCTGTCCATCTGCATTATCTAGAAGCTGCCACTCTAGCCCCAGGATGCACCATCAGGGTTCTGGGGCCCGTCATTCTGCTCACAGGGAGCCATCGTTCAAATCTATCAAGAAACAGCCACTCCAGCCCCAGGACCCACCCTCAGGATTATAGGGTCTACATTACAGGCAGGGAGAGATGTCCATCCACATTATCTAGAAGCTTCCACTCTAGCCCTAGGACCCACTGTCAGGGTTCTGGGGCCCGTCATTCTGCTCACAGGGAGCCATCGTTCAACTGCATCAAGAAATAGCCACTCCAGCCCCAGGACCCACCCTCAGAGTTCTGGGGCCCATCATTCCACTCACAGGATGCTGTAATTCCACCATATCAAGAAGCAGTCACTGCAACCCCAAGACCCACCTTCAGGGTTCTGGGGCTGTCATTCCTCACACAGGGCTCTGTCATTCCACCATATCAAGAAGCAGCCACTCCAGCCCCAGGACCTACCATCAGGGTTCCGGGGCCAACATTACAGGCAGGGAGGGCTGTCCATCCACATCATCTAGAAACTGTCACTCTAGCCCCAGGACCCACCCTCAGGGTTCTAGGGCACGTCATTCCGCTCACAGGGAGCCATTGTTCAACTGCATCAAGAAACAGCCACTCCAGCTTCAGGACGCACCTGCTGCTGCTAGTATCAAATGGCCCCCAGGCCTATATACTGTGTCTGTGCCAAGGGTTCTGTACCCTGGCAACCAATGTCTGCTACTCTGATGCTGCTAGCGCCAATGGTCCCCAAGCCTATATGCTGTCTGTGCCAAGGGTTCTGTACCCTGGCAACCCACTTTCTGCTGCTGCTGCCATCAGTGATCCCGAGGCCTATATGCTCTCTGTGCCAAGAGTTCTGTATCCCAGGTTGCCGCCAGGCTCAAAGCCTGCCTCAGCCCACCTTCCTGCCTTTCATGCCAAGGGGCCTGTCTGCCCGCCCAGGTTGCTGATGAGAAGAGAGAGAGAGAGAGAGAGAGAGTCTCCCCACTGCTAGAAGGAGAGACAGACACGTTCCCACCCATGCTGTCACCTGCACTATACAGCGTCCTGTGAGTGGAATGACGGGTCCCAGAACCCTGATGGTGGGTCCTGGGGCTAGAGTGGCAGCTTCTAGATAGAGAGAGGGAGAGAGAGAGAGGCAGGATCCCCACTAGAATGAGAGAGATGGGGTGGAGGCGAGGCCAGCTCAAGCTGCCACCTGCCAGAAACAGGAAGAACTCCCATCTGTGTTCATGCGCCCAATGCCCACATCCAGCAGCAAGCCTACCAGAATGAGATGTAATATAACACAACGTATTATGTTTTCCTTGGCCCCAGCTTCTTCTCTTCACTGGCTTTGTTAAAAGAGCGGTGTGCAGAGCGCATTGGGGAGAGCGGCAGTGCCGGGAGAGGAGCCCAGGTGCATCACTGCCCCAGGACGTGAGTGGATCATTGTTGGCATTGTGGAGAGGAGATACCTTGTGCTCGGCTTACCTGGCAGCTGTGGTGAACTTCACCCCTGAACTTCTGTCATTGGTGTTGTCAGAGCAGGCGTGTCGGCCCGGGACCTTTAAAACATGCCGCAGCCTTCGACTTGGTGTGTGCGGAGCGTATTGGGGAGAGCTGCAGTGCTGGGACAGGATCCCAGGTGCATCGCTGCCCCAGGACGTCAGTGGATCATTATAAGCATTGTGGACTGGAGATACCTTGCGCTTGGCTTACCTGGCAGCTGTGGTGAACTCCACCTCTGAACTTCTGTGATTGGTGTTGCCGGAGTGTGCGCGTTGGCCTGGGACCTTTAAAATGCACTGCGGCCTGTGGCCGCACCATGGGCATGTGCCTAAGGGCTGCATGCCTAAGGGCGCATCCTTGTGCATGCAGCCTTAGGGGCCGGCCTGCTGAGGGCTGTACAAGTCTCCTGTTTTCTGCGGGCAGCTAATATACTATCGGCGTGGAATTTGCACAATTATGTCCACGCTAAAGCGGGCCAGGGCTGGAGCTGCTACCATCTCTCCTCTGACTACAAAAATGCCTAAACAACGAAAGATAGAGAGCTACCTATCACCCTCTACTTCTGTTTCCCCCGTTCAGGACACTCAAACTCTTGGTGTCTCACTTATTGATGGTGCTCCCCCTCCTCCAGAGGCCTGTGGAGATTCATTGTTCATTGTGGAGATTCATCATTCATCCCTCTGTTCAAGCTCGTCTCATCAACTGTCTCTCTGACATCTCTACCTGGATGTCTCAACGTCAACTCAAACTCAACATGGCTAAAACTGAACTCCTTATCTTTCCCCCTCATCCTTCCTCTCCTTCCTCACTGTCAATAACTTTTGATGGAGTCACCATCCTGCCTGTCCCCCAAGCCCGTAGCCTAGGCTTCATCTTTGACTCACCCCTTTCTTTTAAACCCTACATTGACTCTGTTGCTAAATCCTGTCACTTCTCCCTCTATAACATTGCTAAGATTCGCCCTTTTCTCTCTGTCTCGTCTGCCAAAGCTCTTGTTCATGCTCTGGTCATCTCTCGCCTCGATTACTGTAACCTCCTTCTCACTGGCCTTCCCCGGTCTCACCTTTCTCCCCTCATTTCTGTCCAAAACCCTGCTGCCAGGGTCATCTACCTCGCCAGTCACTTCGACCATGTGCAGCCCCTCCTCTCTTCGCTTCACTGGCTTCCCCTTCCTGAACGAATCCTGCACAAGCTCCTAGTCTTCACCTATAAAGCTCTTCACAACCTTGCTCCCCCCTACCTCTCTGCACTTATCGCCCTCCATACTCCAGCCCGTGCACTTCGCTCCTCCTCTGTCCCTTCTCTCACCCTTCCACGCCTTCCCATCTCTCCTAAGCACCTTCGTCCCTTCTCACTTGCTGCCCCCCATGGCTGGAACTCCCTCCCTGTCCACATCCGCCTTGCCCCCTCCCTTCATACCTTCAAATCTCTCCTTAAAACTCACCTCTTTCGCTCTGCTCTGTCTGACTCTTTATCCTGCTGAGCCACTATTCCTATACCTATGATTGGTTTACCCTTATCCTTGCAACATGGACCTGCCTGCTGTCATTCTCATCGTAACCAAGCCAAGTACGTGCACTTGAGACCTCGCATCTTCATGAATGTTAGACCCCTTGTCTCTCCCTCCGTTCCCCTTTCTAAGTCTCTCCCCCAGCTCCTGTCTCTCAGATTGTAAGCCCAAGGGGCAGGGACCGTGTCTATTTTATTACTTTGTAAAGTGCCAGGTACACTGCTGGCACTATATAAATGTTTGTTAATAATAATAATAATAATAATAATTCATTGATTGACCAACTTTTTCTCCCTTTCTTTACCGAGTTGCCAAAGGACGTGTGTGATTTCCCGTCCCCCGGAGGGGCGCCGTTGGGACCCAAGGCGGTGAGTTTGCCTTCGTGCCTTGCAGAGTATGTCTTGCTCACAGCTAAGACTGTACAATTTTTGCTTGAGCAAATTAATTTGTTAAGTGTGGACTTTGTCTTCCTTAGTTCCAACTTCAATCCTTCCTGCCAAGGGGGCTGGGGAGCTTACTTCTCCACTCTTGCCTCTTTTACGAAAAGCTGGTGGCACTTCTGATCAACAAACAGTGGCTCATCCCCAGCAATTGCCCTCAGACAAGGAAGTTGTAGGCATAAATTTGGCAAATTATTCCTGCCTCCCATTGAATGTGATATTTTCTGTACTACCATTGCCTACAGGCCAGCTTCCTTTTTGGAATACAGACTTGGACATTGCAGAACACTTAAGATTGCTAATTAAAAAGCCTGTGACAAGGCATGATATTATTAATGTTGATCATCTGTGTATATGTAAGAATCGTTGGCTGATTAATTTGTTATTCAACAATCAGACTGTGGTGGCTAATTTATTCCAAAGTGCTAATCTCCTAAGGTCTGCGAATGTCTTTACCTCTAGAGCATTTAGCTCTAATCCTAGGGACCCAACCTATCCCTCAGGGAACCAAATCCCTCCTAGACCTTACCAACCCCTTAAGAATAAAGTACTTCAAAAACCTAATTCAGCTCTAGGGATTCTAACTGACCAGGGCAAGGGCAAAACAAAGCAGGGTTTGCTCCCATTAGGTACTGATAATCTTATTGATTTAACGAATGACTCAGAGATGGATATTGAAAGCAATGCAGTGCAGGGCAGTCCATTTGTGCCTCTGGGGCTGAAGAAAGTGCTCTGCGGGTACCAAGGTCCAATACAACCTTGGACCCAAAATCTTTCATCTTGCAAATGGAAAGACTGTATGTGCAGTTAGAAGAGGGTAAAGTTAGGCAAAAGCAGGTGCCAGTTTCTGATTGTCATCTTCCCACTTTTGTGGGACAAGATGTCCCGGCTAATCTTTTTATGCCTTTGACTAACTCTTCCCAGGTGAGTTGTTTGCCTAAGGCTCGCTAGCATGTAATGCTGGCAAGCTGCCTGACACTGGGAAATATACCTTGAATAGACCCAGCCAACAGTATTGGTGGGGGCTCCCTGCTGGAGATTGCCTTATCCCAGGCTGGCACCTCTTTGGACGTTACCTCATCCTTATCTCGTAAAGACTTGAGTGGAGCAAAAGTGGGAACGGTGTTGCCACCTATAATATCTTCCCCAGCAACTCCGAGGAAACGGGCTAATTCTGAGCAGATGTCTATTATTAAATCCCAGTCAATTAAATCTAACTCCGAAACTGACACCTTCTGCTCACCAGAATGACCAGAGTGGACAGGAAGTGGATGTCTCAAAGTAGTGAGTTGGAATATAGCTGGCTGGAAACAGCGCATACGGGATCGAGACCTCCACTTTCTTCTTAGTAATAATGATCTTTTCCTATTGCAGGAGACTTGGACCACAGGGGAGATTAGTTGCCGGGGCTTTTCTGTTTTAAGTCTAAAAGCCACTTCAATGCATAACAAGGGGTGGGTGAGTGGTGGGTTGGCACTACTTATTAAAAAATCCTTGAATGCCAAACTTTTACTGGTAGGGAATTTTGGATCTTATTTTGCCTTGTGGCATTGTGTTTTGCCACATGGCTTGGAGTTGCTTTTAGCTAATATTTACATCCCTCCTGCTTTTAGCTAATATTTATGTCCCATCCCACTGATGATATTTGGCCTGTTGTTGTGTCTACAGTCCAGGAGGGTTATTTGAAATTCCCAAGGGCAATTTTGATATTGGGAGGCGATATTAATATTCGGACAGGTAATCCTTGGAAACTTTAGAGCCAGAGGAAGCGATAACACCTCCTTTTAACAACATTAGTTCATCTAAGGACAAAATGAAAAGCTGTAGGGCGTACAGGATGGCACAACTTCAAAATTCCTTAGAACTAGTAGTGTTAAATGGTCTTCTCGCTGGTGATTTGGCGGGTAACTTTACATATCATTCGATCTTGGGATCTAGCGTGATTGACTATATGTTAATCTCATCTAGCTTTTCCTTCAACGCTCTGGAGTTGAAGGTTCTTAGGGTAGCCGAAACAGAGCACTCGCCGTTAGCTTTACTAGTGCAAGACCGCTGTAGTACCAATCTGAGCCTACAAAGGGTCTCAAACCATCAGATCCAGGATGATCTCTCGTCTTGCCCTGGCTGGAAGAAGTGGTCTTCGGATCTGGGGAATGTTTTTTCAGCATTCTCCTCCTCTGAGCCAGTGCAGACCTTACCTGCTCAAATTCAGGTAACTGGTAGGGGCTCTGTGGAAGCTTTTGAAACTCTTATTTTGATGCTTTCCCCATTACTAGTGATTGATAAAAAGTGCGAGTCTAGCAACTTCCCCTCTTCCACATGGTTTGATAACACCTGTGTTAAAAAATGGAGACTACTTTGGAGGGCTTCAAAGAAACTATATAGCTGTCCCTCTGAGGCCAATAGGTACTTGGTGTCTAGCCGTAGGAGGGCATACAAATGACTTAAAAGGGACAAGAAACATAAATTTCAAAAACAGAAATGGCACCAGCTACACCAAACTGCCTTAAGGAAAGACTCGATTTGCTTTTGGTCCTTCATTGCGAGTGTTAAGCTGGGGGGTTCCCCGGTACAAAAGAACTTTCCTACTGCGGAAATATGGCAGCACCACTTTGAGGCCTTATATGCCAAAGCAAACAATTTACCAGGGTGTATTGTTCTTCAACCTCATAATAGATTCCAGGAGTGGCAGCCTGTGGTACCAGAGGATCTGTTTGACCTCATTGCTAGTCTGAAGGGTGGCAGGGCCCCCGTAATAAACTTTATTCCAACTGAACTGCTGAAATATGACGTGAATTGGTGGGCCGCATTGTTGGCTCCATTTTTCACATCAATCAATTCAACAGGAATGATCCCTAAGTTATGGGCCAAAAGTCTGGTGGTGCCTGTTTACAAAAAAGGAGATTCTGATGATCCTGAAAACCACAGACCAATTAGTCTGTTGTCTATTATAGGAAACTTGCATGTGAAATATCTTCTCCTAAAGTTTCAGTCTTGGCTGCTTACAGATTATTTAGCTGCCAATCAGATTATTTATCCTGAATAAGATGGATTTAGGGCAGGCCAGTCTACACTAGACCATGCCTATGTCCTTAAGTACTTGTTTGTCAGGTATATATCATCTTCCAAAAAGGCCTCACTGTTTTGCTGTTTTGTAGACCTTAGAGCAGCATTTGACACCATAGACAGGGAATGCCTATGGATGAAACTCAGTGGGTCTTCTATTGATGGCTGCCTGTTATTTCTGATAGTCAAACTGCACCAAGGCAACTCTTTACAGGTGCGTCCCGCTAGAAACATCCTTCTTTCTAATGACATCCCACTTTGTAGAAGTGTCCACCAGGACTATATACTAGCTCCTGCATTGTTTAATCTTTATGTTGTTAACGACTTGATTCCCTATATGTTGGAGAATAACATGCATGCGCCAAAACTGGGTGCAAGGAGACTTCCCATTTTGCTATACGCAGACGATACTGTTCTGCTATCAATGTCTCAAGTTGGCCTCCGACGAAGTATGAGTAGGTTTGCCTTGTACTGTAAGCAGGAAAATCTGAGCATTAATTATGTTAAGACCAAGGTGTTGGTTGCAGGCCCCTCCCATCACCAGTATAGATGGCTAGTTGATAGTACCTCCATCAAGCAGGTTTGTTCGTATAAATATCTGGGGGTGGTCTTTTCCTCTTCTTGCTGATGGACCGCTCACTGTGAGGCAGCTAGATTGCAAGCTCGGAAAACCACCAATACTATTGTGGGCTTCTTTTACTCCCATGGAGGGAAGTTAGCAGGCCCTGCTTTGCACCTCTTTAAGACCAAGGTTATTCCGCAATTGTTTTATGCTGTGGCTATTTGGGGGCTCCCCTTTTTAGACAAGTTTTAAAACATTCAGAATCATTTTCTGCGAGTAATCTTGGGTCTACTGCTTTGTGTCCCTCAGGTACTCCTGAGGGCTGAAGCAGCTATAACTTCCATCACAGCTTTGGCTCTAATAGTTATCCTGAAATTTTGGCTCAAAATGGTAGTTTTCCCTTTGTCACCGTCATCACTCTTGCCCTTTATCCCAAGCCCCACTATTAGTGATCATTGGAGTGACTACGTGAGATTAGAATAAGTTAGACTGGGGTTCTCTAAAGAGGTCCTATCTCCACTTGGCTACAAGGGGGCTGTAATACTGATCAAAAGACGAGTGTTTGATCAGGAGCAACAGAGGGAGCTAGCCGCTCTGCTTTCACAAAGGATAGCCCTGGATTACAGCTATATTACTCCCAAAGCTTGTCCACCTCAATACATTATCCAGTGGCTGGAATGGCCTCTTAAGAAGCTTTGGCCTTGATGCACTGCAGTGTATTTCCATCTGTATTCCTTGAAGGCAGATATCAGAGATTTTCGAGGAAAGAGAGGATCTGCCCCCATTTGATATGTTGGTGATTGAAACAGACAAACATATGCTTTTGGACTGCACAAAGTTTAATACTTTAAGCAATAAATATATAGGGCCCTACGTCAAATCAGCCTCTAGTGGCCGGAGTGATGATTCCCTGGTACAGCATTTACTTGATGGCTCTGATTCTCCTCGCTCGAGAGCGGTTGCTGCTTTTTGTGTATGCATTGCCTTCTATAAGCAAAGAGTAGACCTTTCTTTATTTTAACTTATTAATGGTAGCTTTTGGATTATTGAAGGTTGCTTAGATCCACCTGTTACATTTTGAACTGTATTTGGATATCCATATTGTATACGGATATTTTGGGGCATTTTAATATTTGATCCCCTTGTGGGACGTTATGTGCTTTCAGTGCTGATTTTCTTCATTTTTTGTTTTATTTTGTTGTGTTGGCCTGTTTTCCTAAAAACCCAGGGCTTATTGTAGGTGCTTAAGGGACTTATAACTCGAACTAGGGGCCAAATGTTTTCATTATAAGCATCATGAAGGTCAAAGCAATATACATATACAATATATATATTGTATATATATATTACTTTGACCTTCATGACCTTATTGTATATATATATTGCTTTGACCTTCATGACGCTTATAATGAAAACATTTGGCCCCTAGTTCGAGTTATAAGTCCCTTAAACGCCTACAATAAGCCCTGGGTTTTTAGGAAAACAGGCCAACACAACAAAATAAAACAAAAAATGAAGAAAATCAGCACTGAAAACACATAACGTCCCACAAGGGGATCAAATATTAAAATGCCCCAAAATATCCGTATACAATACGGATATCCAAATACAGTTCAAAATGTAACAGGTGGATCTAAGCGACCTTCAATAATCCAAAAGCTACCATTAGTAAGTTAAAAGGAAGAAAGGTCTACTCTTTGCTTATAGAAGGCGATGCATATATATATATATACTTGGAATTATATTATTATTATTATGGGTGCTGCTGCTGCTCATGCCTGTGCCTGATTGGCAAGCAGCCAGCGGCGCCCGCCTGCAAGCCTGCCCCCCCCCACCAGCCTACTCCTCTGCATCCACCTGTGGATGCCCACTTCCAAAAGAGCCTGTCTCTCTTTATCTCTGGCACACCCACACAGGCACAAGCCCTGCCCCTGCTGGGCGGCTGTCTGGAAGTTGAGACCCTGCTGCTACCTGGAACATCATTAGGTTGGATTAATACCTTAACTATGCTACATGTGGTGCCAGGTGCTGCTGGTAGGGATCGACAAGCTGTATGAGATTCTGCCACCTGCCAGCCTGAACTTCAGCACAGATGGATAAAAGAAAGATTGGACAGGTCAAACAAAGCTCGTAACAATAACAAATATAACATTTATTAACAAAAGAACAACAACAACAACATTATAAAACAAAACCCAAACATATATATATATATATATATATATATATATATATATATATATATATATATATNGAAGATCATCTGGAAAGAGTAGCAAAACCCCAACAGGGCCTCCAAGATGGCCAGATCTCAATTGTTTAGGGGTGGGAAGTTCGGATCTCCCGGTATCCGATATTGCCGGGTTTTGGGTGTATTGGCTTAATCCGATAAATCCGATATTTAACATTATAAAACAAAACCCCCAAACATATATATATATATATATATATATATATATATATATATATATATATATATATATATATTCGGGGTGGGAATTCTGGTTCTCCCGAGATCCGATATTGCCGGGTTTTGGGTGTATTGGCTTAATCCGATAAATCCGATATTTACCTTTATTGGCATACCAGATTTTTACATTGGCCATGGTACCGGATTTTTTACAATGCGGCGATTGAAGTCTATTGCCGTAATGTAAAAAATACAGTACTGCGGCCAATGTTAAAAATCCAGTATGCCAATACCAGTAAATCTGGTACCAGGGAGATCTGATACGGTACATCCGGTACCCAGTATTCTCCCCAGTATCCCTCCCCTAGTATATATATATATGTCCTGTGACATTTGGTAGCTGTTGTCCTTTGCATATTCAAAGGCCCCTGCCACGGCCTCCTGCTACTTTGTGACCAACTGCTGGTGGAGCTCCACATTTTGGATCACCATCTGGAGGTACTGAGAGTACGCCTTGACCTGGAATTCCCGTACCTCCAGATCCTTAAAGTGTTCCAGCATTTGGTCCTACATATTTTTCAGGCTGTCTATGCAGTCCCTGGTGGGCCTCTCCACTCGGGCCCTAAAAGCCCTTACTGTGGCTGACTCCTCCACGATGGCCTCCTCAGCAGAGCTGGAGGAGGTGGAAGGGGAAGACCTTCGACGCCATCTCATCTGTTGCGGCAGTTGATGTACCACCTGGGCAACACCACTGGAGTCAGGTTGCCACATCACACTCCTGGCATGCCACTTTTCCACGTGGGCAATCAGCCACGATGTGGTCCCCTCACGCTGCAGCCTGAACTGTTTGTGGCAGGTCTAAAGAGCATAAAAATATAGGAACATAAGAAGTGTCATACTGTGTCAGACCAATGGTCTGTCAAGCTCTGCCTGCATTCTGTCTCCACAAGTGAGTGGACTGGGTGGCTAATCTCTCTCTGCAGGGGACTTCCATTCCTAACAGGTAATAGGGAAATCCATTCCCTGTTGTTCCAACCCCCGTGCCTTACCTTGCAAATGGCGATTCTGTCACCCTTGTCATAAAACCTCCAGACATCCGACCTTGTCCGCCGACTGTCTGGGGGTGGCACTGGTGACCTCTGCCTGGGTGTCCTGAATGGTGTGGCACCAGCACCGGCATCCAATTAATCTCTGAAACAGGAACACATAAACAGCATCTAAGTAATATCATGCATTTATGATGATGCCTCTAGTCCTCCCTCCTTGGGGTGCTAGGGATGGAAACAGGAGATGTGACCTTGGTTGGCACATGCAAATCCTGCCCTCCTTGTGGTGTTGCAGTGGAATGAGACCCTTGCTGGCACATGCAAATCCTGCTCTCTTTTGGTGCTAGGGATGGCAACTGGAAATACCCTGGCTGGCACGTGCAAATCCTGCCCTCTTTTGGTGCTAGGGATGGCAATGGAGAGACGCTGGCTGGCACATGCAAAATGCAAATCCCTTATTTGGGGGTGCCTAGGAATGGCAACTGGAGAGTGGAGACCCTTGCTATCCTGGCACATGTTTGGGTGGGGGTGCTGCTCGTGGTCATGCCTGAATTGTGGAAGAGCCTCCCACACTACAGTACCCTCTCTTTCTGTGGCAGACATCCGCTGTCACCCGCTGATGCCCACTTTTTGTGCCTTACTGATGCCCACCACGCACCCACCCACACGCCAATGAGCTTGCTCTAACAGATATGGATAGAGCCTTTCTTGTCCTCAAAGTTAAAAAAAAAATTACAAACCTGGCAGCACATCCTGTGCCCACCACTTGCTCCTCGTTAGATGAGTCAGCCACCACCACTGAAGATCCAGGGGCAGCGACCTCTTCCTCCTCCGAGAGCATCAGGTTGGCCCCCAGTCATGGAATTAGCACAGCAGCCTTCTTCATTATTATTTTTTAATCAAGCAGCCAGCCAAACCAAAACACACAATCACCCACCACACACCAACACTACCAACCAGCCAAAACAAACACACAGCTAAACCAAACACAAATAACCAAAACACACGACATGAACAGCCAGACAGCCAAACACACACTCTCTTGCCACACAGCACCGCACGCGCTTGAATTTCTAGTTTCCAATGTGATCACGGGATCTCGAGATACCTTTTCCAAATGCCCGAATTGAATTGAACACAACTGAACCGAACGGCTGAACCCGACCTTGGCGAATGACCAGAACGCACAAACTGAACATGCAAACTGAACTGAACAAAAAGTCTGAATCTGAACCACGATCTGTTTGCACATCCCTACCAGCCAGGGTCTTTCCAGTTTCCGTCACTACTAGCACCCCAAGGAGGGCATGATTTGCACATGCCAGCCAGGTCACCATCTCTGGTTGCCATCCCTACTTGTTTATGTGTTCCTGTTTCAGAGAGGGTGAGGATGAGGAATCCTCCAATTCCAGTGCCAGGTCCAGGATGACAACACCAAGGCAGAGGTCACCAGCAGTACCACCACCAGAAAGTGGGCATGGGCGGACAAAGTCCAATGTCTGGAGGTGGTATAATAAGGACAATGGATATAAGGACAATGGATTCGCCATCTGCAGGGTACGGCATGGGGACTGGAACAACAGGGTATGCATTGCCCTATGACCTCTGGAGAAACCTATGAGCTAGGCCAGAAACTTTAGTCTAAGAAGAAGGAAGCAGATCCTTCTGGGTAAGAAAAGGGAAAAAGCTGAGCAGAGTTAGGAAGTTTTCCAGTACACATAATTGCTTTTGCAAAGACATTGAAACTGCAAGTTCCCATTTTTCTTCAAGCTCTTATCATTGGTCTTGAGCTTTGGTTCAGAACTGCATATCTTTTGGGTACAGAAGGAGGGGGGGAAAAGAGTTAAACAAAAGGAGCAAAGAGTTTTTCAAATATAAACTGTCTAGACAGCAGTTTTTTTCCCTCTTGGCGCAGCTGACTATTGTTGCTTGTTTGTAACTTGATGTGTCTATAAATATATGATAGGATTCTGCTTGGGGCAGAGAGCTCTGACTTGAGAGGGGAAACCCTGTCGGTTTAGCTACTTTCCTGGCAATTGCTAGTGAACAATAAAAGTATATCCAACAGGCTCTTCTAGGACACAGAGTATTGTTTGATTTCTTCCACAGTTCTTTGGTGCCATGACTCGGATAGCTAAGTGCCCAGCCAGTTCCTGTAAGGCTGTGGACTGTCTCACTTCCAAAACCCCGGCGCCACACCAAGGTAAGAGACCTTTTGAAATCTCTAAGGAGATTTTGGTGGAGTACTGGCCTTGGGGCCAGGAGACCTGATCATTGGCAATGCTATCTGAACCTGTGAAATAAAGTCTGTCAGACATACTAAAAGGGTAAGGAAGAGATTGGTGTATATTTTGTAAGGCTGGGAAGTGTGACTTGAGATTATAACCGCTGACCAGGTCTAGGACTTAAATCAAGCCTAGCTTCCCCAAGGCTGTTCGTCGGAGCAGTTTTGAAAGCAAGGGGGCTTGGTGGAACCTGGTGACCCGGTGGGAATGGGTGTGAACAAAACCTTCCTGGTCCCTATTCCATGGTTATGAGCCTGACGCCACAGTTGGAGACACAGTTGGACTATGCCTTTGGCATGTGTCCTATCTGCTCCTTGTAGGTGGAAGGACTCCCTTGATAAGCCTTTCCTGTGTGATTGAGCCCATGTGAATTGAGGGAAATGGGGGGTGGGTGGGTCAAGGGAGCTCCCCGTCCCACCAAAAGGAAGGCCAGCATGGTATATGTATACACACTATGGCCAGAAGACGTGTCAATTTTTGGATAAGTGGAATGGGTATACCAAAGATGATTCTGATAAGCAGTGTCCTCAGATTGGCACTTTTGATCTAGATAAAATTGCACATCTCTGCGGAGCCCTAAAGTCATGAGGCAGTAAATTGCCACAGACTCAAGGGGATGTGTATCTTGATTGGTATGAGGAAACTTCCAAAAGACAACAGGAATCCCGGGTGAGGAGTCTTAAAGACTCACAAGAAAAAGTAAAGACTCAAATTAAAGAATTAAAGCCTCATTGTAAACCTGTCCAGTTCAGTTCGCCTAGCACTCCACTTGTTCCAATGTATCCTCAACTTAACTCGCTCAAGGCTATAGATGAAGAAACAGCTGAAGATATTGTGGATCTTTTTAGTAATATATCTCCACCACCATATCCCAACAATGCTGGGGTGCCCCAACCACAGCAACTCTTAGCCCAGGTAAAGACTCCATCTGGCAGTCCCAGAAGAGGGATTTTATACCAGCGTGATCAAGGAGCAGCTTCAGCACAAGCCCAAGTCCTTCCAGAGAAGTTTAATCCTGTCTCCAGTCGTACTAGGAATGCCCAGTTTAAGGAAGTTATTCTGGCCCCACTCCATCAGTTGCCAGGGTCAGCGGGATTAGTGACTGTCCATGCTCCCTGGACACCAACAGACTTGAGGAATTTAGTCAAAGAATTTCCTAATATCAGAGAAGAACCCAAAAAATTCAGAGACAAATTACCAACTATTATAAACTGTTATAATCCAAACTGGGCAGACTTAGACCAATTAATGAGAGTCTCTGTCCCCACTGAAGTGCGCCAGAGACTAGAAAGAACAAGTAATTGGCCTCAAGCTGAGCCACCTTCCCAGGATTTAGAAACAGCTTGTACAGCACTCTTAAATGCCATGCCCCAGGTTTACCCCCCCCCCCCCAAAAAACAGGCTGGGAAAAAATTAATAATTGAAAACAGAATAAAGGTGAACAGCCTGCTGATTATATGGACCACTTACAAATTGTTTTTAATAGACACTCTGGTATAAATGATGCATCCCAAACTTCACATGAAGCTGTAGCTGCTGCTTTTGTTCAAGGACTCCTTCCAAAAGTGCAAGAGAAGCTTCCCGCTGTTGCCATTGGGTGGCAGACTAAGCCTCTGATGGAACTTGTTACCATTACAAATCATTGTGTTGCCTGTCAGGAAAAGAAGAGACTACTGAAACTAAATTAATGGCTCTCCAGATTCAGAACTTTGATTCCAATAGAACCCGAGAAAGGGGAGGGAGAGGATTTCATAGAGGAAGTTTTGGGGGAAGGGGAGGGGGACGTGGCAGAGGACAAGGAACTTTCCTAGTCTCAGGAAATTCCACTGTCATTATTGTGAACAGATGGGACATTGGAAAACTGAATGTCCTAATCTACCTGGCCAGTCAGTGCGACCATAAGAGCCACCAATGTTTGAGCCACCACGGCCTCCCTTACCCCAGAACCCAACACAGATCTCGTATTAAGACAGCCTGGGGAATAGTAACTTCATTAATGCACCTCTTTTATCTATAGACCAGTCTGGTCCCTTTGTGTCTTGTTTAATTGATGGGAAAGCAACTGAATGCCTTGTGGACACTGGAGGAAGTAGGTCCACACTGAAAGCCCAGGACTTTCCCTCTACTCCCTTATCTGCTGAAATTGTCAATGCTGTAGGAATTTCCAATCAATCGGTACAACACCCGGTATCCGAACCGCTTTCTGTTTCCCTAGGTCCTATTTCTGACCAACATGCTTTTCTTTTGAGTCCTTCCTCTCCAGTTAATTTATTAGGTAGATATTTGCTTTGTAAACCTGGTTGTACTCTTTACTGTTCACCAGATGGAGTTTATTTAGACATTCCATATGAAAATGAGTTCTCTGTGCTAGCACTTATGTTTGAAATTCCAGAGAGCAAACAAGACTCTGAAATATCTGAGGCTCAGCAGGAAATTTTATTAGCTGTCCCGTCTCTTTTGTGGTTGCAACATGCTAATGAACTTGGGGAAATTAAAACTTGCTGAACCTGTTAAAATTAGGTTAAATCCTACTAAAACCATGCCTAGAGTTCCTCAATATTCTCTATGACCTGAGGCAGAAGAAGGCATACGCCCTGTTATTGTGTCTCTTTTGAAACAAGGAATCATTGTGCCTACTCAAAGTCCCTGCAATACCCCAATTCTTCCTGTTAAGAAACCAAGAAAGAATGTCTACCATTTTGTGCAGGACTTAAGAGCTGTTAATACTGTTGTTATACCTACTTTTCCCATTGTCCCTAATCCGACTACATTTTTGTCTTGCATTCCACCAAACTTCAAATATTTCACTGTTGTAGATTTATGTTCTGCTTTTTTTCTATTACCATACACTCTGACAGCCAGTTCCTTTTTGTCTTTACATACCAGGGACTCCAATACACTTGGACAAGATTACTTCAAGGTTACACTGAATCTCCCTCTCTCTTTTCCCAAATTTTAAAGACAGATTTAGATGATGTGGTTTTTACAGAAAAATCTGTTTTGATTCAATATGTAGATGACTTGCTTTTGGCTTCCCCATCTTTGGAAGCTTGTAAAAAGGATTCTTTGATTTTACTTTCTGCACTAGCTCAAAAGGGGCATGAAGCCTCTAAAGAAAAATTGCAACTTCATTTACCCCAAGTACACTATTTAGGCCATGATATTTCTGCTGGCAAATGCCATCCTTCTAAAAATCGTGTTTTGCAGGTTCCTAAACCCACTACTGTGTCAAAAATGAGAACTTTCTTAGGCAAGGCAGGCTATTGCCGCCAATGGATCATGGGCTATGCCCCTATTGTTAAGCCTTTGCTGGAACTCACATGGCTTGAGACTCCAGAGCCTCTTCCATTGTCTGCCAAGGCAGAACAAGCTTTTACCTCCATAAAGCAAGCACTTTCCAGTGCACCTGCCCTTGGATTGCCTAATTATTCTAAACCATTTACACTGTATTGCCATGAAAAGGATGGATTTGCATTAGGGGTCCTCACACAAACACATGGGGAGAAACACTGACCTATTGCCTACTATAGTACTGCCCTGGATTCAGTGGCTGTAGGACTCCCACCCTGTCTTCATGCTGTTGCAGCTGCAGCTACTTTGGTTAAAAATTCAGAGACTCTGCTCTTAGGTTCCCCGCTCACAGTGCCTGTTCCCCATGCTGTTGCAGCCTTATTGTTGAAAATAAAAACTCAGCACTTGTCAAATGCATGCCTAACAAAATATTAAATTCTTTATTGTCAGCAGATTACATCATTCTCACCCGTTGCCCAGTTGTCAATCCTGCCTCATTACTGCCCACCCCTCTTGAGGGTGAACGCCATGATTGTTTGATTGTAACTGCACACCTTACCATGCCCCAAATTAATCTTAAAGACACCCCTTTTACAGAACACTGATTTTGTTTTCTATGTTGATGGATCTTGCCTCAGAGACTCAAAAGGTAACCTTGTGGCCCGATATATTGTTTGTTCCCAGCACAAGGTCATTGAGAGCAACCCTCTTCCTTCTGTGTAATCTGCCCAAGTTGCTGAACTTTTTGCCCTGACCAGAGGTTGCACTCTGGCCAAAAACAAAAGTGTTAATATTTTCACTGACTCTTGTTATGCCTTTGGAGTTGTTCATGATTATGGTCAACTTTGGAAACAGTGAATGTTCCTCACTTCCAGCGGTTCACCTATTAAAAATGGACCTTATATTGCTGCTTTGTTGGACGCTTTATAGTTACCCTTAGCTATTGCTGTAATTAAATGTTGAGTTCATCTGATCCCACATGATGAAGTTACTCGTGGAAATGCATTGGTGGATGCTTCTGCCAAAGCTGCAGCCTTCTCCGCACCTCAGGCCATGTCTTTGTTTTTATGTATACCAGTCTAGTCTCCTATGGAAACTCTTCAAGATCAGGCCTCAGAAAGTGAGAAGGGCCATTGGAGACCAACTGGGTGCCTCTTACACCCAGACCATTTGTGGTGCTCCACAGATGGCCGCCTGGTCACGCCCATGGTTCTTCTTCCCTCCCTTGCTTGAGTGCACCACGGGGTGGCCCATTTAAGCAAGGGGGCGATGACTGAAGAAATGAAACATGATTGGCATGCTCCAAATTTCCCTGTTGTGACTCAATTGCCAGACCTGCCCTCTCTGTCTGGCTTACAATGTGGGCAAACATGTAAAAACACAAAGGGCAGCACACCACCCTCCATGGGGACCATTTGTAAATATTCAGATTGATTTCATTCAAATGCCAGGATATGTATCATATGAATATGTTAGTACTTGTCTCTATGTTTTCTCTATGGGTGGAAGCGTACCCATGTGTGAAAGCTGACACTATTACAGTCAGCAAGAGACTTTTGAAAAAATGTATCCCTCGATTTGGGATCCCTTTGTCTATAAACAGTGACAGAGGAACCCATTTCATGGGCCAAGGTATGAAAGCGATTTGCAAGACCCTGAAGATCTAGCAGAACTTTCTTTGTCCATATCACCCCCAGTCTGCAGGGGCTGTGGAAAGATGGAATGGCATCTTGAAAAATAAGATGTTTAAAATATGACACGAAACCAATCTCAAATGGCCTGATGCATTGCTCTTAGCCCTTATGAGCATGAGGTCATCATGCAACAGAAACACTGGCCTATCACTACATGAGATTTTAATAGGAAGACCCATGAGACGCCCTAGTTCCCTACCTGTATCAACCCATGTACTGGACATTGATTTGGTTGATGAAACTATTTTAACCTACTGTCAAGCATTAATGAAGAGTGGCAAGACTTTTCATTCACAGGTTCAAGAAGCCCTTCCCCAGGAACCTCATGAAGCATGTCACAACTTACAGCCTGGTGACTGGGTCCATATCAAGGTTCACCAGAGGAAGACAGCTTTGGAACCTCGCTGGAAAGTCCCATTCCAGGTGCTTCTCACCAGTAACACTGCAGTAACATGCCAGGGCTGTCCATCCTGGGTTCATGCCTCACATTGTAAAAAAGACCTCTGCACCTGTAGAAATAAAGTCAGAGGAGCAGGGTGTAAGTGCTAGTAACCTCTCCCCTGCACCAGAAGAGGATTTGCCACTCCAGAGTGAAGACGATGTACCACAACATCACCCCTACCACCTTAGAGGGAAAAGAAAAAGACCCTTCCAAACAGATGGTTCCCTAAATGGGTTTGGCTTGTCACCTTCTGGATAGGCTGCACCACTATTGTTTGCATAATTCTGTTCTGACCTGATCAGGAAACAGAAAGGACTCTGACTATTAACACCTCAGTAGAAACACACATGAAGCCAAGAGCAAAGTACTCCATAAAGACTGAAAATACATTCTTGCTAATTATAGAGCAACTCCATAGGGATTTGAATTTGAATAAGTCAAAATGTTGGATTTGTGTTCATGTCCCTGTACATGCTCTTGGAGGTATTCCTATGTATGCCTATCCACTTAATAGTACTGAGCTAAAAGCCCCATACATGTCTGAGTTACCTTCAAATGCCATACAGCACAATATTTCTGAATTTATGTACATTATTGCCCCTCCCAAGGTCCCTGTTTGCTTATAATGTAATGGCACCGGATATTTTGGGGGTAAGTCCACCTGTGATGTCACCATCATTAAAAATGGAGCAATGCAAAATGGTATCTTCCTTCCTGATTATGGTCCTGTAAATTATAATATGACAGGTTATTACCATCAGGTTTTCATGTATACCCATACCTGTGCTTGCGGGGTCACAGGCCTGGTGGATCACTAATTTGTTTGTGGCAACAAAGCTTATAAACACCTCCTCGCAGGTTTTAGTGGCACATGTTGTTTTTTTGCAATCCTAACCCCCGCCATATGATACACTTCCACACTGCCTAAAGGAAAATCCGGAATCGAAGGGAGGTTACTGAAACCCAACAATACTGGGGTATCACTGTTCCCGCGACCGGAATTGCATTTTCTATCAGGGAAATAAAGCGGGTTGCTGGGGTACTTGAAAAAGTAGCTAATGCTACAACCCAAGGCTTTAAGAGCATAGCTACCAAAATGGGTAGCATGAGATGCATGGTTTTGCAAAACCGTGATCCTGGCAAGGAAAGGAGGAGTATGTGCTTTAATAGGGAAGGAATGTTGCATATATATGCCAGATAACACTGCTCAAGTTTTTGATCAAGCCAATCAAATCAGACAGACAGTAGCTGAGCTCCATCAAACTGACCAGTGGAGCCTCTGGAATTGGGTTAGGGATCTAAGAGCTTGTTACACTGTTTTAATTGTATTTGGAGCTATTATTGGCTTATTTGTTTGCCTACAGTTATTAATGTTGCTCATAAAATGCTGCTTACACAATGCTGCTAAACAAATGACACAAGACTTGAACCTGGAGCAGAGAAAATAAGTTTATAGTATGTATGAAGAAATACTGGAAGTTGGAGAAATAGAGAAAGCAGAAATAGATGGGTTAATGGCTACGAAGGTTTGAGCTGAGGTTGTCCCAAGGAGGCACAAAAGGAGGGAATGTGGAAACCTATGAGCTAGGCCAGAAACTTTAGTCTCAGAAGAAGGAAGCAGATCCTTCTGAGTAAGAAAAGGGAAAGAGATGAGCAGTTAGGAAATTTTCCAGTACACATAATTGCTTTTGCAAAGACACTGAAACCGCAAGTTCCCATTTTTCTTCAAGCTCTTATCATTAGCCTTGAGCTTTGGTTTAGAACTGCATATCTTTTGGGTGCAGAAGGAGGGGGGGAAGAGTTAAACAAAAGGAGCAAAGTGTTTTTCAAATTTAAATTGTCTAGGCAGCAGTTTTTTTCTCTCTTGGCTCAGCTGACTATTGTTGCTTGTTTGTAACTTGATGTGCCTATAAATATATGATAGGATTCTGCTTGGGGCAGAGAGCTCTGACTTGAGAGGGGAAACCCTGTTGGTTAAGTTACTCTCCTGGCAATTGCTAATGAACAATAAAAGTATATCTGAAAGGCTCTTATAGAACACAGAGTATTGTCTTATTTCTTCTACACCTGTTAGGAATGGAAGTCCCCTTAAGAGAGAGATTGGCACCAACCCACTTGTGGAGACAGAATGCAGACAGGGCTTGACACAGACCATTGGCCTGACACAGTATGGCACTTCTTATGCTCCTTTCTTTTTATGTTCTTTAGACCTGTGGCAAAAGATTCAAAAGGGCTGGAGAGGGGACCACATCAGGCTTAATCTCCCATTTACAGAAGCTGCACGGGGAGAAGGTGGCTAGGCTGCAGGACTCTGACATGGCCGTGGAGCTGGAGCATCAGCGCAGGAAGAAGGGGGGGAAGGCAACCCAAAAGAGATGCCACCAAAGCCCTTCCCCCTCCTCCAGCTCCGATGTGGAGTCCCCTGGGACCTAGAAGTCTGCAGTGGCAAGGGCCTTTCGAGTTGAAGTGGAGAGGCCCACCAGGGATTTCATGGCCAGCCTGCAGCAGCGAGCAGCCAACATGGAGAACCGACTGGTGGAACAGTTCCAGGCAGTCGAGGTACGGGAACAGAATGTGGAGGCATACTTGCAGTATGTCTCAAAGTATGTCTCTGCCGAGATGGCCGACCTGGAACTCTTCCGCCAGACAATCTCGAAGCGCAGGTGACCGTGGCAGGGGCCATTGACTATGCCGTCAATCACAGCTACCAAATGCCAGCGGGTGTGATGCCCCCTGCCCCAGCTCCCGTGCACCCCTTCTGCCTTTCCCCCAAGTTCCGGGGGGCAGGCCCAAAGACTGAGTACTAGTTGATACGTTTCCTTTCTAGTTTAAAATGTTAGGTTTTTGTTTTATAAAGTTGTTGTTTTGTTAATAAAAGTTATATTTGTTGTTATTGTTATGAGCTTTGTTTCACCTGGTCAATCTTTTATCCCTCTGTGCAGAAGTTCTGGCTGGCAGGTGGCAGAATCTCATACAGCTTGTCGATCCCTACGAGCAGCAACTGGTACCAGATGTAGTGTAGTTAAGGTATTAACTCAAAGATGTGCAGCAGGGTCTCAACTTCCAGACAGCCCCCCAGGAGGGGCAGGGCTTGTGTCTCTGTGGGTGTGCCAGAGAGAAAGAAAGACAGGCTCTTTTGGCAGCGGGCATCCCATGGGTGGGTGTGGAGGAGTAGACTGGGGGGGGGGGCAGGCTTGCAGGCGGGAACCGGTGGCCAGTGGCCAGTCAGGCACAAGCAGTGGCAGTACCCAGAATGGAATGACAGCCCCCTGTGACTGGAATGATGGTCCCATAATCTCGATGGTTCCTGGGACGGGCGGGCACGACTGCTTCAGGTACAGTGGAATTACAGCCTAAAGCCTATGGGAGTTTAATGATGTCCCTAGAATTAGTGCATGGTTGGGCACACTTCATTAAATCAATCATGCGATAGGTGGTAGCATAGCAAATACAGGAACACACACAGGCAAGCAGGAGGCACATATAATATGTTGTGTTATATTCCATCTCATTCTGGTAGGTTTGGTGCTGAATGTGGGCGATGGGCATTGGGCACATGAACACAGATGGGAGTTCTTCCTGGTTCTGGCAGGTGGCAGCTTGAGCTGGATATACACCTATCTCTCCCACTCCACCCCGATCTCTCTCTTGTTCTAGCGGGGAGCCCCCCCCCTCCTTCTATATCTATCTCTGGCCAAAAGTGGACAAATAGTTCAGGTGACAGCATGGGTGGGAGTGCTGTCTTGCGTGCCATGCTGCCCTTATTTTATTTATTTATTTATTTATTATTTTTCAGATTTATATCCCGCCCCCTCCTGCAATGCAGCTTGGGGCGGCCAACAACAACAATAAAAACAATTAAAATTCAGTTAAAATATAAATATAAAATACATCAAAAAACAGGGCTAGAAAACAGTAATAAATAAATAAATGGGCGGGGGATTAAAATCACCCCCCCCACCCTCCCTCCCAAAGGCCTGGGCAAACAGCCAGGTCTTACAGTTCCGCCGAAATGTCAAAAGGCTTGGGGCCAGGCGAGCCTCCTCCGGAAGGGAGTTCCACAGCCGCGGCCCTATCACCGAGAATGTTCGCTCCATCGTGGCCCCCCACTTAACACGGGGGACCTCCAGGAGGGCACCCCCGGCAGACCGCAGGAGCCGCTCCTGGGCGCGAAGGGCGAGGTGGTCCCTAAGGTATGAGGGGCCAAGGCCGTATAGGGCTTTATAGATCATCACTAGGACCTTGAACTTGGCCCGGCACACTATCGGCAGCCAGTGCAGAGCTCGGAGCACCGGTGTAATGTGCTCCCGGCGACCCGTCCCCGTAAGAAGACGAGCCGCCGCATTCTGCACCAGCTGCAGCCTCCGGGCCAAGAACAAGGGAAGCCCCACGTAGAGCGCGTTGCAGTAGTCGAGCCTCGAGGTGACGAAGGCATGGATGAGGGAGGCCAGGTCCGGGCCAGAGACATACGGACGCAGCCTACGTACCAGATAAAGCTGGCGGAAGGCAGCCTTAGCGACTGCCTCCACCTGCCGCTCCAGCCGCAGGTCTGCGTCCAATATGACCCCCAGACTCCGGACCTGCTGAGCTACAGGGGGGCAAACCCCCCCAACCAGGGGGGCCACCACCCCCTTCGCCCTCCCCACCACCATCACCTCCGTCTTATCTGGGTTGAGCTTCAGTCTGCTCCGCCGCATCCAATCCGCCACGGCCTCCAAACATTGGGATAGCACCGAGACAGCAGGGTCTGGGTCAGTAGAAAACGAGAGGTACAGCTGAGTATCATCAGCATACTGGTGACATCGCACCCCGAACCCTCTCACGACCTTGACCCTGGGGTCCAGCATTGTTGCCAGGACATATTGCTCCTGCTTCAGGAGCATGGTAAAATGCACCTCCAGCCCTTACTTCAGATTCTGCACAAGGTCAATTGCCTCATCAGTCAGCTTCCTGCCCACAGGGCCACAATCCCGCCCTCAAGAATCTCGTCCAGCCTCCTCTGGAGACTCCGGACCACAGGGGTCACCTGGCTGAGGGTGGTGGTGGATCTGCTCATGGTCTCCATCATGGCCAGGAATGTTCTCAGGATGAAGATCATTTTAGCCATGAGCTCCCATTGCACCCCATTAAACCCTTCCGGTGCCCCGCAGTCTGTCTCCAGCTGAACCTGATGCAAGGTGGATTTCTGCTCAAGAAGCCACTCGAGCATCAGGAAGGTAGAATTCTACCTGGTGGACACATCCTGGATGAACTGGTGCCCTGGGGAGGCTTGCCCAGCCTGCTTCTCCAAGAGGAGCTTGCTGCCCTTCACGCTCCAGTTGAAGAAACCTGCCAGCTTCCTCCCTCGCTCGATCAGGGATCTAAGGGTGCCTTCCCCTTATCTCCCAAGCCCAGAGCATCCCTGACCACCAGGTGAAGGGTGTGTGTGGCGCAAGGGATTGCTGGTAAAGCCCCCGTCATGGACTGCCTTTCGTACATTTGCAACATTGTCCGTCACCACACACCCCTTGGTGAAGGCTGCAGCTGACGTAACCCACTCTCTCATCATGGTGGCCAGGGCTAACTATGTTCCTGGAGGTGTGGGGGATGTTCATGGGCTGTGCCTGAAGCAGGGCGCAGCTATTCCCTGCTTCAGGACCCCTCATGCCACTCCCCAAAGCTTCCTCCGGGTCCTGCCACTAGTGCGCTGTTACCTGGCGAGGTACATGTGCTGGGCATTCCTACTGGACCACAGGTCCATGCTGAAGTGGACCGTGGCTCCTCCAGCCCCTGCCAGCTGCTTCCTCACCCGCTCCTTCAAAGCCCTGTTAAGGTCTGGCACCACAGTCTGACTGCGGGTGGTGCAGGATGGGAGTTTAAACTGGGGGGCCAGGAACCCAACCAGCTACTGCAAGCCCTTGTCCTCTACAATTGAAAAGGGCTGCCTATCCAGCGCAATCATTTTGGCCAACAGGTGCTTGGGTTTCTCTTGAAAGTCACGCTGCCCTGCTGCTGATGGCCTTGGCAGCTGCCCCCACCCCAACTCCTCCATGGTGGACTGACGCTGCTGGCAAGACTCCTGCTGCTGTTCTTCCCCCCTGCTCCTGCTGGTAAAGGCAGCAGTTGGTGCAGGACACTTGCCCGCTGAAGGAGGCAAGCGATTGGGCGCTGCAGTAAGGAACCCACTGCCATCCACTTCCCCTGACTTCCCACTTAGCAGCAGAGCACTGTGGAATGACTTCAGGTGTCTTGCCATTGCAGTTGTCCCAAGGTTGGCGAGCACCTTCTCACACTTCACCAGCCTATTGCACAAAGTGCATTGTACCTCTGGGATCATCTGCCTGGACCAGTTAAAAATGTTCCCATACAGAGTATTTCTTTCCCCCTCCTGCCTTCTGGCCTGCCCCAGGTGACGCACTGCTGCCACCGCTGCTGGGACAGACAGAACTTGGTGGCACTGGTGACACAGCTCTGGGAGGAGGCTCAGCCATCGCCTCAGCTCCAGTCATCTCCTCTGTGGCACTAGTGTCTGCCTCTGACTCACTGTCCACGATCACAGTGATGTCCCATGAAGGGGAGTACTGGGACCCTGAGGATAGACTGCCTGTGCCTGCCATGCTGCTGGCATTCTCCCTGTGGCCCCCTCTATAGCTGCTACTGCTGCTGCTGCTACTCCTCTCTCCCTACTGCCATTGCCCAGGGATCGGGCCCTGCCTCTAGCAGCCAGGATGGAATCCACCAGCTCAGGACTGCTGGTGATCACCTCCACAATGAGGGACATTGGTGGCCCTGGAGGAACACTGGAAGCAGAAGCACCTGCTCCAGCACCAGCACCAGCAGAGACAGACTCAACTTCATGTCCTGCAGGCCTTCCAGTACCCTGCATGGCAGTGGAGGCGGGCACTGCCAGCAGGCGACGCTGCGCTGCTGAAGCCTGTTGCTGCCCTAAAGCAGGCCTGTGGAGTTTGGGGCATGGTGATGTGCTTGGGCTGCTGCTGCCACTCCGCTGACACGGCCCCTACCACCTCTCCCATGTGCCATATTGCCTTTCTTACGGGCAGCAGACCAGCTTCTCCTTCCCTTCTCCATGGCTTCCAAGTCAAAGCACAGCAGTATACAAAGATTTTACATATATTTTTTAATTCAATTTTTTTCTCTAATAGATCTAAACTAACTCTAACTAACTCTTCTAAAATCGATGTAACTAAATATTATATCTAAAGACCTAGTCCTACAAACACGCTCTATCAAAACTGAATTAACACTATTTCTATACTAAGCTAACTTCTATCTATCTATCTATCTATCTATCTAATATTACACAGGGATTGGGGGGGGGACACAAAGAACACAGGGAGAGGTACAAAACTGAACTGAAACCTAAATCAATCTAATGCTACTCAAAATGAATCCAAAAACAGGGGTAGGGAATCAGGGATGGAATATATACAGGGAGAGGGAAAGGATTCAATGGAGGGGGGAGGAAGAACACAGGGAGGGGTAAAAAATTAAACAATGCCTAAATCTATCTAATATAATCTAAATAAATGATAATATGGAGGTAAATGGGTTGGATGGGTGAAATAGGAGGAGGATGGCAATGGACTGAGAAGAACAAACTGCTGGGAGAGGGAACCTTCTAAAAATGCCTGCTCTCAGGAACATTGACTAGTTCAGAAGGTGTTGGAAGGGGGAAGGGTAATGAGTTTTCTTACTTGGGATTGGGACAGTTCACACGCCCCCTCCCTGCCCTCCCCCCCACGCGGAGAACCGGAAGTGCCGGGAGGCTTTTAAATCAAGCCCCGGCGTCTGCACCGCAGGACGCAAGCCGGCGTCCGCGAGCCGAAGGGCTGAGGCCAAAGGGTGCGGCCCTTTGGGGTCCTTCGGGGCCAGGAGGGGGGGAGGGGGGAAAGGTCTGTTGGGAAAGAGAGTGGAAGGGGGATGAGGTGGGGGAGAAGGGAGGGAATGTAGGTGGGGGGGTTGTATTTGTGCTGGAGGAGGAGAGGAGGGAGGGAGAGGGGCAGGAAGGAGGGGGTTTGTATGGAGTTAAGGATAGTGGATTGTTGGAGAGGGATTATTGGAGGGTGGTGGAAAAAGGGATAGGGGAGTTATGTTGTGATGGGGTATCGTGGGTAGGGTTAGGTAAGGAATTAGGAGAGTGGGAAGAGTTAGATGACCTAGTACTGATTAGTGATGTGGGTTTAGTGGGGCCGCCTCCCCCTGGTGAGAGGGGGGTGGAGGTGGTAAGGTTTTCTGCGGGGGCGATAGGAGATAAGACAGTGGCAGGTGGGATTTATCCTGTGTTCGTGGGAGAGGTGATTGAGTGGGATATAGGTTAGGTGGGTATGTGATTATGGAGAGGTTGGAGTGTTATGACCGGGGTCCCTGCGTGGACTATCCGGAATGTGATTTTGTCAATTTGTAAAATTTGTAGGCCCTTGGTCCATTGTGGGGCCTAAGGGGCTGATGGGGTGGGTATTATTGTATTATTATACATCCGGCAAATGTATAATTTCCTGTTGTGCGCCGCCTCGAGTCTCCGTAAATGAGTGCGGGATATAAATAAATATGAAAAAAAACCACAAAAAAACTTGCTGTGCCCGCCTTACTGCAAGCCCCATTGGCTCCAAGCAGCCTAGCTCATGGCCAATCACAGCCTGCCAAGCCAGTGGTCTGAGGAGAAAAGGAATGATGATTGGGCAGGCTGGCTGCTACTCCAAGTCTCTCCACCCCTGGTGCCTGGAAGGCTGCTCCTCAGCTGACACACACACCCCGCCCCCAGGTCAGACAGTGGTCAACTGGTCACTTACTGGTCACATTTCTCCTGCCCAAACCATCTGAATGCAATCCGAACCGACCAAACTGTTCGGTCATTTCAGAGTTCAGTGTTGGGTTCGGTTCGGTCGGTTTGGGTTCAGGTTCGGGTTTGGTCGTCCAAACGGACCAAGTCGGTCCAAACTCCAAACTTCCAAACCGCGTTTGCACATCCCTAAATTTTCATCCGTACTCCAGTCCGTGAACTCCACTCCTCCTCTGTCCCCTCTCTCACCCTCCCACGCCTCCCCTGCTTCCCTAACCGCCTCTGTAACTTCTTCCTAGCTGCCCTCCACGCCTGGAACTCCCTCCCTGCCCACATCTGCCTTGCCCCCTCCCTTCATACCTTCAAATTCCTCCTCAAGACCCACCTCTTCCGCTCTGCCCTCCCCAACTCCTTGCTCCCCTCCCCTAATTCCTGCTGATACCTTCTATTCAGTAAAATTTGTTACCTGAGGTCTGTGTACTCATATCCTCACCACACGGACCAGCCAGCCATCATTCTCGTTGTAACAAAGCAAAGCACGTGCACCTGGGACCTCACATCTTTGTGAATATTACACCCCTTGTCTCTCCCTCTGTTCCCCTTCGTTCATCTCCTTTAACTCTTTGTAAAGTGACAAGTACATTGCTGGTGCAATAAATAAATAATGAACACTTTATTGCGTGGTCTTCGACCATTGCAGTAATATATACTAAACTTTGAAAGGAATATATGCACCATACAGATAATACGCGAACAGGGAACAAATAAGTACATAACATTAAAGAAAAGTACAAGGTTGGAGCACCAGCCATGTATCTTTTTGTCATTATATCTATCTGCAGTTTTACTAACAATAATTCACAATGGTTCAATACGAGCCCGACTTACACCTGACAATAAGGGCAGGTGCACAACAGCCATTAACAACACAGACTGGGCACGTCCTTACACCATTGCCCCAACATACCCTAAGAGCCCCTGAACCATTGCAAAACAGTGCCTTAACTAAGGGAAAAGGAAAGCAAACTCCAAAAAAGATTTTCTGAGATGGACAGTATGAAGGAGGTATGTGGCAATATTTTTAATGGACTCGGAGTCCGAGCTATTAAGTATCAGGGATAGAAGTGCATGGTCAGATCTGCCCGGATACTTTTCTATAATCGCCTGCATATACACCTGGCTGGGTTTGTCATATAAACGGTAGTGCAGAACTATATGGGCCACTGTCTCAGCGGAAAGATTGTCATAGGGGCTCGGAAAAGGGAATACCACGAGCTCAACCCTCAAAGACAGCCAAGGGAAGCACATTGAATCAGGCAGACCATATTAATAGTTTGACCCTACCTGAGATGGGGACCATAAGATAATCCACGACTTGCCCCGGATCTGGTACCCAAGCCAAATAATCCCACATATGGGGTGACAGCCTGAGTTTACCCAGCTCACACTGTTATCCCAGACCCCTGGTCCCCCCCCAAAGCATATGTACCCCCCTATTGTGATAGGACCCATGGGTCGGCAAAACCCACAGGGGTAACCAATGGCAAGTAGGCTTGGGGAAAAACCCCACACTGGATGCAAAAAAGGGGGGGCTTGTAAAATAAGGATCGGCCCAACCACCCAGCTCATAGCCAAAAGGGACCACTCGTGGAAAAATACCAGCCTAAGGTTGAGAAAGAGACTAGAAGGGAGAGCCCTCAGAGTAAAGAATGGAGTCACCTTGTTGTAAGAAAGGACTGGTAGCCATGATCCAGAGCAGTAACATCCTATCTCCTCATTCCCCAAAAGAAACCCATCACACACTCGTATCTTGAAGCCTGTCGTTAGGCCCTTCCTTCCCTCCCTTCACTTCCTCTTACTTCCTCTGTAAAAGGTATCTGGTGCATCTAGTATAGCCCTTTTTGTCATGGAAGCAAAAGTTTTGGTTCTTCCCCTCATTAGCCCATTGTACACCCCAAGCGACCCTTCGTAGCCTCCCAAACTCCTTTGTCCAGCACCCTTTAACTGCCCCTGCTTTTCCCAGAAACCTTTGAGAAATCTTGGGACCCAGATACATGCAGGTCACTCTCTGCGTATCTGAGTTGAGAGATTTCCCAGTCTCTGGTCTGCCCCTTCTTTTTTACTCCATCCCCCGAACTCCACTGGATCCATGGGCCGCCTGTCCTATCTCAACAGCCAAAGAAAGGTAACCACAGGTTCAGACTTTCACAGCCAACTGGGGAAGCCCTGTCTCTCTCCCTCTCTCCCCCCCTCCTCTCTCTCTCTCCCTTGTTCGCATTTTCTGGCTCCCCATCGTTGAGCTGACACCGAACCCTCCCCCCTTCTCCTACCATACTCCCAGCAAGCCTCTTGTATTTTCCCCTTTTAAATCCCACCAGCCAAACCGGGGCTGTGTTTCTCTGTTTTTTTATAGCAATAAACTTCTTATTGGACACCTGTGTGTGTGTATCTCTCTCTCTTTCTATGTGGGGAGGATACATAAACTTCCTGTAGCACGTACTGTCCTCAGCTTGATCCTTTTGAACACGTGGAGACCCTGGTTTAAGTCATTAAGCTAATTCCCCCTGAAGTTTAAGGAATGGTGGATATTGGGGTACCCACCCCCCAATAGTCATGAGTGGGAGGGGGTCTCCTGTTAACAGCACTGCCTGCCCATATCCTCCAACCGCAACAGCACCTTTTTCCTATGTGAAGTCGGAAGCTTATGCTGCAGGTACTCAGGGGAGAGTCCCATCCCTCTTAACTGCTCCTCTACCCTTGTTATCCATTGACTATGAAATGAGTCCTCTCTAGCATCCCTTAGGAGTTGAGAACCATTATCAAAGGTGAATTTGAACCAAAATTTCAGAGCTGGTACATTGGCCGAATAACTACTAAGGGGGTGCCCCTTGGGGCCCCCACCTTGCTGGTGTTATATAGATGCATAATAATAATAATAATAATAATAATAATAATAATAATACGGCAGAAAAAGCCGCCGGCACTGCCTGCGGAAGAAGCCAATGGTGATGGAAGAAGCCATGTGTCTCTGGCTGGTTGTCTGTCTCCACCAGAAGTCACCCCACCTTTATGTTCAGGCCTGCATAGAAAAGGTGTCACATTCATAGGTCTCTTCAAAAATACCACTTTATTCTCCATCTTTTAGTATTCATTTTTTTCTTCAGGATTCCACTCATGCCTGACTGTGGCATCCGTTTCATAAATAAAGCAACAACTCAAAACACACAGTTTCCCCCTTCAGTTTCACGTTTTAGGGATACCCACAAAGGTTCTTTCCTGATTTGGAGGCAGTTCTTTAAATTCCCATATTTCTCCAGAATTCTCTGGTGGCCTCCCCTTTAGACTACCAGCCCAGGTTTGTATGAACAGGGTCACCTGAACTGCACTGTTAAGATGCCTGCCCTACACAACCTTCTGCCAATCAGGTCTCAGCTTTGTAGACCCGTACAGGCACTCCTGCTAGGGAATGAACCTTCTCTTTGCCTATTCCAAGGTGATGATTTGTAAACTATCACAACATCACAGACATACATTGAAAACGTAGCATCTATTTGTCACATGAAGCAAGCCCCAAACGCCATGCCCTGGAAGACTGAGTTCAGGGGAAGGAAGAGGTGATGAAGACATGGACTAAAGGATAAGAGATGGATCCAGATCACAGAGCCATGATTTAAACTCACACCTAACCAGCCCATAGACTTTCTACTAATTTTCAGAATGCCATACAGAAGGAAAAAGGTTGCCACTGCAGAAACTGACAATGATTTTTTTACCTCAATTATTTTTTATAAAGGCTATAAAAACCACAAAGCACTAGATGTACTCTTGCATGTAACTGCAGACCATCTCCCTCCCTCCCTCCCCCTCTCGCCTCCCCCCCCTCTCTCTCTCACACACATACACACACACACACACAGAAATGCTCTTAATTCAAATTTTGTAAGTCTTGCATTGTTTATATATGTATTTAAGACAACACCACTTCCATTACACTAGCCTTGAAGCATTCAGCTTCATCCCCATTAAGGTACAATCTTAAACCTTCATCCCCATTACGGTACAATCTGCTCTTAGACCTTGAGGGTAATAAATAAATAGAGAGTATGTTAAATAGAAAAGAAAAACTATCTAATGTCATAAAATACAATGGAGTATTCTGAGCTTACATTTTTACCTTGCAGCCTCACATTTATAATAGACACATCAACAGTCCCAACACAAATAAACCTAAGAGCTCTTCTAAACTCTAGGTAATGGATTCACTCTTTTGCCAAAGACGTATGTCTCCATTGAACTGGTCATAATGCACAGCTTCAGTAAACTGTCATGTCTTGTAATACAGTAAGATCAGTGCCAATTATCTTTACTGGCTGATGCAATTTCAGACAAAGCATTTTGACTTTCAAATATGAAGTGATTAAATCTGTCATGTTCTATGGTGCTAGTCATTAATGTGTGTGGTGACTAGGGGTATGTATCCTGCCTGGGAAACTAGGTAGACAGGTCTGATGCTTTGGGGAATAGGCAACTGGTTCTAGGAATGGTTTTTCTGCCCCTGAGATGGGGCCCTTTGCCCATCAGATACTCTCTTCCCCCCCCCAACCCCGCCCCCTCCTCTCTCTGTGTCTCAGGCTTGTTCGGGTAAGGGCTATATGGAGATCCTTCACTCAGGATTGCTACCTCATAACCTGGTGGCCTGAGGAGTTTTGCGGGGTCAGCCAGTTCTTTCTCAGGCAGAACCTGTATCCATGGAGTGGGACTCTCCTCTGTCAGGCTTTCAATCCTTGGCCCTAGAAACCAGTCAATTTTATATGCCCTGTGGAGCTTGTCTGGGCTCTCCATGTCACTTGCTGATGACATCACCACCATAGCAACCCCATTGCTAGGAGATCCATCCATCTATCAACAAAGGTCCACTTCATTTCCCACAGGACTGGTGTCACAATGTCCAAGGGTAAGAAAGTTCTTGGAAATTATGAAAAAGTCGAGGATAGAAGCACTGGCTGAATAGCATTACTTGGGGGGGAAGAAAGATGCTACTTTTATAGGAATTAGCAGGTGTTGCTCAATTGGGTGTTTACTGTTTTCAAACTTGATGCTACCATGGGTGGCCATGCTTACCTAGGCATGGTCACCCATGGTGGTGTCACGTTTATTCCTGCCCACCAGATGTTTGCTGTGGGTGGGAACAAACATACCCCAGACCATGGCATTAACTCTGGGTTGTGTCCTGGGCTCTCTGCCAGCATACATCCCAGCGTTAGCCCTGCCACAATCCAGGGAAGCCATCACCAGACCGTGGTAGAGCAGGTCATCATGTATGATGGCATGTGCTACATTACTCTGGCAGGTGGCCAGAGCTTTTTCTGGTTGGCACAGCAGCCTCATAGGCTGATGCACCCTCCCATAAAGAAGGGGTCAGGGCCGCACTGAGCATCACGGGGGTGGGACCATGCAGACCACAACCGTACATCCCCCTGTCCTCTACCTGTCTCCTCCCCAGCCCCGGTCACCATCATGTTTGTTTGGTGGTGCAGCCAGATCCTTCCTGGGGTGAGAACTCTCATCCTGGGCAGGATCAACGTGTGGTGGTGTACACCATTATGTACACAAGAACTATCCAAAAAGTAATCTGTCTCTGAAATGCTCTCTAATATGAATGGGAGAATCATTCTGAGATTATTGGAATGGCTTTCTTTGATACCAAAAATATTATTTGTTCTTCACATGAAGAAATACATGTTGAAATAAAGTTTGAGCACTTCAATTGTCACTGAACCCCAAATCAATGTGGGTAATCTCTGGCCTGAAGCAAGGACATTGGCACATTGGGCTTTGGCACATTTGGAAACTGGCAAAATTCCGATTGACTTAATGGTGGAGATTTATGCGAATTTTGGGTGCAATCCAATGGGTCACTTACGCTGACCTCTACTTGTGCCACAAACTCTGAAAGCATGTGCTCGATCATGCACATGCGCCATGCGAACAGCAGAGCCATGCTGGGCAAAGGCCCAGCCGGGGCTGATGTGACCACCGAGCCCACACACATGGTAGCCCAGGGGGATGAAGCAGGCACAGTTCCTGCATGGGAGAAGAACCAACAGTCATAATGGGCAATCCATTCCCAGTTTTTCACTCCCAGCTCCCAACAGTACGAAGTTAAACTTATAAGCTATTTGGCCAATAGCCATTAATGGACCTAATCTACAAGAGCTTATCCACTTCCAGGCCTTTTAAAAACCCAACTATACTACTGGGTTTGACATGTCTTTTGGCAACAAATTCCATTAGTTAATTATGCATTGAGTGAAAAGTACTTCAATTTATTTGTTTTAAATATACCAGCAACAACTTTCCTGGAGTGTCCCCTAGTTCTAATACTATTTGAGAGGGTAAATAACCTTTCCCTATCTACTTGTTACACACCACTCAAGATTTTATAAACCTCTGTGATGTCCCCTCTCAGTCTTCTCTTCCCTAAGCTGAAGAGACCCAGCTTGTCAAGGCTCTTTTTGTACGGAAGCTGTTCCATACCCTTTATCATTCTCGTTGCCCTTCTCTTTTTTGAGATGGGGTGACAAGAACTGCACACAATATTCTAGATGCAGGCACACCATTGATTTGTATAGAGGCATTATGACATCCTCAGTTTTATTCTCTATCCCTTTGCGAATAACTCCTAACACTGTTTGCTTTTTTGACTACTCCTGCACACTGGGCTCAGGATTTCAGTGTATTATCCACAATCACTCCCCGATCATTTTCCCAACTGGTAACTCCTAGATTAGTACCCAGAATTGTGTACTCATAGTTAGAGTTATTTTTCCCTATGTGGTGCATCACTTTGCACTTACTCACATTAAATCTCATCTGCCATTTAGATGCCCAGGCATCCAGTCTGCTAAGATCCTGTTGCAATTCTTCACAGTCTGCTTGTGTTTTAACTACCTTGAATATCTTGGTGTCATCTGCAAATTTGATCACCTCACTCTTAATGCCTTTTTCCAGATGATTAATGAATACATTAAACAGCACCGGTCCCAATACAGATCCATGGCACCACTTTTTACATCTCTCCATTGTGAAAACTGACCATTTAGTCCAATTCTTTGATTCCTATCCTTTAACAGTTAACAATCCATAGTAAGATGTGGCTCGTATGCCCAATGACAACCAGATGTTCACCCCACCCTGAGGCAGGCAGGCAGGCAGGCAACCAGCTACTACATGATGTATCCTCCAAAAAAGGCTGGGGAGGCAGCACATAGTAATGTTGTCCAAAGTGGGAAAACCCTGCCCAAATTGGGTTAAGGGAACCACCTCCTGTGTGGTCATGCCATGCAACCCTGCCATGAAGTGGGGTCTGTTGGGCACACAGGAACATGCTACTTCTTCCCACCCAATATATGATTGGAGGAAGATGGCCTCAGAGGAGAATGCACCCACTTCCCTGCCACCTAACAGCTGGTCATGAGGCGGGAGGGGCTGGGACGTATCTGCAGCCTCTTCCCAGAACTCCTGCCTCTATGATCAGCTATTGGGTGAGTGAATCAGGGGGAAGGGGACCTGGGGAAAGTGTGCACACCCCAAATAGGGATGTGCGAACGCAGTTTGGAATGTTCAGTGTTCGGCCTGAACTCGTCCATTCGGATGGCCAAACTGAATGGCCGAACTGAACACCCGAAGTCTCAAAAAGCGCGAGCGCGTTCAGATGAGTTTGGGTGGGGGAAACATGACTGGCAGGCCTGGGGAGGGGAGTTGATGAGCAGACTTCCTGGCACCAGGGGTGGAGAGGCTTGGACTAGCAGCCAGCCTGCCCAATCACCATCCCTCTTTTCCTCAGACCACTGGCTTTTCCGTCTGCGATTTGCCACGGGCTAGGTTGCATGGAGCCAATGGGGCTTGTGGTAAGGCGGGCACAGCAAGTAACAAAAGTCATAGCCCTCCCCCCCTTCCAACTCCTTCTGAGCTAGCCACTGATTCTGTCAGCAGACGTTTTCAGAAGCCTCCCTCTCCCAGAAGTTTGTTTTCCTCCCAATCTATTGCCATCCTCCTCCTATTTCACCCATTTCCACACATTTACCTCCATAGTTTCATTTATTTAGATCAGATTAGATAGATGTAGGTGTTATTTTTATTTTTTACCCCTCCCTGCGTACTAGGAATGTGCGAACAGAATGGAGTTTGGATGTTCAGCAGTTCAGTCCAAAAACTCAGTTCAGATTCATGGGTTCAGTCACGCAGAGTTTGAACCACCACGAAAGTTCAGAAAGTTCAGCCATGCCAGAGGCTTGGGGCATCCCAGGGCTGCCAGTGGGGGCATGTCAGGCTGTCAAAGACATAGCAGCAGCAGCAGAAACTAGGAAGGCTTGGCGTTTGGCACCCCTGCTTGCCCGGGCAGGTGGGGCACATAACCAGTGGCACAGACAGCAGAGGAAGCATTGCCCCTGGAGGTGCCCTGGGTGCCATGACTGGCCATCTGAGATTCAGAGGCAGCAGCAGCAGCAGCAGCAGCAGCAGCAGCAGCAGAGCCCAGGAAGGCTTGGGGCTTGTTAGCTGTCCTGTCACCCCTACTTGGCTGGGCATTGCAGGCTGCCAGGCATCGATGGAGCAACAGCAGACATTGGATTGCCCAGTAGCAGAACCCATGGCACAGCAGAGGCAGCAGAAGTGGACATTGGATTTCCAGGGCACAGAACCTATGGCACAGCAGAGGCATCAGAAGTGGACATTGGATTGCCGGGGCACAGAACCCATAGCACAGAAGATGCAGTAGAAGCGGACATTGGATTACTGGGGCACAGAACCCATGGCATGCCATGAAATTATGGCTCCCCTTGACTGTAACATAGGCCCCCTGATGGTGGGTCCTGGGGTTGGAGTGGCTGACTGTTTCTTGATGCGGTGGAATGACGACTCCCATGGAGCAGAATGACGACCCCAGAACCCTGATGGTGGGTCCTGGGACAGGAGTGGCAGCTTTTGGATGAAGTGTAATGACAGTACTCCCTTCCTGTAACATAGGCCTCAGAACCCTGATGATGGCTCCTGAGGTTGGAGTGGCTGGCTGTTTCTTGATGCCATGGAATGATGGCTCCCTGTGAGAGGAATGATGTCCCCAGAACCCTGATGGTGGGTTCTGGGGCTGGAGTTGCATCTTCTGGGTGAACTGGAATGACAGCCCTCCCTGCCTGTATCATGGGCCCCAGAACCCTGGCGGTGGGTCCTGGGGCTGGAGTGACTGGCTATTTCTTGACGTGGTGGAATGACAGCTCCCTGTGAGTGGAATGACATCACCAGAACCCCAACAGTGGGTCTTGGGACTAGAGGTGCAGCTTCTGGATGAAGTGGAATGACAGCCCTCCCTGCCTGTATCATAGGTCCCAGAACCCTGGCAGTGGGTCCTGGGGCTGGAGTGACTGGCTATTTCTTGAAGTGGTGGAATGACAGCTCCCTGTGAGTGGAATGATGTCACCAGAACCCCGACAGTGGGTCTTGGGACTAGAGGTGCAGCTTCTGGATGAAGTGGAATAACAGCTCTCCCTGCCTGTAATGTAGGCCCTAGAACCTTGATGGTGGGTCTTGGGGCTGGAGTGGCTGGCACCCCTACTTGGATGGGCATTGCAGGATGTCTGGCATCAATGGAGCAGTGGCAGAGGACTGGCCAGGGCTTGGTGGCTTTAACCCCTGCTTGGCTGGGAGTTGCTGACTGGCTGGTATCGGTGGAGCAGTGGCAGAGGCCTGGCCAGGGCTCGGTGGCTGGCACCCCTGCTCAGCCAGGCATTTCAGGCTTGCTGGCCTCAATGTGGGACACTTGCAGAGAAAGAAGTGGAACAACACATCCCTCCATGCCTGAAATGAAGGCCCCAGAACCCTGACAGTGGGTCCTGGGGTTGGAGTGGCTGGCACCCCTGCTCAGCTGGCATTGCAGGCTGTCTGGCATCCGTGGAGCAATGGCAGAGGCCCAGCCAGGCTGTCACCCCTACTTGGATGGACGTTGCAGGCTGGCATACTACTTGACTGAGCTCAAAAAGGTCTATTACAAATTGGGCAAGCCTTGCGCAGTGGTAAATCTTGTGGACACCCAGCCCCCACCCACTGGCATACTCATCCGAGCTATGCCCTTCTACAAGAGTGCAGAACGAATGGATGACATGCAGTACCAGCAGCAGACATTGGATTCCCTGGGCACAGTAACTGTGGCTGGGACCTCTGCTCAGCTGGGCATTGCAGGCTGGCTGGCATAAGTGGAGCAGCGGCTGAGGCCTGGCCAGGGCTCGGTGGCTGGCACCCCTGCTTGCCTGGGTGTTTCAGGCTGGCTGGCATCAATGGAGCAGCGAAAGAGACCCGGCCAGTGCTCGATGGCTGGCACCCCAGCTCAGCCAGGCATTGCATGCTTGCATACTAGTTTCCAGTTCTGAACAAGCTATTCTGCCAATTGGTCAAGCCTTGCCCAGTGGTGAATTATGTGGCCACGCAGTAGCAGACATTGGATTGCTGGGGCACTGTACCCATGGCACAGCAGAAGTAGCAGCAGACATTGGATTCCCGGGGCACAGGACCCATGTCACAGAAAACAGAGGTGGCATTGGCAGCAGCAGTGGACATTGGATTCCTGGGGCACAGAACCCATGGCACAGACAGCAGAGGAAGCATTGCCAGCAGCAACAGACATTGGATTGCCTGGTAGCAGAACTCATGGCACAGACAGCAGAGGCAGCATTGGCAGCAGCAGTGGACATTGGATTGATGGGGCACAGAATCGGTGGCACAGACAGTAGAAGTGGCATTGGCAGAAGCAGCGAACATTGGATATCCGGGGCACAGAACCCGTGGCACAGACAGCAGATGTAGCATTGGTAGGAGCAGCAGACATTGGATTGCCTGGTAGCAGAACCCGTGGCACAGACAGCAGAGTAGCATTGGCAACAGCATCAGACATTGGATTGATTGGGAACAGAACCCGTGGAACAGCAGAGATGACAGCAGCAGGATTTGCCTTTTCACAGCACCCATGAAGCCAGGATGGTAGGATTTGCCAGGGAAGAGCTCCCATACAGCAGCAGACAGGAGCACCAGGATTGCGTGGGCACATTTGGATTTGCCAGGGCAGAGCACCCATGGACCAGCAGACAGCAGCAGTGGGATTATGAGGCCAGTGGGGCACATCACCCAGGGTTGCCAGGGTAGGCAGACAGGCACCTTGGCATGAGAGGCAGGCAGACTGGGGCAGGGATTCAGCCTTGCCTACAGGGTGGGCAAACAGGGAGCATGGCATGAGCATGGGAAGTCAGACTGAGGCAGGGCTTTAACTTGGCCACCTGGGTGGGTGGGCAGACAGGCAGTGTGGCATGAGCAGAAAGCAGCCTGAGACAGGTTTTGATCTTGGCCATTTGGTGGGCAGGCAAACAGGCAGTGTGGCATGAGCATGAGAAGGCAGCGTGAAGCAGGGTTTGATCTTGGCCATTTGGTGGGCAGGCAAACAGGCAGTGTGGCATGAGCATGAGAAGGAAGAGTGAAGCAGGGTTTGATCTTGGCCACCTGGGTGGGCGGGTGGGCAGGCAGCGTGGCATGAGCATCAGAAGGCTGGCTGAGGCAGGGTTTGATCTTGGCCATTTGGGCAGGCAGGCAGACCTTCAGGAAGTGAGGAATGAACATCGGAAGGCTGGCTGAGGCAGGCTTTGATCTTGGCCACCTGGGAGGGTGGGAAGACAGGCAGTGTGGCATGAGATGCAGTAGGGAAGGGAGGCTGGGACCTTGGCAGGGCACTCAGATATTCTGTGCAGCACGCAGAAGAGAAAGCCAGTCAGATAAGTGGGCCAAGATCATCTAGTCAGAGGCTGGCTGGCAGGCTTACAGCTTCCCAATGCCATCCTGCGTCATGAGGTCAGTCAGATAGGTCCGTTGAGGCCATCTAGTCAGAGAGAGAGGCATGGTGGGCTCTGAGCATTGGGAGGGAGAGACAGCACCTCAGCAGCAGCAGCCCAGATTGAGAAGGAGCCCCATCCCAAGACTGCCCCTGGCATGGGATGGCGTGTGCCACAGCACCATCAATCCATGTCCAGGGGCAGCTCGCGGAATCCCAGCAGCAGAAGGTTGACCTTTATAAAAAGCAATTGCTCCACCAACTTGGCCCCCAGTCTCAGGTGTTGCGGTGAGCAAATGTCCTCCACGATGGAGAACACCAGCTCGCTGGGGACACTCGTTGGTATGCAGGACAAGAGACCTTTGGCCACTTTGTACAGGGAGCTAAGGTTGCCTGCCCCGATCCCCTTCTCCCCCAAGCCCAGAGCATCCCTGACCACCAGGTGAAGGGTGTGTGCAATGCAAGGGATGCTGGTTAAGTCCCCCTCATGGACTGTCCTCAATATGTTTTCTGCGTTGTCCATCACCACATACCCCTTGGTGAAGGGCATGCCTGGTGTGACCCACTCCCTCATCATGGAGGTCAGGGCTGCCTGGATGTTCCGAGTGGTGTGGGGGCCATCCATGACTTCTGCCTGAACCAGGGTCCACCTATACCCTGCTTCGGGACCCCTCCTGCCACTGCCAAATGCACCTCCTGCCACTGCCAGGGTGCTATCACTGCCAGGTAGGCATGCTGCGCGTTCCTACTCGACCACAGTTCTGTGGTGAAGGGGATGGTGGCATCCCCAGCCCTTGCCAGCTGCTCCCTCATCTGCTCATTTAAAGCCAGGTACAGGGCTGGCGCCACCTGCTGACTCAGGGTGGTGCATGTGAACAACTTAAACGGGAGCCAGGAAGTGAATCAGGTGCCTAAACCCTAAGGATGTGCGAACCCCCGGGGGTTTAGGGTTCGGCCCTTTTGGGGTTTGACTGAACCCAAAACAGTTCGGTTCAGCCCGTTTGGGCTGAACCCATTCAGAGGGGTCGAACCTTTTGGGTGGGGTGGTGGTTTTCCCTCCCCCCTCCAGGCTGCCCAGGTGAAAGGGGTGCTGGGGAGCCCCTTTCCCCTGCCAAGCCTGGGAATTTATTTATTTTTTAACCTCCCTACCCCACACACCCTGCCCAGCCTGAGAATCTTTTTAACTGCCCCACCCCAGGGATCGCCCTACCTGGTGGTGCCAAGGCTCTGGCCCTGGGTCTGGCAGTGGCAGCTGCGGTAGCGGTGTTCCAGAGCACTTCAGGCTTCTATGAGACCTTACGGTTTGACCTGGAAGGCCTAGTAGCAGCCTGAAGCACTCTGGAGCATTGCTACCACTGGACCAGCCGCCACTGCTTCCGGTGCTGCCACTTCAGCCACCACCAGACCTGGGGCCAGAGTCCCAGTACCACCAGGTAGGGTGATCCCTGTGGTGGGGGGGGTTAAAAAAATACCCAGGCTGGGAAGGGTGTGTGTGCTCCCTGACATCCCTTCCACCCGTGCAGCCTGGAGGGGAAGGGAAAACCGGGTTCCTCCCTGCCCCCCGTCCCCTCCTGAAGAAGTTCAGAGCCCGAACTTTGTTAGGTCACTTCGGGGTGGGGGGTCGGTTTCGATTTGGGGTGTTAGCGAATGGCCATCACCCCAAGTTTGGGCCGAACCCTGATCTTCCAAACCGCGTTCACACATCACTAATAAATCCCATGTCCCCGACCACCAAGAAGGGCTGCCCATCGAGTGCTGTCATTTCCCCCAACATGTGCGTGGCTTTCAGTTGAAAGCCATGCCACCCTCCATGTCCTGCAGCTGCCGATGGACTAGGCAGATGCCCCCACCCCAGCTCCTCCATGGTGCACTGATGCTGCTGCTGCTGCAGTGCTCCTCCTAGCAGCGATACTGCTCCTGCTAGTAGAGCACAGCATTATGACATCCCTTGAGGTGCCTTGCCATGGCAGCTGTACCAAGGTTGGGGAGCACCTGCCCATGCCTCACCACCTTCTGGCACAAACTACACTGCACCTCCCTGGGATCATCTACCCGCACCAACTTAAGATGCACCCAGATGGAAGATTTTTTGCCGTTTCCTGCCTTCTGGCCCACACCGAGTGATGCACCGCTGACAGTGCTGCTGGGAGGGGAAGAACATGGTGACAACAAAGCTCTTGAAGGGAGAGCCATCACCTCAGCATCAGACACCTCCTCCTCAGGACTAGTGTCTGCCTCACTGTCCCCAATCAGAGTGATGTCCCACAAAGTGGATGTCACAGCAATGGGGTATCCAGGGGACAAGGATTGGGAAGACCCCTCCAAAGGAAGGGAGGGAGAAGGACCCCCATATGGGGAACTTATGGAAGAGACTACGGGGGGAAAGGACCTCTCAGTGTTTCTTGGAATCTCCAGAGACTGCTCTCATCTTGATGCCAAGGAGCCTATTTCAGAGAGGGCCTGTTTCATCATCGAGGTCAGGGAGCAGACTTAAAACCCACACACCAATACCCACATACAAGGAGAGGGAGTCAAACACATGGGATATAGGGGAAGCAGAGAGGCAGGGATACAAAAACAGCACACGGAACACAAGGCCCCCCGAGAGGGAGTCAAACACATGGGATATAGGGGAAGCAGAGAGGCAGGGATACAAAAACAGCACACAACCAAAGGGGGAATACTTGCTACAGAAGCAGTGAACAATGCACAACTGCACCACACACATAGCAAAACCTCAAAGCGGGTAAGAGATGTTGCTCCACCAGCTTCCTGAGGCCACACCAGAGCTTAATTATCATCTGTGGCCAATCAGGAAGCTGAGCTGGGAGGCCAGACTGGGGAAACAAGCCCCAGCTGGGGGAGTGCGTAGACATACAAGGGGCAAGGAGACAAGGAAAAACACAGAGGAGGAATGCGGGAGGTTAGAAGGTCCACAAGGTGGCGCACACCCCAAGAGCACCCCTCCCGCATCCCAAAGGCATGGGTTTCTGCCTGGGACCCGACAGTAGAGTACTCAGGACCCTGAAGCTGATCGACTGCCCACCATGCTGCTTCCACTTTCCCTGTGCCCCCTATAGCTGCTGCTGCTGCTGCTACTCTCCCTGCTGCCATTGCCCAGGGATTGGGCCCTGCCTCTAGCTGCCGTGGTGGGATCCACCAGCCCTGGACTGCTGGGGATCACCTCAATAATGGGGGTTGGGGACATTGGTGGCCCTGCAGGAAAATCTGACCCCGAAGCATCTGCACCTGCTCCTGAAGCCACAGCAGAGACAGCCACAGACTCCTGGAGTACAGGCCTTCCAGTGCCCTGCATGGCAGTGGAGGACGCTGGCAGGAGGTGCTGCCAAACCACACCCCTGGTGCCACTGATGTGGCACTAGGGGTGCCAAAATCAGACCTGTGTAGTAGGGGCGTGGTAATGGGCTCGGGCTGCTGCTGATGCCTGTCACATGCCCCATTGCCCACATTGTGAGCAGCAGACCAGCCTCTCCTGCTTCCCTTCTCCATTTCTCCCACCCAAAGAATGCACAGGAAGATTTTATTTTTATTTTTTATTTATTTATTCAAATTGGTAATCTAATATTATATATATCTACACTAACTCTAATTGCTATTAACTATTCTAAAACCTATAGAACTAAATGGAATATTATTTAATATCTATCTATCTATCTATCTATCTATCTATCTATCTATCTATCTATCTACCCACCCAGGGATTAGGGGGGGAGGGAGGGGGAGACACAGACAGCTCACAACAAACAACACAGGGTACAAAACTGAAATGAAACCAAAATCAATCTAATCCTACTCTAAAGAAATCCAAAAACAGGCGAAGGGAATCAGGGATGGAATCTATACAGGGAGGAGGAAATGATTTAATGAGGATAGGGAGAAAGAACACAGGAAGGGGTAAAAAATTAATATAACACCGAAATCTATCTAATCTAATCTAAATAAATGAAACTATGCAGGTAAATATGTGGGAATGGGTGAAACAGGAGGATGATGGCAATGGATTAGGAACACAAACCGCTGGGAGAGGGAGACTTCTGAAAACGCCTGCTGACAGGATCAGTGGCTAGCTCAGAAGGAATTGGAAGGGGAGAGGGCAATGACTTTTGTTACTTGCTGCGCCAACCTTACCACAAGTCCCATTGGCTCTGTGCAGCTTAGCCCGTGGCCAATCGCAGTCTGTGAAGCCAGTGGTCTGAGGAAAAGAGGAATGGTGATTGGGCAGGCTGGCTGCTAGTCCAAGCCTCTCCACCCCTGGTGCCAGGAAGTCTGCTCCTCAGCTCCCTCCCACCCCCCGGGCCTGCCAGCCCTGTTTTTCCTGCCCAAATGCGGCCGAATGTATCCAAACATAGCCAAAATGTTTGGGGCTTTGGGCATTCAGTTTGGTCGTTTGGTTTGGCCGTTTGGTTCAGCCGTCCGAATGGGTCGAGTTTGGGCCAAACACTGAACATGCAAAACGCGTTCGCGCACATCCCTACTTGACAGGACTTAGAGACCATGCCCTGTCTGTTACAGAAAACCTAATGAGAAATATGTTGAATTCACAAATTCATGCTAAACCAATCATTCTCTTTTCCCCAGAGCCAACGGGGGTGGGGGTGGGGGTGAGAGAGCAGGGAATTAAAACTGTTGTATTATTCTCTGTCCAAAATGGGACATTATATGCAATGTTAGATGTCAATAATATCCCAGGAATAATTCCAGTATTAACTTAAACTTTTTACATATATCCCATGAGTTTCTGGAGATTAATGTAAAATAGAACAAAGGACTGAAATTATAATCTAGATCCTACTTGGAATCAAATACATGAAAGTCAAATTTTAAAAACATGAAAATAAAATATATTCAGGAAACTTCACAAATGAGCTACCAGATTGTGAAGTTCACAGAAACAGATATGAATATAACCTTCCAAGGACAATAGAAAGTTACAAATTAAATTCACAGGGGGGCTTGCTCTGGCCGTTAACTTTCAGGCTGTGAGTTTCCTTTCTAGTCAACTTCAGTTTATAACTAAACTCGCTTTCAGCAACATGGCTATACTTGTGTTGCAAAGCGTGCAGGAAAGGGTTTGTTTGATTAAAAACCCTATTTCTATAAGGGTTGCTCATTTAGGTTTTCATAGAACACAGAAAAAGCCCAACTTGGCATTTACATTCAAAACACAAAAAATGCCCTGGAATATTTGTGGATTAACATGCCTTTTGGCTCTCAATTTCCATTTCTAATCTAATGTAGTTAATATCAGTCTAGCAGTATGAGCATCTTTCAAGTTTCATGGTATATTTTGCTGGTCAGGGGGGGGAGTTTAGCACCAACAATTATGATGTATAGTAGTGGTTAGTGTTTTGATTTAGGCCCTTTTCAAATGGGCCACAGTGTGTGTGTGTGTGTGTGTGTGGCGGGGGGGCTGTGCCACGGTGCATATGCAGTGGGGGGAAGTCATTACATGGACACACTCTCATTTCCACATGCAGAGCAACCACCATTGTCACCAGTTGCTCTGTGTGTGGGTGCAGATGTTCAGTTTATTAGTATTAGTCTTTGCCATATCCAAAAATACAGCACAAAAGTAATTAAATCCAATGTATATAAAAATCTTAATTTACACCTAGCAATTCTCAGATAAAAATAACAAATAAAAACGATCACCACAAAGGATGATGATACATAATATAATATACATAAATTCTCTAACGAATTACCACAGGCAGAGAATGACAATTTACAGCTCTTGACTCAAGACTATCAGATTTAAAGCTGTAGTCTGAAGTCATATAGACTTTCTCTCGCACTCTAACAAGGACACAATAGGTAACTTGGGATTGTAATGTATTGAAATCATTGGAAGAAAAATAATTTTAAAAAAAACATAATTTGAACAGGCCAGGCAAATGGCCTGTGGGACAATAAGGACTCCACCTATACCAACCTTATATCAGAATAATATGGGGACACGCACAAAATGTGCTCCAAATCTTCAACAATTCCAGGAGTCATAACATAAGCAACATCTCAACATATATTCCACTCGTCCTCCTCCCTATTGTTACTGCTGTTTCCATTAAATGGAATCTTAATAGTGCAATCATCCTGTGGAGTGCAAATTTTGGTAACTTTATCAGGTAGGTTTCAAAGGAGAATTTGTCTTCTAAGGATACAGCGGTGAAATTCTATTGTTTGCAATACTTGCCATATCAGAGCGGAATGAGGTATCTAAAATCCTTTGTCGAATAGTAGGAATCATCGTAGTCAGCGGCAGAGAGAGACAAAAGTCAGGAGACAAACCTATCTCATAGAGAGTCTGACTAATTTCTTTCCACCAGCTATACTTTAAGGAACCTTTATGCAAACACTGTTCCACCCAACACCGATAGGCCAGCCGTGAAGCAAACCTTCAAATGTGGCACCTTGTCCCAATAAGATACTGTTCTTATCTTAACCAAAATCACTGAATGTAATCCCATCTCCAACCTTAACAGATATTGGGGTTGCCCTAGAAACTTCTAGTAGTCCTCTAATAAATTTTTTTCAACACTCTCTACATCCTCGTTATAAGCAGAGAAAGATAATTTAGCCCCAAATAAAATTTGGACCAGATATTTTCTTTTGAAAACCTCCAGAACTGCAGAAACTTCTGAATAGCAAGCAGTTCTGTAGTGGTTCAAGATCCCTGCAACTGAGACGTTAGGCCTAGGGATGTGTGAACAGAATGGGGTTCGGATGTTCGGCCGTTCGGTTCAAAAAGCGAATTCGGGTTGGTCTGAAAAATGAGTTTGGGTTCAGTTGTATGGTTCGTTCGAATGTTCAGACCCGCTGCGAGGCTTGAGGCACTCCAGGGATTCCCAAGAATGCCCGTGGCGGCATGGCAGGCCGTCAGAGACCCAACAGCAGCAGCAGCAGAAGAGACTGGGAAGGCTTGGCGCTTGGCACCTTGGATTGCCCGGGCAGGCAGGCTCAGCGCTTGGCCCCTTGGGTGCCCGTGGTGGCATTGCAGGTCATCAGAGACCCAGCAGCAGCAGAGACCAGGAAAGCTGGACGCTTGGCACCCCGGGTTGCCCGGGCATTGCAGGCTTGGCTTGTATTCAACAGAACTAAAGAAGCTCTATTACCAATTAGTCAAGCCTTGCCTGGTGGTGAATCACGTGCATACCCAGTAGCAGACATTGGCTTGCCAGGGCACAGAACCCTTGACACAGACAGCATAGGCAGTATTAGCAGCAGCAGTGGACTTTGGATTACCCGGGCACAGAACCCGTGGAACAGTAGAGACGGCAGCAGCAGGATTTGCCTGTGTGCAGCCCCCATGGAGCCAGGATGGTAGGATTTGCAAGGGAAGAGCTCACATACAGCAACAGACAGCAGCAGCAGGATTGTTTGGGCAGAGCATCCATGGACCAGCAGACAGAAGCAGCTGGATTACCAGGCTAGTGGTATGAGAGGCAGGCAGGCTGGGGCAGGGTTCGAGCTTTGCCTACAGGACAGGCAGACTGGCAGACTTCCAGCTCTACTTAGGCACCATATACTTAAAACAGCACCTCCTCTTTTATCCCCCTGCCAGGTTTTCATCTCACGGGAGTACCCACCCCACCCCCCACCCCCGTCTTATATGCAAGTGGCCTAAGTGAATCCAAGAAGACAATACAACTTGTAAAATTATCCTTGTGATCACGCTGTTCCTTGTTTATCAAGTGAATTTCAGTAAACATTTCCTGTGTTTCCTTTTTTGCTACTTCTGATAGTACCATGAAAAAGTTTCCCACTATGTAGTCACATCCACATATTTCAAAAGTCAACAAATTCAAAACATCCAATTAATTAAAAAAATTAATATTTGTTACCGATGAATTATTAGCAACAGCTTGTGCCTGCCAGCAATTTATAAATGAATTGTTAGAGGTTTACTAATGTGAAGGTTGTTGCAATTTGTCATGGGTCCAATCCTGACTCTATTGACTAAAATCTCATTGATTTTTATTAAATTAGAATTGTGCTCTATTATCCTCTCTGGACAAAAGAATACTTTTGTTTAGCCACAAAACAGTCATGGGGCACCATCTTCTACCTGTGGAAGTCAATGGGAAAACTCTCTGTACTGGTGAAGGATTCACCCATGGTGTTGGACAATGAAAATTCTATTAGCCCTATCATTTTCTGAGCACCTCATAATATTTAATGTACTTACACTCTCATCCTTCTAGATCTCTCGGCCATTTTTGATACCGTGGACTATGGGCTGCTGCTGAGGAGACTGCGTGACCTGGGGAGTCTAGACGGGACCATTCTTGAATGGTTCCGCTCATTCTTCTCGGGGAGGAGCCAATGGGTAGTGTTGGGGCAGGAGACATCGTGCCCCCGTACTTTACCGTGTGGTGTTCCGCAGGGTTCGATCTTGTCTCCGCTGTTGTTTAACATCTATATGCAGCCCTTGGGGGAGGTTGTGAGAAGGTTCGGGGTGCGATGTCACCAGTATGCTGATGATACTCAGCTGTACCTCTCTTTTTCTACTGACCCAGACCCTGCT
>QEPC01002663.1:345931-456235 GCA_003113815.1 Sphenodon punctatus
ACGATGGAGAGGGCATTCTCGGTAGTGGGACCGCGGCTGTGGAACTCCTTTCCGGAGGAAGCTCGCCTGACCCCTAGCCTGTTAACATTCCGGCGTAACTGTAAGACCTGGCTGTTTGCCCAGGCCTTTGGGAGGAAGGGTGAGTAGGGTGGGGGTTTTTTAGTTCCCCCACCTATTTTTGGTTTTTATACTGCTATCTAGCCCTATTAATTATTTTTATAATATTTATGATTATTTTTAAACTGTTTTTATTGTATTTTAAAATGCTGGAAGCCGCCCCGAGCTGCATGGCAGGAGGGGCGGGGTAGAAGTTTATAAATAAATAAATAAAATAAATAAAATATTCTTATGGCATAGGGAATTAGTATCTCCATTTTAAAGATGAGAAAAATGAAACTGCTTTTACATGAGCGCTGCCCAGTCATGCCTGTAATCATACGGCATGTAGAAGTGCCACGGGCAGCATTTAGATGCTCCTAGACCCACTGTATTTCCAGTTGCACATTCTTTAAGACCGCAAATTAAATACCTCGATATCAAAGTATTTGTGCTTTTAAAGAATGTGCGACTGGAAATACAGTGGGTCCACGGCACGTCTAGGTGTGTCTAAATGCTGCCCGCTGCACTTTTACATGCCACATGATTACAGGAGCAAGCTGGCAGCGCGAGCGTAAAAGCAGCCAATGCCACAAGTCGAGCCAATAATAATTGCCAATCGCTTTTGGCAGAGAATGGAATTTTATCTGGCTCTTTTATGTCCCAAGCTAGAAGCAGAGTATCTAAAGCCTCAAGTGACTGTAGGCCTCCCTGCTTTGCTTTAAATCTCCCAAACTCACATCATTAAAAGGAGGAACGAGATGATGGAGGAATGTTACTCCAGCGAATGAGGCAGAGGTTCCACTTCATTTTTATACCCCTGAAGTTAGGACACGGAGAAGCTGACCACTACTACTTACCTATGAGGCTAGAGAAGGGAGACCTTCAGTACTGAATGACATCATGAAAACTAACAGCAAGGATCTGACCACCATTTGTTTGCTGTAACTGGTTTCCAACTCTCTGTGACCAGTACTGTAAAGATATCACTAAGCATATGCTATTTCATCTTCATCACAGCTAGGTGGCAATTACTGCAAAACAGAAGTCACAGGCATCTATGATCTATAGTATCTCTTTCCTTGAGGCACATTATCACCTAGCAGCAGGTCCCCCTCCCCCATATCTCTGTTCTCTATTGTCACCTCATGTATTGAAGTTCAAGTAATTCCACAAATCCCTTCTGCAGTCTGTCTATTTTTACCCTCAGGCTACAAAGTGATTGGCTGAGTGCCTGGACAAAGATGGCCAACGAGAAATATCTCCAAGGACTGTTATCAGCAGAGCTTGTGAAGTTGTGTTCCCAGAGGCAAGAGGACCTCTTAACTTCTGCCAAGAGGCAACATTTAATAATTTTTCAAAGGGGGACTGGAGATCTTAGATTTCTGCAACTCTCTGTTCTCATAAACAGATATACCTTTGCAGAGCACACTGTAATCCTTACCTGTTTTGTCGAGTGTGTAAAAGCAGAAATTTGACATCCTTCCAATATTGTTACTCTAAAGTACACTTATTTAATATGCACCACATAAGATTAAACATAATTAGTTAATTTATACAGTGCTTTGAAAATCTAAATCTCTATTCATGCTAAATATCATAATTAGTTATTACAGGAAGATTTCTGTTCCCTGCAAAATGTCTGAAGTATCAGACTGCATGGAACCACTGAAAAATGTGGACTTTTAAATTTCTTCTTTGAATTGATAGCATGTTGGAGCAAAAACATTTCTCCATTGTGGGGGGTACTAAATATGTTCTTGGAATATATATATTGCTATACTAGTACATGCTAAATAGCTGTCACAAATTTTCACTGTTGGTAAAACGTCTAAAGAAAAGTCCATGTGTGATGCAAAAAAACAAAAACAAAAAAGCACAACCCAACAACCCACCATGTTTGAGGTCTTTTGTTTTGCTTTGCCAGTGAGATATTACATATTTTATTTACAATCCTAATTTTCCTAAATTTTGCTCAGTAAGATTTAATCATTCCACATCCACTACTCTTGTCATTAGAGCCGATCCCATACCCCACATGCATCATGCAGTATGTGCATACACGCATGTGCATGCAAACCGCGTTGCCCCTCATGAAGTGGATCATGCACACATTGTGTTCAGCAGTTTGGGATTGCAACCTTTGTCATTACTTTAGTCTTCTCTTTCAGTGACCCTGGGAGGTTGTAATGAATATGCTGCCTGGTTGGGGTGAGATAGGACAGAACCAAGTAGAGGGAAAAGTATTTGCAAGTATTTCCAAATAGCCGAGTACAGGTCCTGAGTTTTCGGCAGCTACTTGGTAATATTGTTGAATACCCGGTAACATTTGCTACTCAGTAGAATACTTGGTACTTGGTAAAATACTGAGTATTTTACCGAGTCCCCTAAGTGGCGGGTAGGAAGGGAGAAGGAAGGAACAACAAAGCAAAATCACTGATTTGGCCCATGGAGTTGAAGTAGAGCTGGCTAGCTGCCTATCGGCAGCTGCAACATTGGGGTTCCCCCCAGTGCTTCAACCCTGGTGAGGTCTCCCAGCATTGCAGATTTCCTGGAGGTAGGTCAGGAGATCAGGCTACTGTCTTTTTTCTGGAAGCATGCTGGGAAATATAGTCTAGCATGCTCACAGAGAGCTAACGTTCTAATGATCTCCACTTCAACTCCATGGGCTGCAACCTCTTAAGGAGTTTGCTTTGCTTCCCATGTCCGTCCTACTACCCCTTCCTGCCCCCGTTCCTGCCTGCCACATTAAGGGGCTCATGCCTATCCCCCATTGCTGACCACGGAGAAGGATTTTTTCCTAGGCAGGAGCAGTCGCAAATCATGAAACTTTCCTTACCTGATGCTTAGGTTTGATTGTGTGCAATCATAAGTTCACTACATAATTTTCATCATTTCCCTTATTGGTCCTTGTAAACTGTGTTTTGATTGGTGTATTTCAAGGACTAGCACTTATTTTCTGTATTCTGATACTGGAAAATGTCGTAAAATGCTGGGCACTGGCGAAAATATTAGAGCTGAAATGAAAAATCTATGAGTTTTGTTTCCAACGGAAACAACACTTTCATCTTCATTCATATGGAGGGGAAAATCTACTGGCATTTTCAGCATTTTCTGTGATTTTCCACTATTTTCCACGACTTCTGTAATTTCCCGAAATTTTCAATATTTTGGGTAATTTCTGGTATTATCGGTATGGCTGGAAGTTACCAGAAATTTACAAAAATTATTAGAAATTACAAAAAAATGACAGGAAACTGTGGGTGCTGATACTGATGGGACCAGAAGTGTGGAAGTGGGAAATACCGAAGAATGGCTGAAAGTGCTCCCGAAAGATTGATATCTGCTCTTGCTTCAGTCCTAGGAAATACCAGAAACTAACTAGCGGAAAAGATCCAAAATAATGAAAAACAACAAAAACTAATGAAAAATACTGGGAAATGGTGAACAATCACAGGCACTGATTTTGACAACAACGGAAGCACAGATTGGATAGATAGTAATGATATAATGACGGTGTGCAGTGTGACAGGGGATGCAGAGAGCAACCTCAGCTCTCTGCAGAGTGCAGAGGGAGGCAGGGAGCAGTGAGGAGCCACTAGACCAGAGGCCAGCAGCCCCACAGCACTGCAAAAACAGACATTACCATCAAATTTTCACAGAGCTAATGAGACCATCCAGCTCTCTGCTGCCTGCCTGCTTTGCTTGCTGCTGCAGGGACTGGGAGCCCTTTCCTGGGCTCGCCCCTCCTCTGGGTGTTCCAGCTGCCCAGCCTTAGGCCCAGGCCCCAGGTGACACTCTGACCTCCTCCTCTGTGGGAGGAGAGGGGGTGGGTCCAGGGCTTTCCAAGGACTTTTGGGACAGGGGAGGGAGTTAAGAGACCTGCTGCTTGGTGGAGCCTCAGGCTTGCGCCACAAGCCATGCGCCTAAGGGCCACTGTCAAAGGGCCCTTAAGCATGGCCCTTAGTGGGACCGTGAGGGTAATAGCAGTGGGTAAGGGGTATAGTTGTTTTAGGGTGAGGGGGTGGTGGTGGGGATGGCTTTTTTGTATTGTGTTGGTGAGGGATGAAGGGACTGGGTTGGAGGGGGGAGGGGCTGGTCCCCTCAGTGTGAGGGAGGGGTGCAGCCCTTTGTGGAGGAGGGGTTACCCTCCTGTGTCAGAAGAGGGTAGGGGTGTGTGGGATGGCAGAAAGGGGATTAGGTTGGGGGGAGGGGCTGTTCCTGGTAAATGTGAGGTCGGTAGCCAATAAGTCAACTATGGTCCAGGAGATGATCCTGGAACAGGCGGCCGACCTCGCATGTATTATGGAGATCTGGCTGGACACTGAGTCAGGGCCTATACTGGCTGAGCTTGTTCCGGCTGGGTACTCTGTACAGCATCAGCCTCAGCTGGGAGGCCAGGGGGCGGTGTAGCCATTATTTTAAGGATACATTCTCTGTGAGGAGATTTCCTCTTCAAACTATCATGGGTATGGAGGGACTTCATCTGGTGTTGGATTTGGCTAGAGACAGAGTAGGGATACTGCTGATATGCTGGGCAACCAGCTGTATGGCAGTTTCCCTGTTCACACTGACTGAGCTGTGTCGGAGGTGGTCTTGCATTCCAATCATAATCTCCTCCGAGCAGGTATCATGGCGTATGTCAGAGGGTGCGGAATCAATTCAACATCCATGCTGATGCCAGTCTTGGAGGGGCAGAGTGTAAGTTCATGGCCGCCATGGTTACCATGGGCCTGTCTCAGAGAATGGTGGACCCCACACATGTTGGAGGACATACCCTGGACATAATATTTTGCGCAGGCCTTGAGGCAGGGGATCTGTTAGTGGGGGAGGTGTCATCAGTGCCCTTGTCATGGATGGACCATTATCTCCTCCGAGCCAGTATCTTGGCACATGTTGACCCCCATGAGGGTGCGGAACCAGTTAGGATGGTTTGCCCCCAATGGCTTTTGGAACCTGGAAGGTTCCAGACTGCTCTAGGGGATGTTTCGTCTGATCTCAATGGCCGCTCATTCGATGACCTCGTGACAATATGGAATTCCATTTTGTTGGAGGCCATCGACCTGGTGGCTCCCAGGAGTTCGTTCCCGAACCGCCGACAATGCAGGTCCCCATGGTATATGGAGGAGCTGTGGTGAATGGAATGGGAAAGGCCATGGTTAGAGCGACGGTGGCGTCAGTCGCGTGCTGAAGTTGACCAATTGCGGCATAGAGTATGATTGCGTACCTATGCTGTGGCAGTGCGGGTAGCAAAGAAAGTTTTCTTCGCTGCACTCATTAAGTCTGCTAAGTCCCACCTGGCAGAGCTTTTCCGGGTGGTGAGGGGTCAGTCCAGCCTCCCTCCGCCTGGACTTAGAATAATCAAATGCCCGTTGTGGTTTGTTTGTGGACTTTTTTGCAGGTAGAATTGCTCAAATCCACCACAGTTTTGATGCAACATTTTTAGCAGTAAGTAAAGTCAGAGGCGGTAGAAGCCCCGTCTTGTCCTGTTTTATGGGATGAATTTCAGGATGTGTCACCCTCAGATGTGGGGGATGTACTTGGGACTGTTCAAGCCACTTATTCTGAACTAGATCCATGCCCTCCTGGCTGGTCAAGGCGAGCCGGGAGACATTAGGTCTGTTGCTGGTGGGGATTTTCAATACCTCCCTTAGGGAGGGCAGCGTGCCAGACTGTCTCAAGGAGGCTATGGTGCAGCCCCTGCTCAAGAAGCCATCATTGGACATTGGTGTCTTGACCAGCTATCATCCGGTCTCTAACCTTCCCTTTTAAGGGAAAGTTATTTGAACGGGTTGTGGCCCAGTAGCTGCAGGAGCATCTGGACCAGATAAATTTTCTCGATCCCTCGCAGTCTGGATTTCATCCGGGATATGGAATGGAGACTTCGCTTGTGGCCTTAGTCGATGACCTCTCCCGTGAGTTGGACTAGGGTCGTTCAACCCTGTTGATCCTGTTAGATCTCTCAGCTATATTTGATACCGTTGATCATGAATTGTTGGTGACTCAGCTGTGGGACCGGGCAGGGATTGGAGGGACCATTCTTGAATGGATCCGCTCTTTCCTGACTGGGAGAACCCAACATGTGGTCCTGGTTGATTTTTCATCTTCTCCCCGCGGCCTCACATGTGGAGTCCCACAGAGTTCTATCCTGTCCCGTCTCTTGTTCAATGTGTATATGCAACCTTTGGGGGAGGTTGTTAGGGAGTTTGGCGTACAGTGTCATCAATATGTTGACAACACCCAGCTATTGCTCTTTTTCATCTGACTCAGGCCCGGCAGTCTCGATGCTTACCTGGTGTTTGATGACTGGCGGGGTGGGGGGGATTGGATAAGGGCAGCTGCCTGAGGTTAAATCCTGACAAGACAGAGGTTATGGTTGTGGGGAAGGCTGGGGGAGTGGTGGCCCCCATCATTGATGGGGTCTGTCCTCCCCTGGTATCTCAGGTTCAGAGTCTGGGGGTGCTCCTTGACCAATGCTTTTATTACCTTGAGACTGGACTATTGTAACACGCTCTGCATGAGGCTACCCTTGGTGCTGGTTCGGAGACTGCAGCTGGTGCAGAACGTGGTGACTCATCTCCTAACAGGAACAGGCCAACGTGAGCACATTACATGGGTGCTTCTCTCTCTGCACTGGCTGCTGATAGTTTTCTGGGCCCAATTCAAGGTGTTGGTATTGACCTTTAAAAGCCCTAAACGGCCTGAGACAAGCCTATCTGTAGAACTGCCTCACCCACCAGATCCTGGATCGGCCCCTGCGGTCGACTGGGGACGCCCTCCTTGAGGTCCCCTGGGTTTCTCGGGTGTCGACCTTGTGTAGGGTGTTCTCTGTGGCTGCACCGTGGCTGTGGAACTCCCTCCCATCAGAGGTCCACCTGACCACCGACCTCCCCTCTTTCCGTAGACAATGTAAGACCTGGCTGTCCTGCCGTGACTTTCCTGAGGGAGATGGGCTGGTTGGGTTGGGTTAGGGTGTGGTATGGGGTAATTTATTTTATTGTGGGGGTTTTAATTGTATTATTGTTGTTTTTAAGTTTGTTTTAATTTGTTGTCAGCTGCCCCAAGATGCTTTTAGCAGGAGGGGGTGGCATACAAATTTTATAATAAATAAATAAATAAATGTCACCAGTGCTTCTGAAAGGTAGGTAGTTCTCAACAGTATGGGAACAGTAATTTTTGCCTCAGCTATACCTCCAGATACTTTTCCTTTGGTCCTTGGGAATCAGGACCCAGGCTAGCTCCAAAACAGTAGCCTGCATCCTTGAGAGCTCCTGCTCTTTTGACAGCTCACTGCATATTGCACTTGGCTAAACAGACATCCCCTATAGGGGGAGGGTCAAAAGTGATGGGAAGGCTGGTCTTAAAGAGGCCGTGACCTGATTAATTGCAGAGGTACAAGGATTTCTATGATGGGAGTCAGCTCGGATTAAAGATAATGGGTTTATGTTTCTTCCAGGGATTAGTTATGACAATCACCCTTCTCTCACACTGAGGTGCCTGTGTCTGCCAGAGGGACAAAATGGAGTTCAGTCAGTCACACAATCCTGCAGAATTGGATATGGTGGCCAACCAGAGGGAAAGAACAAGCAGATGCTATTTGTGTTGCTCCATTAAATGATATTTTTCACTGTACTATCCAGCTCAGCAGCAGTTGGAACCACATTGACTGTGTCTGGTAAAACATAAGAGGTGCTCCCCCCACCTACCCACCCACCTTGCTTGTTCATCCCCCAGTGAGGACTCTGACTGAATCTCTGAATACTTTCGCTCATTGATGGAGCTGCAAGTAGACCCCTTGCTGGGGGCCAAACACAAACCACCACCAATAGCTGATAAGGTTATGGGGTTTTGATATTTTACTGCCCTGATAAAGGGTCCTCTGTGGTCCAAAAGCTAACATAACTTTCACCAGCAGAATTTGATCCAATAAGAGAGAGCATCTCAACTAATTTGTCTCCAAGACTGTATAGTGGTAGTAGAGGTCAACTGTGTGCCGATTCCATTCCAGACCCAACGGCATTATTTCGAGCAGGCATGCATCTAAAGTCCTATTGATTTCAGTTGCAGTTCCCCAGGTTCAACAGCTCTGAGAATCAAGTCCCAAGTATCTCAAGCTAGGTAAAAGTAAACAACTCACAACAAAGCACGACATTGGGAAGATTTTCTTTTTAGTGACCAGTTTTCAATATGCAGAAAGTGTTTGACAAAATCAGGGATACAACTATTTTTGGTTTGGTTGTAGCATGAGCACCATGGTATTGCTAAAAAGAAAGTTGGGTTTAAAGCAATACCTAGTTGGAGTGCTTAAAGCTTAAGAGGAAACCAAGCATGGGGCTTCTAGCTATGCTATACAGAGCCTGTCACATCATGTAACTCCTGTCCATTCCATTAAGTTATTTTTCCTGAAGCTCTGCCTTCCTGCAGTCTCCATTATTGCTAATGTAACCTTGGCAGCTTTCAAAAAGAGCAGCCTTTCCTTTTATGTCTCCTTTTCCAAATATCTTCCAACACTAAAGAGTGAACGAGGCAAGGGTCCTGTAAAGACAAATCACACTATACAACCCTGAGTGTGCCATGAGCTGAGTCTACTTGTGCACTGAAGGAGACATGGGTACTGTGGTGAAGGGCAGTGTCTGATTGTAAGATTAAAGACCATCATTATGCATACACACCAAGGGCTAACATTTTTTCAGTATGCAAAATCACATCAGCATATTCATTTCAGGATAATAAGTAATGAGGCCTATATAGCTATCTTAATGACACTCACATTTTTGTGTTTGACAAAAACACAAAATTTTATCCTGGTTATCTGTTTTTGGAATATTCCAATATTTCCAAGGGCTCAAACCTTCTGAGGAAGGCATTGATATTATCAAGCTTTTATCTACACCATTCCATTAAATAGTTTGGTGAGAAAATAATAATTTGGCAGGAATGGCTGATTTTTGTTTTGAAATTGTTAGCTAAATTTGTGGGCCCCCAGAAGTATTGTGTCACATGCCAGAGGTAATGATCTAGGAAAATTGAAAAGTGTGATACTGATTAGGCAAATAAAGAAGGATATTTCTGCTCTGCATGAGTCATTACCAAAATGTCTGATAATGTATTCAAGCATTATCCAGTGACAGACTTTTCACAATGGACAATTAGAGGAATACAAATAGTGGAACAAACAGATCCCATAATTGGATAAAAATAGTGAGAGTTTCATTTCTGAGGAATAGTAATGGAAATAAATCTGGCACTTAATTTCACTAGAGTGGATAAAACTTTCATTTGGAAAGATGACATGTATGGAATAGAGATGCAGCGGGCAATGATCAGATGCCCAAATATGTGGGTATTACCAAGATTTTCCTGGAAGCCCTGGCATGCCGTGGGAAGCTGATCCCATACCCTCTTGCTCCCTTTCCCAGGCTGACTCACTCCTGCACAGGACCCCTTTGCATCCTAGTAAGGCATTCCCAACCTGTCCCTGCATCTTCACACAGCCAGCTCAGCTCATCTCTCACTCCTGCTCAGAGGTCTCCTTAGTCCTTACCATCATTAATCCCCACCCCCTAGCATAGACATATCTATGCTTGCCAGTGATGCTGTCCCCTCATGGATTATTGCTGCTCCTTGGCCTCCGTTCAGCTGAAATGGGGTCATCTACTGCTGCCATCACTACTGCCACCACTATTACTACTACTAATTTCTATAGCGCTACTAGTCTTATGTAATGCTATACAAATACAAGATATAGATAGTTCCTTCTCTATAGAGCTTAGAATCTAATAAAGACACAAAGTCAGACAGCTACAAATAATACCCCCCCCGCCTCCCCCCCCATGAATAATAGAATACAGGAAGCAGGTAGTCAGTAAGTTTATTTATTTCAGTTAACATGATTGAAATCAACAAGACTATAATATGGACAGGGCCTGGGCTCATGAATTAAAAGCAATCTTGAAGAAGTGGGCCTTTAGGCAGGACTTTAATATGGACAGGGAGGTGGCCTGATGTCAGGACTCCTTTGGATGTCAGGACTCCATTCTCCAAATGGATGTGATGACATGAGGAAGTTTGTTGCAAACATACAGTGCAGCAAGCTGGAAAGCATGGAGTCAGGAGTTGGCGATGAAGATGGGCACAGATAAAAGCATCTTGCCTCGTGAATAGACATCACAAGTAGGGGTGTACGGGGAGATAAGAGGGGAAAGGTACTCTCCTCTCAGAGTCCACTCCCTGAAGAGTGAAGACACTTGTAGGTGAGTAGGAGAAGCTTGAACTGTATGCAGAAATGGATGGGGAGCCAGTGTAATGACTTGAGCAGAGGGGTTACATGGTTGTAACTGCATGCAAGGAAGGCGAGTCTCAGAGCTTAACTTTGGAAAGACTGTAGTAGAGATAGGTTGCTCAGCAGGAGACTTGTGAGAAGCAGGTTGCAGTAGTCTAAGCAGGATGTGATGAGCGAATGGATTAGGGTTTTAGTACTGTGTTCAGACGGGAAGGGAGAGATTTTAGTGATAATATAAAGAAAGAAATGACAAATTTTGGCAGTGTTTTGGTTGTGAGTAGAAAAGGAGAGCAGGGAGTCAAGTATGTCCCCAAACTTTGGTCATGGCTATGCTAAGTTTAAGGTGGTGGCGAGACATCCAGGCAGTGATGACAGACACCAGACAGGCAGGCTGAGGTTTGGGACTGGATGCTGAGTGAGAGTTCCGTTACAGAGAGGTAGATCGGAGAATCATCAGCATAAAAATGGTACTGAAAGCCATGGGAGGAGATAAGAGCACCAAGGGAATGAGTGTAGAGAGAATAGAAGAGGGCCCAGGAGTGAGACCTGGGGCAAACAATGTGATAGTGGGATAGCAGTAGAGGAGAATCCATCCAAGGATCAACTCTGTGTGTGGTGGGAGAGAAGGAGAACAAAGATAGAATGGAGTCCTGACATCCAAAGGAGGGCAGAGTGTCAAGGAGCAGATGGGGAAAATGGTGTCAAACAGCATATAGGTCAAGGAGGCTGAGGATAGAGTAATGGTCCCTGGCATTAACCATGAAGAGGTCATTGCAGACTTTGACAAGGGCTGTAGAGGGAAATGAATGTGTAGAGGGAGGAAGCCAGACTGGAGTGGATCAAGAAAAGCCTGAGTCTCAAGGAAGCCAAGGCAACAGACATGAACAGCACACTTGAGCAGTTTGGATGCAAAGGGGAAGAGTGAGATGGGGCAATAGTTAGCAGGGCAAGCAGGGTCCAGTGAAGATTTTTGAGTATTGGTGTGACCGCAGCATGTTTAAAGGCAGCAGGAATGGTTGCGGTGGGCTGATATATTGAGGATGTGATGGATGGAGGGTATAACTGTAGGGGAGATAGAACATAAGAACATAAGTTGTGCTGTACTGGGTCAGATCAATGGTCCATCAAGTCCAGCATCTTGTCTCTGACAGTGGCCAATATCTTTCTCAGGTCACAATGGGCAATCCATTCAGTGTTGTCCCAGTTCCCAACAGTAAGAGGTAATTCCTCAAAAACTACTTGGCCAATAGCCATTAATGGACCAATCTTCCAAGAACTTATCCAATTCCTTTTTAAAGCTAGCTATGCTACTGGTAAATTCCACAAGTTAATTTTATGCCAAGTGAAAAAACAAACAAACAACTCTCCCATTTGTTTTAAATCTACTGCCAGTTAATTTCATGGAGCGTTCCCTTGCTCTGGTCCTGTTATAGAGGGTAAATAACCATTCCCTATTTACGTGTTCCAAACCACTCATGATTTTATAAACTTCTATTATAGCCCCTCTCCCTCATCTCTTCTCTAAGCTCAGGAGCACTGACCTATTAAGCCTCTCTTCATAAGGGAGTCATTCCATACTCTTGATCATTTTGTTGCCCTTCTCTGTACCTTTTCTTTGCTCATTCATTCTACTGTCTTTTGTGAGGTGGGAAGGCTAGAACTGTGCACAATACTCGAGGTGCAGCCATATCATAGATCTGTATTATTATGTATTTATTTATTTCAAACTTTTACTACCCTACCCCTCCTGCCACAGGCAGCTCGGGGTGGCTTACACTTTGTAAAACATTAAAACAATTAAAAAAACCAAAAGGAGGAAAAGAAAATAGCCCCATACCCCCCAAAAACCTCCACCCTTTCACCCATCTCTCCCACCAAATGCCTGGTGGAACAGCCAGGTCTTACAACTTCTCAGAAAATAGGGGAGATCCGGGGTCAACTGGGCCTCCACTGGAAAGGAGTTCTACACCCATGGTGCAGCCACCAAGAAAGCCCTCCCTTGATTGGCCCCCTGGAAGACTCGGGGGACCTCGAGCAGGGCACCCCCAGATGACCGCAGGGGTCGATCCAGCACCCGGGGAGTGAGGCGTCCCACAGATAGGTAGGGCCTAGGCCACTTAGGGCTTTATAGGTCAAAACCAACACCTTGAATCGGGCCCAGAAAACCACCGGCAGCCAGCGCAGAGTGGAGTACTGGTGTAATATGCTCCCGGCGGCCCATTCCTACCAGAAGATGGGCCGCCACATTCTGCACCAGCTGCAGTTTCCCACCATAACCATGGATAGCCACATGTAGACCGCGTTACAATCGTCCAGTCTGGAGGTGATGAAAGTCTGGATGATGGTGGCCAGGTCAGAGCCTGAGACAAACAGCCAAAGGCGTCGCACCAGATGTAATTGGCAAAAGGTACTCCTTGCCACAGCCTCCACCTGGACATCCAGGCAGAGCTGTGTATTGAGGAGCTCCCTCAGATTCCGTACCTGGGGTACCAATGTAGGGCAGACCCTTCCAATAACGGGGGCCACCATCTGCATCACCTTACCCACCATCATCACCTCTGTCTTGTTGGGATTCAGCCTCAGTCAGTTAGTCCTCATCCAATCCCCCACAGCAGTCAAACACTGAGTAAGCACCTGGACTGCAGGGCCTGGGTCTGTTGAAAAGGAGAGATACAGCTGAGTGTCATCAACATATTGATGACACCGCACGCCGAACCTCCTGATCCCATCACTGAGTGGCTGCATCAGAATACCTTGAACAGGAGCGGGGATAAAACCGAACCCTGCGGGACTTCACACCAGAGGTCTCGGTATGATGAAAAAGACTCCATAAGAACCACTCGCTGCATTCTACTGGTCAGGAAAGAGCGGAACCATTCAAGAACAGTCCCGCCCACCCCTGCACAGTCCTGCAGTCACGTCACCAACATTCTGTGATCAACTGTATCAAATGCAGCTGAAAGATCTAATAGAACTAACAGGGTCAAACAACCTTGATCCATTTCCCAGTGCAGATCATTCACCAAAGGCACAAGCGCAGTCTTGGTGTCATACCCTGGATGAAATCACAACTGAAAGGAGTCCAGATAACCAATGCAGTCAAGATGTCCCTGCAGCTGCCGAGTCACTACCCATTCAATAAACTTCCCTAAAAAGGGAAGTTTAGAGACAGGCTGATAGCTGGCAAGGGAGTCAATGTCAAGTGATGGTTTCTTGAGCAGAGGCCGAACCACTGCCTCTTTGAGACAGTCAGGCACTCTGCCCTCCCGAAGGGAGGCATTGTCCACCCTAGCCAGCAATGGCCGCATTTTCTCCCAGCAAGATGTAATCAGCCAGAATGGGCAAGGATCTAATTCACAAAATGTGACCCAAACAGCCCCAAGAACACCAACCACATCAGCGGGTGTCACCAACTGAAACTGATCACACAAAACCGGAGAAGACGGGGCTTCCATAACCTCCAGTTCCCCATATGTATTGTTGCATTGAAGTCGTGGTGAATTATTTATTATTATTATTATTATTATTATTATTATTATTATTATTATTATTATTTGTATAGTGCCAGCTGTGTATCTGGTGCTTTACAGAACAATTAGATGTGGTCCCTGCCTATTTTTTATCCACAAAATAATCCACAAACATGTCACAGAAAGCAGTAGATGACTCCACTCCAAGGTGGAGGGAGGCCGGACTGACCAACCCCTGCACCACCCAGAAAAGCTCTGCTGGATGGGATTTAATGGATGATAGAAGGGTAGCAAAAAAATCCTAGCTTTATGATGCAATCTGTCAGTTTCAGCACATGAATGACACCACCGTTGCTCCAACCACCGCCCTTTTCACTTCAGCTCCTGCAGTTCCTCAGAGAACCAAGGAAGCCTGCGGAGCTGTTGCCTAGGCAGCAAACTCCTAGGAACTGTCCAATCAATGGCCTCTGTCAGCAAGGTATTCCATAACAAGATGAGGTCATCGATGGAACAGTCATCAGGAAAACTCACCCAAAGCTTTCCGGAACTGATCTGGTTCCATCAGCCTCCGAGGGCAAACCATCCAAATCGGTCTGCACCTTTCTGGGGGCAGACATGCACCAGGTCTGCAGTAGGTAATGGTCTGTCCATTACAAGGGTACAGCTGATAAATCCCCCCACTAACGGAACACCTGCCTCAAGGCCAGTGCAAAACACAAGGTCTAAGGTATGTCCCCCCTATGTGTCGGGTCAATAACTCTCTGGGACAGATCCATGCTTGCCATGGTGGCCATGAACTCATGCTCCGCTCCCATAAGGTCAGTGTCAGCGTGAATGTTGAAGTCCCCCAAGACTACTGACTTTGGGGACCGCACCACCACCCATGACACGACCTCCATTAAAGTATGTAGGGAAGCTGCTGAACAGGTAGGTGCACGGTATATAAGCAGCACTCCCAAACTGTCACCCGCCAAATCAAACACAAGGTGAAGACCCTCAATACCTGATATGGATTGCACCGGATACCTCCTCACAGTCCAACCTTCCTTAAAAATCATGGCTACACCGGCCCCCTGTTTCTCTGAGCATGGCTGAAGGTCAGCCAAAACAAGTCCTGACTCATCTTCCAACCAGATTTCCGTGATACATACGAGATCGGCTGCATGGTCCAAGATTACTTCCCGGACAGTTTGTTGCCTTATTTGCCACAAATCTTGCATTTAACAGCAACAACACAGGGCTGGGGGCCCCCTGACTGAGCATCACCTGCCCATCTGCCTGGGGGGTAGTGAGCAGGACCTGTAATAAACACCTATCCCATCTCACTGACCTCACTGATTGATTGTTGGGTGAGTCCGACTGGCTCCCAGCCCCCTCTGGTGTAATAGGCGCTCCCTGAATTCGAGAAATAGGGTGGCCACTTCCACCGCCTCCACCCGCTAACATCCCACCAATGGTTCTTCACCCTTCGGTGGTGCCACCACCCAGAGGGTGCTGCCCTCAGGGCAGCCCCTTCATTATGAAGTTACCTGGGTGTGGAGAAGCAGAGTCACCCAGCTGCAGGACATACCTCAGGGGAGCTTTGCAGCCCAGCCAAGTCCAGCTCTCTCCATGTATATGGAGGCATTATGATAGTTTCAGTTTTAGGTTCTTTTTACATGGGTCACAGTGGGTGCAGAGTTGGGTGTGCAGTCGCAGTGGTGGGAGGTGTTTGTGTGCTTGTTCCCACGAGTGCACACCCATCTCCATGCATGGAACCACCTCAGTTTTGTCAGATGGCTCCGTGCGTGGGTAATGGGTGGAGATGGGTTTTTGCCAGGAGTGTGCATGCACTCCCACCCACTGCCCATGGTGTTTCCACGGGCGGACACACACACCCCGACACCGTGCCATGTGCATGGACAACTCCCCAGTGCACACCCGCCTGCACACCCAGTGGCCTGTGCAAAAACTGCCTTATTTTCTATCCCTTTCCAAATTATTCTTAACAGTCTGTTTGCTTTTTTGACCACCACCACACACTGAACTGAGAATTTCAACAAATTGTCCACAACGGTCACAATCCCAAGTGGGATCCATGTGGGATCCAAGTGGGATCCAAGTGGGATCCATGTGGTATCCACATGAGATCCGCACAGGTCCTGCATGGGACCTGCATGGCACAATGCAATCCCTATGGAGATGTGCACGTGTGTGCAGAATGCACACAGTGTGAGCAGGGCATGGGATCGCCCCCAGTGATTCCAAGATCCTTTTCCTGAGTGGTAACTCCTAATTTGGAACCCAGCATTGTTTGAGTTATTTTTCCCTTTGTGCATCACTTTGCACTCGTCCACATTGAGTATCATCTGTCATTTGGATGCCCAGTCACCCAGTCTTACAAGATCCTCCTGAAATACTTCACAAATACTTTTGAATTTGGGGAACCTAATTCACCCTGTTCATATGTTTAGGCAAAAATCAGTAGCAGGGGGGTCAGGGGTGGGGTCACTCGGGTTTTAACTAACTTGAATAACGTTGTGCCAACTACAAATGTGATCACCTGCCTCTTTACTCCTTTCTCCTGATATTTAATGTATATATTAAATAATAATACCAGTCTCAGTAGAGATCCTGGGGCACTCCACTCGTTACTTCTCTCCATTGTGAAACCTGACCATTTAGTCCTACTCTTTGCTCCCTAACTTTTAACTAGTTGCCAATCCATAATAGGAGGAGATGGCTGGGGATAGTGTCAGAGGATAAGTGGTGAATTTGGAGGAGAGAAGGTGAGCAATTTCCTCCTCTAACTTCAGAAAAAGAAGAAAGGGTGACAGGTGCTAGTGGAAGGAGGGGGTGGGGTTTGAAGGGGTTTGGCAGAGCACTATAATCTTCTGAATTTTGTCATAGAAAGAAAAAAAAAATCAACCAGAGTCTAGGAAGAGAGTGTAGAGGTGGAGGGAGGAGAAGGTAGTTTGAGGAGTATGACAAGTAGCCATTCTGGATTGGAGGCAAAGGAATCCATCAGATGGACAAAGTAAGCTTGCTTAGCTCCTTCCACATACTCAGAAAAGTCAAGCAGGAAGACCCCAGCTTAGCTGAGCAACGGCCAGGGAGCAGTGGCCACTCAGAAGAGTAGGAGCCAGTTGAGCTGGGTTGAGTCATCCCAGGGCAGGAAGTGAGCAGACAGCCCATTGGTTTGCATGCAGACACAGTTTTTTGTCTGAACATGAACAGGGTGAGTTAGGCACTCCAAGTTCAACAGGCAGTCTGTTTTTCAGGTGCTCATTTGCACCTCTTGTATAGAAACTTAAATTTATACCAAATGTATTCTGAATGGAGAACTCTCATCTAGTGCTAACACTCTGTTCTTGGTTTTCTTCAGGAAGCACCAGGGGCGGGTGCATTTAGCCTCAATTTTTGGAGTTCCAAAGAACCAAGGAAGGGCCCCAGAACTTCAAAGCTTGACCAAACCTCCGGCCAGTTTCTATACTAGAGGTGCAAATGAGCACCTGAAAAACAGGCAACCTGTTGAATTTGGGGTGCCTGATTTTCCCTGTTCATTGTTGGGCAAAAATCAGTAGCAGGGGGTCACAGTCAGGGGTGGGTTACTTACTTTCTCCTGGGATCTTGCATGATTTGTGGCCTCTTCCTGGCTTGTAAGTTTAAAAGAAGACGACAGAACTGAGCATGCTCAGAAAGGGTCTGAATGACATCAGCCCTTTTCAAAGATGGTGCTGGCAGCCACTTTTGTACACACTTAAGCACCTGAGCAACTGAATGAGTTAGGACTGTACTTCAATAAAGTTTCTAGCTTTGTATTTTGAGAAATTAAAAATGAGGTAGATTTCCCAAAGCAATTACTAAAATAGAACAGAGGGGCCACTAATGAAAACGGTAACTATTAGGCCTGCACCGAACAGTACAAATTTTGCGAGGGTTTCCGAGGATTGGTTCAGAATGTTTGGCCAGTCCTCCGTAACTCGGCTGAATACTCAATACTCAATAAAATACTTGGTCAAATAAAACAGAGTACTGAGTATTTTCTGAGTTCCGAGTTCCCTTATATAGGACCAGGAAAAGTCCCATATATTGCAGGAAAAGCCCCGTATATTGCCCATCTGAGTACTGGGACGATTTCTCAGTTACTTGGAACATGGTAAAACCGAGTCAAATACCAAGATACTTGTTAGAAACTGAATAATTTTGAATTCCAAGTTTCAGCACTAGTAACTATCATTAATGGTGTTGCCTCCCGTCCATATTTAAATTCAATGCAAATATGTAGACCTTATAGTTTCTAATGTAAAGTATAATCTTATACAGCCTCAGTCCATTATTGGTGAGATTCAGAGTGAACTCGTAGCCAACGTCTCTCTTTACTACCCACAGGTAAGACATGTATTTTTATTTGACTTTTCTCATCTTCTCGTGTATTTACTGTTATATTGCTGTGAAAGAGATGTCATTGGTACTGCCAGTTTTTCTCTCTCCTCGACACAACACTATCTTCCACAAGGCTGTTTCCTTGCACAGTATTTGTAGAAATTATTGCTGTGCCCAAAGTTTTCTTTCCCCAAGTGATGTTTCATTGTGGCATGTTGATTTAACATGGAAGGAGGGGGGAAAGGGGTGCATAATATATGTCCCCACATTTTTAATTATCCTGGAATACATGGATTATGGCAGTGATGAAGGAGGAACCACATTCAAGAGCAGACAACAACAAATATTTGTGTGAGCAACTATTCTAAGAGGCTTAGAGGAAGGAAGTTGAAAACAGACTTTGTGCTGCTGGTGGACTCATTCAGGCAGACAGGGGGTAGAATTCCATCTCTTCCATTTAATAAACTGGTTCACTTTTAATTAAGCAATAAGATATGGCAGGGCATAAACCTCATTGCATTAATTCATGCCTAGTATGTTGCTGCTAGTCATGAGGCTGAGGGATAAGTCACCATCAGCGCAACTAGGCATGAATTAGCACCACACCAGGCTCACACTGGAGTATCTTATTGCCATTGTAATGTGTTATTATTTTGAAAATATTTATATTGCTAATTAAAGGTGTGCAGAAATGCAGTATACTTTTAAAGTGCCTTCAGTTTACGGGTAACATTTTAAATCTATACACATTCAGTAAGGGTAGAATTTGTTCCCTGACTGTACAAAAAGTCTTAGTGAGGAACAAAGGATAGATGAATTCAACTCCACAGATCACAGAAAGGGCCACAAGCTTATCACACATGCAGTGAGTAACCATGGTTCCCAAAGGATACCTCATCTCCCAATGGCCGAAGCTCTGACAGCCAACTTGTACAAAGCACCCCTTTGAATCCTAGATACACATCCCCAAACCTGTTACTGCATCTTCACCCAGCCCAACGCATCTCACCCTTCCTCCAGACCATTACTAATCACCACCCCCTAACCTAGACATACCTATGATGCATGCTGTCCCCTCATGGAGTGGAGGCCATGCCTCTACTGTGACTGACTGAGGCCCGCAGGGTCAGGAGGACCAAACCAAGCCATCAACTGACACTCCAGATCCTCCACCAAGGCCATGCCAAGAGACAGCTCCAGATGCTGCTGCTCTACTGCCTCCAATAGTAACTCTGCCCCATTCCTGGGAATGTACATTACAATGATTGCTAATCACTAACCATTTAACTACAATTCAGCTTGATAGCTTCAGCTAATCACAATGCACAGTGAAAGGAAAGGGGAAGAACAGTCACTTCCCTAGATCAGGAGGCAAGGGCAGGGAGACATAGTCCTTCTTCCTTAAAAACAAAGAGGTCTGGTCTCTCTCGCAACTGATTAGGCCTACTATGCACCCAGTGGCAGTGGCCACTGGCCATCAAACAGTTAGTAGCCGCTAATAGAACTGCTCAAGATTATGTTGCTTTACCACAAATCCCAGACTAGGACTTGGACTGGGGTAGGGGGTGTCCCGGAACCCCGCATTGTTTAACATCCCTCAGTGGGAGAGGGGGCAGACCCAGGGATTCCCCTCCCCACACCTCCAGCTCCAGTGTGGGGGACTCAGAAAGGCCGTGCACCCTCTGGCTGCTGCTCCAAATACCAACTACGTTCCAATGGCAGAAGCATCATCATCCTCCAGACTGTGAGCCAAACAGCAGCTACTAAAGGGCCCTTTGGCAGGGCCTTGATAGCCAGGGATTTTATTGGTCTTGGGGTGGGTTGAGGATTTGTCACCTGGATTGGGGTGTTGGTGGTTTTGGGGAAGATTTTAAAAGGTCTTTAGTTGGGGAAAGGTAGTTATTTGAAGGGGGTGGGGAGTTAGTTGGTGGTGGTATGTGAGGTTATATGGATTGTACTGATCCCCTGGTGAGACCAGGGGTAGGGGGAAAATGTGTTCGGGAAGGGAAGATGTTTTTCCCTGGTGAGTTTCACAGGGACACGAAGGGGAAAAAGGGGAAGGGGAGCGAGCTGGGCTTTTCCTCTCTAGCGGGGCCACGGAGAAGGCAATTCCCTCAGGTTCTTAGTTAGGCTTTCCCTCAAATATTGAAGGCAACCTGAATCAGCATAGGGAAAGAGATGGGATGGACGCTCATGGGGACAAGGGAGTCACAAACAACAATAAAGACAAACACTTACGGAGTCACATGGTCCCAGGGAGTGATGGGTCACCAGTTGTGGGGAGGAGGGACCCCAGAACTCCACAGTGCAGTAGGGGAAAAAGGGGGGGAAGGGTGGAAAGGAAGGAGGGGCTAACACGGTGTGTATGTGTCTGTGTGTGTGTGTGTGCACGTGTGTGTGTGCACGTGTGTGTGCGTGTGTCGGAGGGGTCTCGATGGGCACTCTCTGTAAAAATGGGTTCTGCCCCCACAATAGAAACAAAGTCTAAGTTGTCTCCATCTTTCCCGTTCCTCGGGGGTCAGTGGCCCCCGCATAGCACCTATTTGCATGGGTTCTGGACCTGTAGTTCCAGCGGGGAGTACGTTTAGGGATGCGGGGCTCCTGGAGCTTCTATAGGTTATCCCTTTCCCCTGGTCCCTGTACTTTTCCCTCCTTCTCTCTGCCAATCGTTCATCTATGTGGAGGGAGAGGGTGACAATTTCCAAGTGGTTGTTGCCCCAGCTAATTGATCTTTTAGCTTGTCACTTAGGCCCTGGTGAAATAGGGCCCAAAGTATGGAGTCACCCCATCCCAGATCAAAAGCTAATTTTCGGAACTGGGTGATATAGTCAAGCAACAGGGCTTTTCTTTGTTTTAAGTGGAGGATCATCTGCTCAGCATCCCGCATCCTATGGGGATAGTCAAACAGGAACCAAAACTGTTTCAAAAACCCCTTGTAGTCCCGTAACAAAGCATCATCGGAGGCTAGGAGTGGTGTGGCCCAATCTAAGGCCACCCCTCCTAGCAGTCCTACTATAAACGAGACTTTTGCTTGATCAGTCCCATACGTTAGGGGTTGTGTCTGAAAGGTTAGATTGCACAGGGCAAGGACACCTTGACACGCTTTCCTATCCCCATAGAATTGATCGGGTTTAGGGGCCTTGGGTTCTCTAGATATGGGAGTGGGCGGAGAGGAAGTTGTGGGTTGAGGCAGGGCTACAGCCTCTGCCACAGCCTCCTCTTCCTCCATGGGGGGGGCGTATCCCCCTCAAGGATCCCTTGCAGGGCCAGATTTAGTTTCCGCAACCCCTGGTTTTCCTCTCTTAAATCCTGGACCTCCATGGTCAAGGACTGCACTGGTCTCACTAACTCGGATACCTGATCCGCTAGCTCCATTTGGGGGGAAAAGGGGTAGGTTGTGCTGGTAATTCTGTCACAGGGATACAGAGGGGAAAAGGGGGAAGGGCAGTGAGCCGGGCCTCTCCTCTCTGGTGGGGCCACAGGGAAGGCAATTCCCTCAGGTTCTTACTTGGGCTTTCCCTCCCTCAAATACTGAAGGCAACCCGAATCATCATAGGGAAAGGGAGGAGACGGATGCTCATGGGGACAAGGGAGCCACAAACAACAATAAAGACAAACACTTATGGAGTCACATGGTCCGAGGGAGTGATGGGTCACCAGGTGCAGGGAGGAGGGACCCCAGAACTCCACAGTGCAGTAGGGGAAAAAGGGGGGGGAGGGTGGAAAGGAAGGAGTAGCAAGGAGGGACTAACACACAGGTAGGGGGAACAGGAGATGACGGGAAGGCAAGTAATAGAACAGTGGAGGAATGCAGGCATTCACAAGGCAGACAGAGAACAACAACGAGGGTACACTAAGGGAAAGAGTGAAACTAAACACAAACCAAGAGGGTGCAAGGCAAGACACACAGATGCAAGGTACGAGGCACAAGGCAGGGGGCACAACAGAGTGAGCTCAGTCAAGAGGCCAGCCTCTCTTATGATTACCAGCAGGGATGTACTGACCTGCTGTGCCTTTTAACCTCCCTGAGCCAGGTGGGAGCAATTCCCCTAATTTCCTGTTTCTCCTTCTATGCACTGCGCTGCCCTGCCAGCCGTGCACTGCATCTGGACAGGGCTATGTCTATGGGTCCCATGGCGGCTAGCTGTGTAAACTGTGCTGGAGCCGCTGTTCTATCCTGACTACAAAAGGGTTGTCTAGCAACCTGAGACACGCGCCACCCAAGGGGTAAGCAGTGGCACGGTGTGAAAGTGAGAGAAGATACTTTCTCCCTGGGGGAGAGGGGGAGAATTTGTCCTCCCGTGGGTGGGTGGGTGGGGGGTTCAGGTCTCCTCCACCTGCCTGGTGGTCTGGCTGTGTGTGTGGGGGGGGGGTTGAGGCCAGGCATGGCTGGTGGGAGGAGGGCAGTCATTGAGGTCGTGATGGACCGGGGAAGTTATTGTCCCTTTCGGGGACCGGTGCATTCTGTGAGGTGGGAATAGAGATGTGAGAACAGAACCGAGTTCAGAAATTCGGTTCGGTCTGAAAGTTTGGTTCGGTCGACCGAGCTATTCGAATTTGGTCGAATTCTGAACTTTTGAACCGAGTTCGTACATTCAAAATTGGGGGTTTTGGCCTTCTGAACTGGTTCAGATTCGACTGAACAGTTCGGTCGAATTCAAGTTAGGTTAGAAAGCTCGGTTCAGTCGACCGAAGTATTCTAGTTCGGTCCAAACTCCAAACCATTTTCCCATCGTTAGGTGGGAAAGGTGTTTAGTACCTGTCCCCCCCCATTGCCCCAAGTGGATGTCATTGCCCCAAGCGGATGTTGAGGTGGCTGAGGTTCTGAGGACCCCGGGCTTTCTTGTATGCTGTTGAATGCAAGGTTGTTCATAAATAAAACCATGGTCCAGGAGTTGATCCTGGACCAGGTGGCCAATTTTGTGTGCATTACGGAGACCTGGCTGAACAGTGAGTAGGGGCCTATCTTGGCTGACCTTGTTACAGCTGGATACTCCATACAGCTGTTATTTTTAGGGAGTCATAGTCCCTGTTTTTATGGAGTCATGGTCTGTTAGAAGGTACCTAGTGCAAACTCCACCAGGTATTAATGCCCCCACCTTGTGATTGATTTGTCCGGAGACAGATTAGGGCTGCTGTTGTTATATCAGTCACCTTCTTGTACATCAGCATCCCTACATGATCTCACAGAGCTGTTGTCAGAGGTGGTCTTGCGGTCCCCAACAACAGTGGTCTTGAGGGACTTCAATATGCATGTCAACACTGGACTTCAGGGTCTGGAGCCTGAGTTCATGATGGCCATGGCAACCATGGGCCTGTCTTAGGTAGTGATTGCCCTGACATGTGGGGGGCATACTCTGGATTTGGTGTTTTGCACCGGCCATGAAGCAGGGGATTCATTGGTGGGGGGCGTATCTTTGATCCCTTTGTCATAAATGGATCACTACCCCCTATGGGCCTCTCACCTAGCACATATCAGCCTCCAGAAAGGCACAGGACTTGCTTGGATGGTTAGCCCTCAGAGACTTATGGAACCAGAAACATCCCAGAATACTCTGGGGGAGGTACCTTCCAATCTTGATGGTCTATCTCTCAATGGCCTTGTAGCCTTCTTGAACACCTTGTTGATTGAGGCCATCGGTTGATCAGCTCCCAGGCATCCATTCCTGGAGCATCAGACACACAGGTCCCCATGGTTTACGAAGGACCTGCATTGGCTGAAGCAGGAAGGGTGGCATTTAAAGAAATGATGGCATTAGACCTGTACTGAAGATGACATATTGCAACATAGAGCTAGTGTGCAGCATAGAGCTAATTTTAAAGCCTATGCCGTGGTTGTGCAGGCAGCAAAGGAGGATTTATTTTCTGCCATCATAGCACCCACTAAGTGTCATCCAGCTCAGATGAGCTTTTCTGGGTGGGAGACCCTTCGCACCTGGAGCTAGAGTCTTTGAGCACTGGCTGTGACAAGTTCAATAAATATGTTGCAGATAAAACCACTCACATTCACCATACTTTGACACTCCATTTGATGCAGTAGGGAAACCAAAGGTAATGAATGCTCCACCATGTCTTGTTTTGTGGAATCAGATCTAGTCTGTCATCTATGTGGGGCTACCCATGGTGAGGGCTCAGAAATTGCAGCTGGTGCAGAATGCGGCAGCCCATGTTCTGGTGGGATTGGGCTGTCAGGAGCATATTACACTGGTGCTCCGCTCTCTGCACTGGCTGCTGACAGGTTTCCACTGGGCCCAATTCAGGGTGTTGGTCTTGACCTGTAAACAAGGACCCAAGTTGACTGCACCAAAAAATCTTAAATTGTGAAACCAGTGAAGCCAAATTCTGCAAATTCACCGCGAGCATTAATATTTGCATAATTAACTCGATTTGCATAACTATGCATGCTAGGAAGCAAATTTTCAATAGGTTTGACATAGAATCACAACTTGGTTAATCAAACACAACTCAAATCCTCTGGCATTTCAGCACCATCCTCACGCAAGCATAAGGCCGTCAGACCCCACCCACCCACAATTCATTTCCCAGGGGCCTATTTACCCTTGAGTTATAGTCAGGATTGTCTGATTCTGTGAGGATTATCTGATTCTGCGAAAATCACTGCAAATTGCAGCAACGCAGTCAACTCAGGTTCCTGCCTATAAAGTCCTAAATGGCCTAGGCCCTACCTATCTGTGGGACCGCCTCATCCCCCGGATTCTGGATTGGTCTCTGTGGTCATCCGGGGATGCCCTGCTTGAGGTCCCCAGAGTGTTTTGGGGGCTACACAGTGGAGGACGTTCTCGGTGGCTGCGCCTCAGCTGTGGAAATCCCTTCCAGCAAAGGCCCCAGATCTCCCTTCCTTTTGAAGAAGTTGTAAGAAATGGCTATTCCAACAAGAATTTGATGGGGGAGTGGGTTAGGGTGGGGGGTGGGATTTGTTTTTAATTCTACTGTTGTTGATATTATCGACTATTTGTGAGCCGCTCCAAGCTGCCTGTGGCAGGAGGGGCAAGGTAGTAAGATTTTAAAATAAAATAAATAAATAAATCTACTAATGGCAAGGATGTTCTGGCGTCTGTCAGGGTCACATCTTGTGAACTAGATCCATGCCTGTCCTGACTGATTGAGGCTAGTCGGCAGATGTTGTGGCAGTTGCTGGCTGGCATGGTTAATGCTAGAGCTGCAATGGGAACACAAAGTGTTCTTGCAAGAATCCACGAGTCTCTCACAAAACCCTGGTGAGATCTCACAAGTTTTCATTGAGGTATGCAAAAATCTTGCGAGATTCTCAAAAACATCACAGTACATGTGCAAATAGCCACTACGCCATCCTTCACACGCATGGGACCTGGCAGCCATTTTGTCCATGCACAGTGCCATTTTTGAGGGTTCTCCAGAAACAGTAACACCCTAAAACTGGCACTGCGTATGCACAAACTGGTTTCTGGGGTCTTTGCATGTGCAGAATGGCCATAGCAGACGTTTCGTGTATGTGCAGTGCCGATTATCAGCTTCATAAATTCTGCACGAGAACGGATCAAGAATTGGCCTATTCTCAAGTTGTTATCTTTCTCACATTATCCCGGCAAGAAGTTGTTTTTCACCGAGATTACGTGAGAGCACGAGGGCAAGTTTCAGCCCTAGTTAATGCCTCTCCTTCTGGGGGGCAGGGTTCCTGGGTGCTTCAAGGATGCCTTAGTATTCCCATTGCTCAAAAAACTATCTCTTGAAGATGACTCCCTTGCCAGCTATTGTCCGGTCTCTAACCTTCCCTTTTTAGGGAAGGTTATTGAACGGGTAGTGGTTCAGCAGCTTCAGGTACATCTGGATCAGATCAGTTTTCTCGACCCCTTGCAGTCTGGCTTTCTTCCAGGTTATGACAGACTGTTTGTGGCCTTGGTCGACAACCTTCACCATGAGTTAGATCAGATCAGTTTTGATCTTATTAGATCTGTAGGCTGCTTTTGATACAGTTGACCATGAGATGTTGGTGATTTGCTTGTTGATGATTTGCTTATGGGAATGTGCTGGAGTGGGTGGGATTGTTCTTAATTGGTTCCATTCTTTCCTGGCTGTGGGACAGTTCTTCCAGGATCTCATGTGTTGCATCCCACAGAGATCTATTATGTCCCCTCTCCTGTTCAACGTGTATATATAGCCTTTAGGTGAGGTTGTGACTGAGAGGGTTTGGGGCTCGGTGTCCTCAACTTTCTTATTTCAGCTGACTCAGGTCCAGCCGTCTCAGGTCCAGCCATTTTGTTGCTTACCCGGTGTTTAGCAGCTGTCGGGGACTGGATGAGTATGAGCTATCTGAAGCTTAATCCTGACAAGATGAAGGTGATGTTGGTGGGGAGGTGTGTGTGCGTGCGTTGGTCCCCTTCACTGATACTCAGGTTTGTAGTCTCAGGGTGTTCTTCCACTCTCAGCTCTGCCTGGATGCCCAGGTGGTAGCTGTGGTGAGGAGTGCCTTTTGCTAGTTACATCTGGTACAGTGGCTGTGGCAGTACAATTTGGACTCCGACCTGGCCACCATCATCCATGCTTTCATCACCTCAAGACTGGATTATTGCAATGTGCTCTACATGAGGCTACCCTTGGTGATGGTTCAGAGACTGCAGCTGGTGCAGATGCCTTTCCATTAAAGTGTATAGATATAGAGGCTCAGATTCGGTTATCAGATACTCATTCATTCAGATAGAAAGAGTTGTTCAATTTACACTGCCACAGAGAAGAGCAGAAGTTGACTTGGTGATTTTAATACACACAGGGCCTAACTCACAGTCCGGTTTAATGTCTTGCCCCTTGGAATCTGGATCAGTCCATCATGTTGCTATGTTAGTATGATTTCACTGTTCCCTTTGTAAGGATTAATTGCACCTCTCAAAGACCAAATCCTGCTCCATGACAAAAGAAACAAAAATTGACCTTCAGGAAATTACCATCTTTAGTCACATTTAATCTCATTTAACATGAAATCAATTTGAGAAAATATCATCTCATTAAATGTACATCTCTCTAGATACTTAATCGGTCTAGAAAGATTTGTTAATTCATCATCTATAGCAAAACGGCATATGTAACCCTCGTCATCAAGATATCCAAATGGGAATCAAACTGGGGACTTCCAGATAAGGGCTGAACGAAAAACCCTTTTTGTTTTTGCAGGATATCGTATGAGATTGCATACCATGCAATGAGATCTCACTGATATCTCGACCCCAGTACAAAGCCAGTCTGCACATGCACAAAATGTCCACTGTGTATGTGAAGAATGGCTGCCCTTTTCCAAAATGGTGGCGATGCCATCAGGGCCACTTTGGGAAAGGGCTGCAAATGCACAGAATGTCTCCACCGGCCACTTTTCTCATGCCCAGTTCTTTTCTTTTCCCAATTTGCCCGTGTGTTTCTTGATGAGAAGGCAGCTGAGACACTGCTGATTCTCAGCTCGTTCTTCATTGACAGAATGAGCCAAGAACTGTGATTCTCACCAAGCAACACAAGAATTGCTAGGACAAGTGTCAGCACTACTCCAGATCTAAGAGCATGGAGTTTCACATTCTGTGCTACAAGAAAAAAGCATCTTAGTTGTGTTTTTAGTAACTCGTATTAGCTTTCCCACTTAATGAAGCTCTTCAGGTTGGGACAATCTTTTCTTTTATGTTGGTATATTGCCTAGATCTTGGGCTTCTAGACCTCACTCTAAATTAAAACTAAAACAGGTAGCCCAAAACCAGGTATACTTGTCAAAATTATGGTACCTCAATTGTTTTGGGTTTTTTGTAGATTTGGTTACTAAGTAGTAGTGAAATTTGAAACATACTTGGATACCCTTACCAATCTGTGGCTGCGCAGACTGTATACTCAGCTGCGCTTCCAGCTCGTGCATACTGCTGTGCTAGAGGAAAGACGAAAAAAAAGTACCCTATGGCCTGCGGCTATGTACCTGCTCATTAGCGGAGGTTGAATCTATGGTTAATTTTTTGTTAAGATGTCCATACTACGATTCATTGCGGGTAGTGTGGCTAACACCGCTGCTTAAGGAGGGTCTTGATTTTAGCACGGAAGGTTGTTATCACTTTCTTTTGTCATTGGCAGAGAGGGAGGAAGAGGTAGCAATTGCTACCTTTTTACGTCTGGCCATACAAACAAGAGTTTGGATTAAGCAAGGGTTGAAGGCTACAAGTATTGTTTAGTAGCTGCACCCCTGCCAGGGCATGCTAGGTATCCAATTAACACATTAGGGTATTTCTTCCCTTAAGCTAGCTGGGGCTCTAGGGATCTAGCTATGGTTGAGTGATGCTGTCTCACCCTTGCTTATTGTAGAACTATTGTAAATTTGGACTATTGATGGAGGGGTTATTCCCAAGGGGGAGGAAATGCCTCGATTGTATTTGATGTGGTCCACCATTAAGGATTCACCTCTCCCTAGTATCTATGGTAATTGCCAGGGGTTGTATTAAGTCAACTCCTCCCCCACCCCCTTGTTGTTGTTTATAATGTTTTTTGGAAATTTAGGACATTTTGTTTTTATTGTGAAAAGTCAATTATGATTAACTATGATTGGTTCCTTGTATTGTTTTGGAGATTATTGTCTATGCTATATTATGTTTTAAGGGTTATATGATTGTTGTAATGCACAATGCAATGTTTAATCCATAGTGTATGTTTATTTTTACATTTCTTTATGTTTGAGGCTACAGCGAGAGCTTATGCCAATAAAGGTTGATTGATTGATACTAAGTAGTAACTATTTATTTAGACTTATCCACTGCTCTTCACACAGAAAGGCTGAAGGCAGCTCACAATCAAACAATATTTTTACTTATTTATATATAAAATAATTTAATATCCTGCCTCTCCTGCTCTAAGTAGCCCAGGGTGGTTTACAATGTTAACATATAAAATCAATAAAAACCATAAAACACAATAAAAAGGGAAGGCACAAAACCAAACCACCCTCCCTGCCCCCATCCCACCCTACACCCCAACTCCCTTGCCAAAAGCCAGGCAGAACAGCCAGGTTTTACAGATACGATGGAAGGAGGGGAGATCTGGGGACACTAGGGCCTCCATCAGGAGGGAGTTCCACAGCCTAGGTGCAGCCACTGAGAACACCCTGTCCATAATGGCCCCCTGGACGGCACAGGGAACCTATAAAAAGGTGCCTCCAGAAGACCGCAGAGGCCTCTCCAGAGCTCAGAGAGTGAGGTGGTCCCACAGGTAAGTTAAGCCAAGGCCGTTTAGGGCTTAATAGGTCAAAACCAATACCTTGAATTGGGCCCAGAAGACTATAGGCAGCCAGTGGAGAGTCCGGAGCACTGGCGTCATGTGCTCATGGCAACCCATCCCTGTAAGGAGACTGGCAGCAGCATTCTGCACTAGTCTGTGGACCATCACCATAGGTAGCCCCATGTCGAGTGTGTTGCAATAATCCAATCTCGAGAAACATTTAAAAAATAAAACCTCAATAAAATTCAAACAAAAAAACCTTCCACCCTCCCTTCAAAATTCCAACTATACCCACAGTCCTACCCATCCAAACCTTTTCCTGCATTTTTCCCTGCCTGCAAAATGCCTTTACAAACAAAAAGGCTTTACACTGAATCCACAAGATACTTAGGCCTGGGCTCAAACAAATCTCTGGGATAAGGGAGTTCCACAGAACCGGGACAGCAACTGAGAACTCCCTCCTATGCACCCCTGCCCTATGGAAAATGGTAGCAGATGAGACCTGCAAGTGGGCACTCCCAACTGACCATAGGGGCCACAGTGGAACATGGTAGGACAGTCTTTCAGATATACAGAACCCAGACTGTTGGATTTAAAAGGTCAAAAGTTAAAATCGGCACCTCGAATTGTGCCCAGAAAGCTATAGGTGACCACTGCAGACTTCGGAGCCCAGTGTAATGTGCTCCTGATGGCTTGTTCCCAAGAGGAGTTGAGCATCCGCACATTGCATGAGCTGCACCTTCTGAACTGTCATCAAGGGCAGCTCCACAAAGAGTGCATTGCAGTAATCTATCCTCAAGATGATGAAGTCATTGATGATGATGGCCATATCTGAATCAGAGAGAAAAGGCTGCAGCCTCCTCACCACATGGAGTTGGTGAAAAGTGCTCCTGGCTACTGCCACAACCTGACAATCCAGGTGTAGCAAGAGGTCCAAAGCACTCCAAGGCTAAGAACCTACTTGATCAGAGAGGGCCAGACCCCATCAATAACAGGTGTTCCTATTAGGGATGGGCAAACAGAACTGCGTTAAAAAATTCGGTTCTGTTCAGTTCGGAAATTTGGTTTGGCTCAGAAGTTTGGTTTTTTCGACTGACCTATTCAAGTCTGGTCTGAACTCCGAACTTCTGAACAAAGTTCAGAAACTCAAACCCCATTGAACTAAATGGAATATTATCTTTTAGGGATGGGCAAACAGAGCCGAGTTCGGAAATTCAGTTCGGTTTGAAAATCGAGTTCGGTTTGGAAGTTCAGTTCGGTCAACCGAACTGGTTGAGTTCGGTGCGAACTCCAAACTTCAAAACCATGTTCGTCCATCCCTAATCCCAATCCCCTCCAAGTCATAAGACTGGCCAACCATCAACACCTCTGTCTTGTGTGGCTTCAGCTGGAATTGGCTCACCCTCATCCAATTCCCAAAAGCAGCCAGGCATCAGGTAAACACAAAGACTGAAGTACCTGGGTAAGAAGAAAAAGAGAGGTAGAGCTGGATGTCATCAGGAGATTTATAACTCCTCACCCAAAACCTCTAAATGACCTCACCCACTGGCCTCATACACATTGAATAAGAGGGAAGACATAATAGAACCCTGTGGGACACCACTGGGAGGCCCCAAAGGGATGATGAGCAATCACTCACCACCACCTCATCATCAGGAAAGAGCGGAACCACTAAAGAGCTTTCCTGTGCACCCCTGCCAGGTCTCAGAGTTGCATCAACACCACCTCATGATCAGCCGTATCAAAGACCACTGGAAAATCTAACAGGATCAACAATATCCCCATATTTAGTGCTGAACAAGGAACCAATATTACCATTACAGCATTACCACCAGGTTTCCATTATCGCTATTCCATTTTGTGCCATTTTGCTAATTACAATTTATCATTTTTCTTTCCATTTCCATTTATCTATTTATCCTTGTCAGAAAGTCAGAATGGGTCAGTAAAACAAAGTCAGTAATTTGGTAATGGTAATACCCAGAACTTCTGGTATGTATTGGGTACCCAGTAGGTGACCTGAAATGTGGGGTACTGCGTGTGGGAACAAAATATGCTTTTTGTTTTAACTCTAACCCTACTACAATTAAGTCATATCAGAACAACTTCATTATAACAAATCTGGCCTCTCTACTCTGGGTAAAAACACTGTGGGTAGTGTAAAAGACCCATCTCCGATTATGGGAGGGTATCCCTCTGAGGTCTCCACTGAAATACTCCCAAATAAGGAAAATATATGGCAAGGAGGGGAGATGTGCTATGTGTAGAGCTGGAGAGGGTGCAGAACAACTATGCTGTCTTATTAAGCAGCAGCAGAAGAGTTGCTAGAACTAAAAGAGGTCCTGGGGCATCAAAGTTGTTAAGTCTGCAACCAGTGTACAGCTCAGAATCAGGCAGGTGTAAAGACAGTTTATAACCACCACTGTCTTCCCTAATTGAATGTTCTGCACCCTCATAGCCCGCAATCCCATGCTCTGTGGATCCCCGTGTGCAAGCCTCATGCTTGCACATGCTTGAGTTGCACACAGCAGAATGTGCTGGCAATCTGGATGTGCTCAGGGCCTTCATGGCTATGTGTGCACATGGCTCTGCATGGGATCCACTGAGCACGGTATTGGGGCCACCATCTAGGACTCTCCCACAATGTATATAGCCACCCACAATGCTTAACAGCTATGTAGATGACAGGTTTGTGAAGATAAAAGACCCATTACTTTTATTAACTAAATAAGACACCAGATCACAATCTTTTTTGGCTTTGAGAACCTATAGTTTGTCTGGGTCATGTCGAGGGGTTTAATATACAGCGAAACCAGACATGATACTGGCCAGCTGTGGCCTGGAACTCACCACACATATGTTTCTCCACTAGCCTGCTACTGTCCTGGAATGGGTAGGTAGCTGGCCTGGAATGAATCCTTGGGAGTTCATTCTGGGTGGAGGGTTGCCCACATGGGCCAACGCAGGCCACAGCAGGCCAAACATGTCTGTTCAGCTCCATCATCCTGGACGCTAGTTGCCACATTGGCTGCCCATCATGACAGGGAACTTGGGGTGGGGTGGGGGCAGGGCCAGCTACCTGCATGTCTGTTGCAGTCCCCCTACCCAGGGTGTGCAAATGGCAGAATGGTTTTCCAGCTGTGGGCATGTTGCGCGGTGCCTCTCCTCAACCCAGAGAGTGGTGGCCACTGTTTTCTGACATGCCCTGGGCTGGTTAGCCACCATACCACCAACGCATCACCCAGAGTTAAACCTCACCCAGTGTCATCATTCACACCCTCATTATGTTGTACCTATTGTTGCATCCCTATCTTTTAAAGGGCTAATACCAGTGTATGATTTGGTTAGTAATTTGTAATATATGGTATTGATATCATGATATTAAGTAAGGTGTATCATCTTCAGTCAGAAATAGGTTATGATAATTCAAGCTGTCAATAAGTTCTGTGCTTCATATCATCAAGAGTCTATCTTCTGCAATAGTATTATACTCTCATAATTTACAAGAATATACTGTGCTTCTGCAATACTATTGTATACAATGTATGAAAACCTACTGTGCTCAGATTACATAGTTAGATTTCTTTTCATTAGCAAAACCCAATTAAGTACACAATGGGATATAATAAAATGCAAGAGGACCTTGTATCAAAGGAATTATTATATCCCTTCTAAACATTTCTTTCCCCATACAGTCAGTGAAAGAGTGTTTTTGGCAATGGTTCATTGTTAAGTCTGCCAAAAATACTCTTTGGTAAGCAGTAATATGTTTTTATGGATAATTAGTTGATTGAATGACCATGTGAAGTAGAGACATTTTAATATTCATGAATAATTCACATCTATGAATATTTTATTAACCTTAGTTTGGTTTATGGTGATAATTTTCAGACAGACACTTTAAAATAGGCTTACTCTTTACCTTAAAAATGCCAAAGAATATAAATCAGTGTATAAACCATTTCCCAGGCAGTACAAACAGGGCCGATTCTTCCTCATTCGGGCCAATTGGAAAATTACTACAAACACTACAGGCCTGATAGGAGTTAGATATAGGCTAGGGATGGGCGTACACGGTTCGGAAGTTCGGAATTAGGCCCGAACTCGGCCTATTCGGACGACCGAACCCGAACCCAAATCCGATCATGAACTGACCGAACTGAACTCGATTCCAAACATTGAAATGACCGAACAGTTCAGTCAGTTCGGATCGCGTTTGGGTGAGTTCAGGTGGCAAAAACATGTTACTGGAAGGCAAAATGTGACAGGGAGGGGGAGTCAGCTGAGGAGCAGACTTCCAGACATCAGGGGTGGAGAGGCTTGGAGTAGCAGTCAGCCTGCCCAATCACCATCCCTTATCACCTCAGACCACTGGCTTCCCAGTCTGCGATTGGCCACAGGCTAGGCTGCATGGACCCAATGGGGCTTGTGGTGAGGCGGGCACAGAAAGAAACAAAACTGCCTTCCCCCTTCCCAACACCTTCTGAGCTAGTCACTGTTCCTGAACAGAAGGCGTTTCAGAAGGCTCCCTCTCTCCCAGCAGATTTTGTTCCTTCCTATTCCTAATCCATTGTCATTCTCCTCCTATTTCACCCATCCAACTCATTTACCACCATATCATCATTTATTTAGATTACATGAGATAGATTTAGCTGTTATTGCTTTTACCCCTCCCGGTGTTCCCTGTGTTCAATCTTCCTTCCTCCCTCCCCCCTCCATTGAATATTTTCCCTCTCCCTCTTATTCCATCCTTGATTATTCCCTTCCCCTGTTTTAAGTTTTGGATTTATTTAGACAGGATTATTATTAGATTGATTTTCATTTCAGTTTTGTAACCCTCCCTGTGTTCTTTGTGTTTCCCCCTGTGTAATATTGTGTGTATATTAGATAGATAGTTATTAGATAGATATACATAGCAGATATACATAGTAGAAGTTATGGAGATAGTGTATTTGTAGGACAAGGTCTTTTTAGTTAATTATTAGGATATTTCATTTAGTTCAATACGTTTTAGAATAGTTAATAGCAGTTATATCTATCTATCTATCTATCTATCTATCTATCTATCTATCTATCTATCTATCTATCTATCTATCTATCTATCATTAGATTAAAAATTTAAATAACATTTTTAAAAAAAAGAATTTAAAAACATTAGTTTGGAGGGAGAAATAGAGAAGGGAAGGAGAGGCCGGTCTGCTGCCCATAGGGGAGGCAATGGGGCACGTGCCAGAGGCGGCAGGGGCCATGCCATGGGAGTGGCAGCAAGCAGCAGCAGTAACCCAAGCATATCACCACGCCCCAAACTCTCAGGCCTGCTTTAGGGCAAAAGGCTTCCATGGCTCAGCGTTGCCTCCTGGGAGTGCCCTCCTCCACTGCCACGCAGGTCATTGGAAGGTCTGCAGGACTTGAGGCTGCATCTGTCTTTGCTGTTGATGGTGCTGGAGCAGGTGCTGGGGCTGCTTGTGATGTTCCTACAGGGCCAACAATGTCCCCCACTGTCAAGGCAATCCCCAGCAGTCCAGAGCTGGTGGATTCCACCCCGGCTGCTAGAGGCAGGGTCCGATCCCCGGGGATTGTTAGTAGGGAGAGGAGTAGCAGCAGCAGCAGCAGCAGCAGCAGCAGCAGCAGCAGCACTAGCAACTATAGAGGGGGGCACAGGGAGAGTGCCAGCAGCATGACAGGCACAGGCAGTCTAGCCTCAGGGTCCCTGTACTCCCCTTCAGGGGACATCACCTTGATCACAGACAGTGAATCAGAGGCAGACACTAGTGCTGCAGAGGAGATGTCTGCAGCTGAGGTGATGACTGAGTCTCCTTCCAGAGCTGTGTCTCCAGTGCCACCAAGTTCTCCCCCTCCCAGCAGCACTGGCAACAGTGTGTCACCCGGGGTGGGCCAGAAGGCAGGAGGGGGAAAAAAATCCTCAGTCTGGGATCATTTTAAGCAGGTCCGGGCAGATGATCCCAGAGAGGTGCAGTGCACTATGTGCAAAAAGGTGATAAAGTGTGGGCAGGTGCTCAGCAACCTGCGAACAACAGCAATGGCAAGGCACCTAAAGTCATGCCACAGTGCTCTGCTGCTCAGCGGGAAGTTATGGGAAGTGGATGCAAGTGGGTTCCCAACTGCAGCGGCCAGGCACCCGGCTCCTTCAGTGGACAAGCATCCTGCACCAGCACCAACTGCTGCCTCTAGCAGCAGGAACAGTATTCCTCCTGCTAGGGGGGCAGAACAGTAGCAGGAGCCTCCCCAGCAGCACCGTTAGTCCACCATGGAGGAGCTGTGGTGGTGGGAACTGTAAAGGCCATTGACAGGGCGCCGTGGCACTGGCTTCCAAGAGAAAGCGAAGCGCATGTTGGCAGAAACAATTGCCCTGGATGGGCAGCCCTTCTCAATTGTGGAGGACAACAGCTTCCAGTGGTTGATTGGGTTCCCGGCCCCCAACTTTAAGCTGCCTTCCTGCTCCACCCTGAGTCGGACTGTGGTGCCACAGCTCTACAGGGCTTTGAAGGAGCGGATGAGGGAACAGCTGGCAGGGTTTAGGGGGGCCACGGTCCACTTCACCACTGACCTGTGGTCCGCCAGAAACACCCAGCACACCTACCTGGCAGTGACTGCACACTGGTGGCAGGTCCCAGAGGCAGTGCTTGGCAGTGGCAGGAGGGGTCCTAAAGCTGGGTACAGGTGGTCCCTGCTTCAGACACAAGTCATGGACAGCTCTCACATGTCAAAGAACCTTGAGACAGCCCTGGCCACTATGGTGAGGGAGTGGGTCATGCCAGGTGCATCCTTCACCAAGGGGTGTGTGGTCACAGACAATGCGGCCAATATACTAAAGGCAGTCCATGACAGGGGCTTCACAAGCATACCTTGCGCCGCACACACCATCCATCCTGTGGTGAAGGACACTCGGGGCTTGGGGGAGAAGGGGATTGGGCCAGGCACCCTTAGCTCCCTGGTCGACCGGGGGAGGAAGCTTGTGGGGTTCTTCAACTGCAGCGTGAAGGGCAGCAACCTCCTCCGAGAGAAGCAGGCCAATCAAGGGTCCCCGGTGCACCAGTTCATCCAGGATATCTCCACCAGGTGGAATTCCACCTTCCTGATGCTCGAGTGGCTTCTTGAGAAGAAAGCTGCCCTGCATTAGGTGGAACTGGAGATACACATTGAGGCACCTCCAGGGTATAACAGGGAGGAATGGGAGATTCCTGAAACTGTTCCTGAGACCGTTCCTGGCTGTGACGGAGACCATGAGCAGCTCCACCATCTCCCTTAGCCAGGTGAAACCGCTGGTCCATAGACTTCAGAGAAGCCTGGACAAGATTCTCTGGGGGGGAGGATTGTGGCTCTCCCGGCAGGAAGATCTCTGATGAGGTGCTTGACCTGGCACAGAAGCTGATGGCGGGGCTGAGTTTGCACTTTGATGAGCTCCTGCACTGGGAGGAATATGTCCTGGTAACCATGCTGGACCCCAGGTTCAAGGGCAGCATGGCATGTGAGACAGTGGTCTATGGCCTCCGGAAGGGTACACTGGTGCAGAAGGTTCAGCAGGCAGAGTGGGCCATGCAGCAGGATGCCCCTGGGGGTGGTGGGAGTGGGAGCAGTGACTCCTTCCAGCCATCTGGGTCTATCTCTGCCCCCAGGCCTAGCGGTAGCAGCAGCACCAGCAGCAGGATGAGCAACAGCAGCAGGAACCCTACTTGTGCCAGGAGCTCCTCCTGTGTTCAGGCCACTCTGGTGAGAATGGGGCCCAGAACAAAAGGGCAAGCAGTGTGGCTGAGGGCAGTGTGGCAGGTGGTGGCCACCTAGAGCTACCAGAGAGAGTATGATGGTGCCTCACTAGCAGTGGAGACCTACCTGGAGGAGGAGCCATGCATTGATCCCAGCAGCGATCCCTTGGCCTGCTGGGCCGGCAAGGCCAACATGTGACCGGCCCTGTTGAAAGTGGCCATGGATATCCTGTCCTACCCACCAACCAGTGTCCCACAGCAAGTGGGTGTTCTCTGTGGTGGGGGACATTTTCTCCCTGTACTACCTGAGACTGGGCGCCAAGTTGGTGGAGCAGTTGCTCTTCTTGAAGGTGAACCTTCTGCTAGTGAGATTCCCCGAGCTGCTCCTGGACAAGGAGCGATAATGCAGTGGCACATGCCATCTCATGCCAGGGGCAGTCAGGACAGGGCTCCTCCTCCTCCTCCTCCTCAATCTGGGCTAGGGCTACTGCTCCTGTGCTAGTGAGGTGCTGTCCCTCCCTCCCAATTCCTGGCACCCGCCCTGCCTCTCTCTATGCATATCTGTCTCTCTTACTAGATGGCCTTGGCCGCCTTATCTGACTGACCTCATGACGCAGGGTGGCATTGGGAAACAACTATGGCTACGAGATCTCGGCCCACCTATGTGATGCTGACTGGCTCTTGCTCTCTCATGCTGCACAGTCTTGCTAGACTATCTAAGTGCCCTGCTGCCAATGTCCCAGCCTGCCTGCCCTACTGCCTCCCATGCCACACTGCCTGTCTGCCCGCCCAGCTTGCCGCCAAACTCAAAGCATGCCTCAGTCCACATTCCTGCCTCCCATGGCAAGGTGCCTGTCTGTCCACCCAGGTTTCCTAACTCAAAGCCTCCAAGGCTGACTGCCGTACTGCCTCATGCCACGCTGCCTGCCTTCCCACCTGCCCAGGTTGCAAAGCTTGAACCCTGCCTCAGTCTGCCTGCCTTCTGCTCATGCTGTGCTGCCTTCCAGCCCGCTGGCCTACCCAGCTGGTCTAGATCAAAGTCTGCCTCAGTCTGCCTGCCTTCTGCTCATGCCACACTGCATGCCCGCCCGCCCAGGTTGCAAAGCTTGAACCCTGCCTCAGTCTGCCTGCCTCTCATGACACACTGCCTTTCTACCTACCCTGGGTGATGTGCACCACTGGTCTGGTAATCCTGCTGAAGCTGTCCACTGGTCCATGGGTGCTCTGCCCTGGCCAATCCAAATGTGCCCATACAATCCTACTGCTGATGTCTGCTGCTGTATGGGAGCTATTCCCTGGCAAATACAACCATCCTGGCTCCATGGGTGCTGTGTACAGGCAAATCCTGCTGCTGCTGTCTCTGTTGTTCTACGGTTCCTGTGCCCAGGTAATCTAATGCCTGCACCAGCTACCAATGCTGCCTCTGGAAAAGCCAATGTCTGCTGCCAATGCTGCCTGCTGTCTGCACCATGGGTTCTGTGCCCTGGCAATCCAATGTTTGCTGTTGCTTCCAATGCTGCCCATGCTGTCTGTGCCATGGGTTTTGGGGCCCGTCATTCCATTCAAAGAGAGCCATCATTCTACTGCATCAAGAAACAGCCACTCCAGCCCCACGATCCACCATCAGAGTTCTGGGGTCTATGTTACTGGCAGGGAGGGTTGTGGCCAATATCTAGCAGCTGCCACTCTAGCCCCAGCAATCAACATCATGGATCTGGGGCCATCATTCCTCACAGAGAGATGATGTCATTCCACCGCATCGAGAAACAGTCACTCCAACACCAGGACCCGCTGTTAGGGTTATGGGGCCAAGTTACAGGCATAGAGGGCTGTGGCCAATATCTAGAAGCTGCCACTCTAGCCCCAGGAGCCACCATCATGGATCTGGGGCCATCATTCCTTGTACAGAGGCAATGTCATTCGACCGCATCAAGAAACAGCCACTCCAGTGCCAGGACCTGCTGTCAGGGTCCTGGGGCCAAGTTACAGGCAGGAAGGGCTGTGTAAAATATTTAGAAGCTTCGACTCTAGCCCCAGGACCCACAGTCATGGGTCTGGGGCCATCATTCCTCACACAGAGAGCCTTCATTCCACCGGACCAAGCAACAGCCACTCCAGCCCCAGGATCCGCCACCAGGGTTCTGGGGCCATGTTACAGGCAGCAAGGGCTGTGGCCAATATCTAGAATCTGCCACTCTAGCCCCAGGATCCACCATCATGGGTCTGGGGCCATCATTCCTCACATAGTAGCAATGTCATTTCACTGCATCAGAAAACAACCACTCCAGTCCCAGGACCCGCCATCAGGGTTCTGAGGCCAAGTTACAGGCAGGGAGGGCTGTGGCCAATATCTGGAAGCTGCCACTCTAGCCCCAGGACCCAATGTAATGGGACCGAACCGAACGGCCGAACCCAAACTCGGCGACCGAACCGAACGGTTGAGCCGAACGGGCGAACTGAACCAGACCAAACCAAATTACTGAAACCGAACCACAATCTGTTTGCCCATACCTAATATAGGCATGCTTAATGGGCATGCTCAAGATGAGAGCTGAAAAGAAAAGGGCCAGACCATCAATCCATCCTCTGTCATCAAGTGCATGTCCTCATATCTGCTCCTTTCCCCTGAGATTTCTCTTTCGGTGCTTTAGAGTATGGACTAGATCAATGGGCAAGATCCAGAAATTAGAAAAAAGTATAATAAATAAAATACATAATAATAATAAAACACACAGCTGCAGGTCACATTTGGTCCTCCATGAGCCAAAAGTTCCCACTCCTGTAGTAGACCTTTGCAATACGATATAACGTGCACATCAGACTTGTAGGCACTGGGTAAGACATTCCACCATTATCTCCATGTGAGATAGTAGGGACTTTAAGTATGAACTTCATTGAAATAAGAGCATTTACACTCTCTCTTTCCTGATCACATGGGACTGAGAGAGTGCCACTCTCCACCAGAGTTCTCATTCGTAGTGAGAATCTGATCTGTTGACCCATATTTAAATAGACAGACTGAGTTTTCAACTAAGCTACAATCACACTGGAATTCTAAATGATTAAATCTCCTTGCAGGGAAGCAGAGAGGGAGGACTTTGAAGAGTTCCTCTTCTAAGGGACCTTAAAAAAAAAAAAAAAAAAAAAGATGTCAGCATACTTCAGACAAGTTCTAAAGTGAACCTGACTTCATGTAGTTCTTAAAGTCTCTAGCCATTGCTAGGTGTTACACTATCTTAAGTACTGTTTTTAAAAAAGCAGTGTTCTTTTCTCTGCCATTAGTTCTCTCTCATTTAAAGGAGAGGTTCCTGAACTGTGTGCAATGATAATCCCGAGTGGTTCATGGCACCTGCCAATGGGGCCACATGATATTGCTGCACGATATTGGATATAGTTTGCATGTCTTCATTGAAGTCACAAAAATCCCCCACATAGGGATGTTTGAACAGAATGCAGTTCGGATGTTTGAACGTTCAGTCATTCAGTTCTAAACCTGAGTTCGGGTTCGGTCTTTCGGTTCGGTGGAGTTTGGTTCTGCCGACCTTGGCCAAACATTAGAAAATAGCACTATCAATACCGAAGTCAACGTTTTTTTGGTATCTGTATCATTTGGCCCTGAAACAAGCCCTGGACTCCACCCCTGGTGCCAGGAAGTCTGCTCCTCGGCTGCCTCCCCCTTCCAGTCACATTTTTCCGGCCCAAAGTCACGTTTTCCCACCCCTGAACTCATCTGAACTCACCTGAACATGACTGAACTGTTCAGCTGTTTTTGAGTTTGGTCCGGACATTCAATTTGGACGTCCGAACAGACCAAGTCCGGTCCGAACTCCAAACAACCGAACCGCATTCGCACATCCCTTCCCCCACAGAGGTTTTACAGTCAAGAATTCAGGATGTAAGTGAAATGAATACCTGAAACAAACAGTGCACCCTGCAATTCAGAACCAGTCATGCACATTCAAAAGCTATTTGTGTCTGCTTCATTCAGATATTTGTTTTGGATTTCTGGTTTGTTTTGCCACCTTTTGTATTTTTGTTTTGTGCATTGGGTGCTTACGCTTCACTACCAGGTGACCCATCCATCTTAAGGTGTCCGCCAGATGTTGAATTGGAACAGGCTGTACCTGCTCTGGGGCAGCCCTACCAACATCCCAGAATGTCAGTGGTGGAGCGGGCCAGCCATGTCCCAAATCAGAGTGGCAGCCCAGCTGATTTGCAGACTCATGCTGCTGCTTGGCTACCAGCCAATTGTTGCCCTGGGAAACACCATAGCATTATGGACACTCTAGTTGGAAACTCTATGGTGTGGGGGGGAGTGCTGTGCGAGCAGACCATGGACTGGGGAACCCACTAGGTCTGCCTGATCCAGACCCAGGCTAGGCTGGGCGTGGGCAGGCATGGAGGTGCACCCCCAGAGAAGTTCCAAGGGTGAGGATCCCCGTGTCCAAACGGGTAAAAACATAAGTGGCAGCATCCCACTGTAACTCAGTAGCCCACTTTGTCACGCTTTGGACCAGACCTCACCTGCACATCTGTGCAGGTGCTGCTAGATGTTGGCCAAGAATTGCCCTGGACTCTGTTGGCAGTTAGGCTGGATTCTGACTTTGGAAAACTTTGAGGTCACAGCCCAGGATAAGGCCCATCTGACCATGCCAAAGTGGACCACAGCAGGCTATTGCATCTATTCCCAATTTGGCATACTGGCCCAGGCTGCATCCACCATGACTAGCTACATGGCTGACCACCATGCCTACCCATCATAGTGGGGGTGCAACACGGGGCTGGGGCTGGCTGATTACATGGTTGGTGCACTCCCCACCTTCTCCAGAGGCCTGGACACAAGCAGCTCTGTTTAGTTTCCTGACCCAGTCCAGACCATGTCCGCTATGGTTTCCTTCCCCAAGTTGGGTCAGGCCGTTGCCACACAGTCGTCACTTCTGTTTTTACCTACTGTGTTGAAACAGTATCTGAATAAAGACCCATTTCACTCGAGGTGCCCCCCCCGTGGGAATGGGTGGTGGTTGTCCATGTGACTGTTGCAGTGGGTGGGTGGGGGGTGCGTGCATGATCTAGGAAGCATTGGGAATTGCAGGTTAACACTCCGGTCTTACCTTCCATGCCATGTTAACAGTAAAGACATTGTATAGTCCCATATATTGTGCTCACTTACAACTTAGGCTCCATGCACCCACACTTTGCCTTCGTCTTTCAGCCCCAAATCTTCTTCCTCTTTTCAGGTTGGGGGCAACACTGAAGCTTGGGACAGGAGGATGTGAGCTGGCCTCTCACCCACACCTTTCCATCTATCCTTTCATTTCAGTTGTGGAGAATGGGACAGATGACTAATGGCTCACAACCGTCTCTCTTACCCACTGTGATGAGGAGATACTGGGCTACATGTAGACTACAGGTCTAACAAATATGCAAAGGTTAAACATATATGTAATGTGTAAGGTGAGAACTAGAAACTCACTTCATGTAATGGAGAACAGCTAAATTCATGGCCCTGAGTGAGTGTGTAATCAGAAAAAAGCCTAACACTTCTATAGACACTGGCAATAGCCCCATTGTGTTGCAAATGGATTTCTTCCTGTGGAAGTGATGGAAAGCACAGAGTCATCTGTCCAGAAAATCAAACAAACGACCCTGGAAAGGTACTTAAGTGAGGGAAGACAAGATTAAGAGAAAAAGATTAGCTTGTTGAGCTTCATCTACATCATCATATCTTACCAGCCAGAGAAGGGCTACACCAAAGGAACTATGAAATAAGGACTCTTGGAAACTCTAAGACTGGTATCCATCTAAGCTTTCCACTGCTGCCTGTGACATTGGGTGAAAACAGACATGGCGTTAACCACCCTTTAACCACCCTTGGTGGTCATTTATGCATGTTTCAGGGCTGCATAGGGCACCAATACAGCCCTGCAACATGCATAAATAACCAACAAGGGTGGTTAAAGGGTGGTTAGCATCATGTCTGTTTTCACCCATTAACTGAAATAGCCTTGGACCTTGATTAGGGTAAGCCTGAGTCAGGAGAATCCTAGTACAGACAGGAATGCATTATTGGTTATTTTATTTTGATTTCTGCACTCTCGGGTATAATCTTGTACTGCATGCTTATTCATGATATATTCATTAAACTTCTTTTAACTGAACTTAGCATGGTCCAGTGGAATTGCTAATCCTAACATTAGTGGGAGACAGTTTGGGGTTGATTCTGTGTTTACAACAACAGGCAAACCTAGAGACGGAGTCTGTGCTGGGAAACTCTGTGGGTGAAAAGGTGACAAGAAGGTTCACCTGTTGCAGGCTCAATCAGTTCTAGAGAGAGCGCTGGTCCAGTGAGAGCTGCAAGCCAGGGGAACGGAGTCATGACAGCCTAGAGTGGTGTAGTGAGTCCCCAATCCCAGGACACCCACTAGTCTCCACTGCCTCCCCAGAGCACAGTGAAGCTGAGTAGAATTGTATACACATGTTTAATTAAAACTAAGTTGGGTATGCATTGAAATTAATAAAATGGAATGACCATTGGAAGGAATGGAGGCAACAGCAATGCCAATTTCTAAATAAATACTATTGTCATTCCAACATCAAATTCATGTTTGAATATAGAAAATTAATTAACGATAAGAAGAGGGGCTTCTGGGATAACCACTAGAAAGATCTCCTGCAGGCTGCAGAGTGTAAAGACAGCAGGAGATTCTGGCATTTGGTTAACGGGGCCACCAAGGGAGGCCCGAAAAGTTCATTGAGGTCTCCTTCGTCCACTGCCTGAGTGGATTACTTTCAGACATTATATAATTCGGAGGAGCAGACGCAGGACTGTTTGGATATAAGTCTGATGGAACCCGCTGTGTGGGACCCAGTGAGGGAAGAGGAGGTGGGGGCCATAATATATTCATTTCAAAACAACCGTGCACCAGGCATAGACCTGATAAGGGTGGAATTTTTGAAGGAACATAGGATATGGTGACTACTGGTGCTTGCGGCACTGTTTACTGCTATTAATAACAGTGGGATAGTCCTGGAGTCCTGGGATCAGGCGATCATCGTGCCCATTCATAAAAAAGGCTCCTACACAGACCCGGCTAACTTTAGGCCTATTAGCCTATTGTCAGTAATTGCCAAAATTTATGCCAAATATCTATTGGGGAAGCTGGTTCAGTGGATGGACCAGACAAGGGCCTTGGCTCCGGAGCAGGCAGAGTTTCAACGGGGTTGCTCAACTATTGAGCAGTGCTATATCCTGTACCATCTGGTACACAAAGATATGAATTGCAATGGAGCCCTCTTCGTGGCTTTCCTGGACCTCAGGGCAGCGTTTGACTCGGTAGATCACGCTGCCCTGTGGAAAAAATTGCATGCTTCAACTATAGAAAAATGTCTTCTGGGCCTGATATATGCCCTTCATCAGCACTCCTCCCTAGTGGTTAAAATAGATCAGATAGGGCATATCACTCCGACGGTTGGTACTACAGTATGGGTCAGGCAGGGGTGTGTCCTTGCCCCAGCCCTATTCAACTATTTTATTAATGAGGTGATACCTCTCATGGCAAAACCTCAGTTTTTCCCTCCTAAATTAGCAGTGCGACCAATTGGCTGCCTCTCTTATGCAGACGATGTTGCGCTGCTTTCACAAACACGTATAGGACTGCAGAGGCAACTCCAGGCTTTCCTCTCCTTCTGCAATGATAACCATCTCACCATTAACTATAATAAATCTAAAGTTTTGGTCTTCTCCCATAGGAGGAAGGTTCTCCACTGGGCAATAGGGGGCAACCCAATTCAACAAGTACCAGTGTTTCGGTACTTGAGACTCCTATTCCACATGCATGGGGGATGGTGGGAGCACGTGCTTACAGCACTGAGGATGGTCCAGGGCTCAGCACAATCACTCCAGAGATTGTTTCTCTGGCAAGGTAGATCTGCGGTAGCCTTGGCCCTGCAGGTCTTTACGAGGAAGGTTAGGACACAGTTGCTGTATGGAGCGGAACTCTGGGCAACTTTTTGCTTGGAATTGACAGATTAACCGCAGGCCAAATTTTTGCGACATTTGGTTGGTGCTCCGTGTGGCACCCCCCTTGCTGCGATTCGTATGGAGTTGGGCCAGAAGCCATGGTCACAGGTAGCCATGGAGTCTTCATTGAAATTCTGGCTCAAAATCCATTCTGTACAGCAGCCTGGGTTGCTGAAGGATATGCGGGCTGATAGCTTTGTTAGCTAATGGGAGTATAAGATTGAGTCCCACCTCTTGAAGATGGGACTCTCGCCTGAATATCTCTCCCATAAACTCCCTGCCGCTCAGAAAAAGGAGGTCCTCCTGCATTCAGAGGATATTGGCAGGCAGATGGAGATAGGGAAGGTGGCCAAATCCTCTCATATGAGAGATTATTTGGCTTGAATGCCTGAGGTGGGGCAGACTGTGGACGATTTGGGGGTGTCTATATCTGGCAGGGCGAAGCAGCTGATAGGCTGGCCGTGCTTCAACGCCTTTCCCTCACGTGTGTTCGAGGTCCGGAAGCAGGGTATTCCCTACGTAGAACATCTGCGCCTCTTTGAGAATATCTCAGTGGAGTCAGTAAGTCATATAATGTTTGAGTGCCACCTTTATGACAAACCTCAGCAGGAATTCCTGGGGTCAATCCTGGCAAAATATCCTGACAGAGACACCCACTCGCTCTTGAGGCTGACACTGGGCAATCCAGATATTGAGGTTATTAAGAATATTGCTGCTTTTCTTATACAGGTCATGCATATTAGGAAGGCATTCCTGGAGTTCTCCCCTTTACCTATGGTTTAATATATTACCAACAACAACCAGGAATGCCTACCAGTTAAAGATTTAAATTGACTTGTGTTGGTGCACAGTAGGTTTGATGCCTATGCAATTCTTACTTTAAATCTTGCATCAGCTCAGGCAATCTATGAAGCTCAAGGGCAGGTATGATCTAAGGTGGTCCATTTATGTGGTTATTATCACTGTTCTGCAGGTGGGGATCTCCCCTGTTGTTCTCCTAATCTTTGGGTTAGTTATACTGATATGCCTATTATTTTAAACTTAAGGTTTTTTATTTTATTTTATCGTATGTGTAACTTCTGTATGTCTATGTCCATGTGTGTCTGTTATGTGGAAGCTATGGTTATTGACCACACTAATAAATATTTGATTTGATTTGAATTAAGTGATTGTGAAATTATACAATACAGCTGCATCTTTGAAAGAACATAGGGATTAGGGAAGGCAAGAGGGTGTGAAATGATGTGGAAGGCACCAGATGCAGTAAATGAAATGGGTGGAATGACAGGGAAAAATACAAAGAGTGTGCAAGATTAAGTAAGTGGATGGAATGATAGGAAGGATTAGCTATAGTTACAATAATAAGGTTCTGAGCGAAATAACCAATTCAGAAGACTGATGGGATACCAGGGGGAGCAGTCCTAACATTTTACCAACTTACCATAGCTGACTCCCTATCCTTTGACTCCCAATAGCCTCCCTCCCTGTTATTCTATTTCCTCTCCTGGTTTTTTTCTTCTTGTCATTCCACACACACCTTTACTTCTGTTCCGTATGACATACAGACAAACATTGTATTTCTCAGGACATTTGACTTCTCTGTAAGGGGGGTGGGGGCTGGTAGGCATGGGTGAACGCGCTTCGGAAGTTCGGTTGACCGAACCTGACCAGTTCAGTTGACCGAACCGAACTTCTGAACCAAACTCGATTTTTGAACCGAACCGAATTTCCGAACTCGGCTCTGTTCACCCATCCCTAAAAGATCAAATCAAATCAAATCAGTTTATTCGGGTTAACCAAGTTATTGCCAGTAAGATAATTCAAGATACAAATACAAAATACATGACAGTAAAGTTCAAAATTATCAACCACCTTAATTCAAAACAAATTGCTATTATACCAATCAATATTATCCCATTAACCATTAGGCAATTGCTCTGCCTGATAGCTGCACTTCATCACCCAATACTACTCAAATAAATCTCCATAGAGCTTAACCACAAATATGAGGTGCTTCAGATTTTACCACGGCAGATCATCCCCATTTGATTGAAAGTAACAATTAACTGCTAATAATTAGACCCTTTAACAGATACTCAGGTAACAATCATTCACTGGGCTTGTACCATGATTCTCAAAAGACTGGAAAGAAAAAAACTTTCTCCTTATTAAGAGTGCGTCATGTAAATTTTTTACCACAGCCACCATAAGGACGGGATCATCATCAATCAATAACTTATATACCAAGATCTCATTGGAATGTCCCGACCACAGGTTCAGGTATGATGTCAAAAAGTATGATCTGATCTTGTCATATAAATGACAATCAATAAATACATGTGCCAATGACTCTGTCTCCATTTGGTCGAATGGGCAAATATGTTCTGCATAGGCAATCCCTCGCAGATGTCCCTCCAGCATATTTGTTGGGAGTGAATTAATTCTGGCACAGAGGAAAAGATACCTTAATCTATCTGGCAATGATTGAGTTAAATACGATGCAACATTCCCCCACGGTGGCATCTCTTCCAAGTAATCTTTTAGGAAGATGGAATTTCTCACTGCAGCTTGAGACAACTGTATTTCTAAACCCTCCAATCTACTAATGATATCCTGTCTCACCTGGGAATAATCCTTTGCCAAAAGCTGTTCTTTAGAATAGCCAATATGGGCCAGAGAGTCTTCCATGGCCTTCTTCCATGGACTAGCAAAAGAATCCTCCCTTATAGCTCTCAACAAAATCTGTGAGGAGTAATGTACTTTCAGCCAGAGCAACAGGGTAGATCTTTTAATGGTCTCTTCCCAGGAAACCTGACCTAACTCTCTTCTTATAACTTCCGCTGGAACACTTCTTAGGGCGTTTAGAAGAGAGCAAAATAACTTATTCTGTATCACATTTAGGTCACGTGGTGCGGGGATGGCCCATAATTCAGTCCCGTACAGGAATTTAGCCTTAATTTTAGAATTAAAGACCCTCACAGCCCATATTTGATCTAACCTACCAAATTGTCTAAACAGCCTTAAGATAGCAAGTGGTGTCCCTCCTACCACCAACTTAGCTGATTTATAATGTGTTATCCAACTGGTGTGTTATATACTGGTGGAAAGAGATCCCCAAATATCTATAATGCGCAACATGTTGAATAGGTTGTCTCGGCAGGGCTCCACGCCGCTAGCCCCCCCAGCGTGTCCAGTAAGCGCACCTCTGGGAAGTGGGCGAGCCCCAGCTCCTCACAGTGCACGCGGCAGTCGCCAGCGGTCACGACATAGCCGAAGCGCAGCATACCAAAGCTCAGGCATCGATAGGCATCCGTCCGGGTGGGCAAGGAATGCAGACTGTGCTGAACAATGGGCGAACACCACAGGTCGTACAGGGCCATGCTCTCGTGAGTGGTCCAGGATTGGACAGAGACCCCGGAGCCTCCAAGCAGGACATCGGGCTGAGATGCAGCTGCCATGGTACAGTTCCTGGAGGATCTGAGCTGCAGCGGCCATGGGGGCAGCATGGGATGCGGGGCCGGGAGACTGGACAGGCAGACAGGGGATGCCAAGGCCGACAGATAACGGAAGGACAGGAACAAAGGGGCCGCTGTGGAGGGATGCGAAGGGAGTGGGCAGCGCACAGCTGCCGGCATGCACGGTCGGACTCCCCCACGCATACCCACCTGCTAGTGGAGATAGCAATGACAGCACGCTCATGCACATGGAGGAGCAGTGGCCTGAGGGCCAGGGCACCAGACCCGGGGGGTGGCACAGGTTACCCCCGAGTTCGCAACATAGTAGGTACATTGGGTTTGGGCACATGACTGTGGCGTGCCTGGTGCGGGACATCCATGAGGCTGGGGAGGGGGTATGCACCTGTAGGATAAAAAGCACTTGGGCACGGTTAGGTGTGTACAACCATTTATTGTGCCCCCCCAGTCCCGCCCCATACCCTGGTACACCTGTGTGCCCTCGTGCCCTGCCCCACTCCCACCCCCCTCAGTGGTCCCGGATGCCTCCTCCCCTTCCCAGCCCCTATGCTGTCCTGCCCCTCCCCCATCCCCTGCTGCCCCTAGGCCAGCCCTGCCCCCTGCTCACAGGGATGGCCGAGACTACCGACGCCCCCTCGTCTGAGGTGGAGGAGGAGGTGCTGTCAGCCGCAAGGGCGGGGACCCTGTCCCAGCCCCCCCAACTGTCACCCCTGTGGGGGCCCTGTCCCCTCTGCACCGCCTGAGCCCGTATCAGGGTGCAGCGGCCCAGCTGCCGGCGTCGTACTGTGGGGGAACGGATCCCCATATCTGCGGTCCCTGGTGCTGTTGGAGAGGTGGGGGTACCGGCGCTGTCAGGGTCTCGGGTACAGCCAGGGTTGTGGAGTGGGCAATGGTCTGGGTGCTGGTACGGCACCCGGTGGGGCTTCTGCCATTATGAAGGCACTCAGGGCCCCAGCCTGCAGAAGGAGGGATGTGCCCTGCTCGAAGGAACAGTCCAGTTTCCAGCTGAGCTCCTTGGACCGGCGGTCCTGCCGGTCCGAGTGGACCTGGAGTGTCTCCAGTTGGCTGTCCATGTCCCACTTCATCAGCCACTGGTCCTTCCGTAGCTCCAGCAAAAGCGCCCGTTCCCTCCCCTCTACTTGTTGCAGGGGCCTAGTTGTCCCCTCCTCTAGCCGGTTGACAGCCTCCAGCATCTCCTCCATTTGCCACATGCTGGTGGTGACCAGCTCCTGTGCGAGGTCCTCCCAGCACCTGCATGCCCGCGTTCGGTGCTCCTGAATCATCTGGGCTGGCGGTACCGGCGGCCCCAGGCCATGGCCCTCCTGTGCCCAGTGTGGCTCTGTGGGGCAATAAAGGGGTCTGTTCAGCATGGAGGGTGCCATTCCCCTGCCCCCTCCCTTCTCCGTGTTCTGGGTTCTCCTTCCCCCTGGGATGGGCACCGCCAGACCCTGTGCAGCTCCCTCTGCCCATGCTCCATGCCTGCCTCTGGGACCATGGGGGAGGAAGGCTGCCATCCCATTCGACCCCCTTTGGCCCCCCTCCCCTTGGGGTCCATGCGTGTGCCCTGCATTGCCCATACCTGCTCCCTCTGTGTTTGTTCCCTCTGAGGCTGGTCAGTTGCTGGGGCTGCTGTCTGCCTGGTCTCCGGGTCGGCATGCTGTGAGGTGCAGGGTGACGGTCTCCTCCTTGCCCTCTACCTCCTCTGAGTCTGCTGGGGTGTGCATGCCCTCGCTGGAGGTTGGGCTGGGGGTGTGTTGGGCACATGTGCCCGAGGTCCCTGACATCTCCTCTGTGGCTTCCGTGCCCGGCCTTTCCCGGTGCTCTCTGGCTGCAGGGGGGGTCCATCCATGGGTCATCCATGGGTCGTTCCTCCGGCTCAGCACATCCATGTACGGGGAGGCCCTTGATNTTAAATACCTGGGGAATCTGCTTCACAAAATGGGCTTCTCCTTTGAATACTTTGTGGGGAAAAGGTTTAGTAGGATCAAAGAGGAGATGACCCAAAGAGCTGTCTCTTATACACATCTAGATGTGTATGGCTATCTGGGTGAACACCTGTTTGTTCCAGGCATTGACAGCCAGCTCAGCCTGCATCTCTGGTGTTGCCCAGATAGCTATTAGGTTGTGGGTCTCCTGGAGCCCCCACTCCCCCCGTGGTACCAGCGCCTGGGTGGCGGCCCCTCCGCTGCCTCTTCCTCCTCCGTGGTGGCCGCCGCCTGTCCCTGGCTCCCTCCGGCCCAGGGTTCCTCTGGGGTGCATACTGGGCCAGGAACCTGCTGGGCCAGGTTCCCCCTGCTGCTGCTGCTGCTGCTGCTGCTGCTGCACCTCCTCCTCGCCCTCTTGCTCCATCCTCTGCAAGTTTTCCTCCTCCCTCCTCTCCATCGACTTCTCCACCACGTTCCCCTACTACTGCCTGCCCTATAAATCTCCCTCCGTGTGCCGCTTGTTGTTGGTTGCCTGACAGCAGCGCTGCGTGCCACCACCATGGCCCGTGGTCATTTCCTTCCAACACGGCCAGGGGTTTCCCTTCAAATGTTACTTTTCATTCACCCCTGCCATGATGAACATCCACCACACTTCTCGACCTCCTCCCGCCCTGACCTCATGAAGCGTGGTTAGGTTCACCCCGGCCTGAGTTTGACTGTGGTGAGCATCTGGATGTGGGCCACAGACGTACATGACTCTTTCACCACTCCCACGTTTGACTGAGGTTGGCTGATGAATGCCGAAAACTTAACGTCTGAAATCTCCCAGAGTAAAGCATGGAAGGGGGTCTCAGATATGTGGGGCCCATGCTGTTTAGGGATTTAAAGGTGAAAACCAACACCTTGAGTTGTGCCTGGAAAGCTATAGGGAGTCAGTTAAGCTTGTAGAGCATAGGTGTAGTGTGCTTCCCACTTCACTTACAAAAATCAGTTCTTCATTTTAGTAATTTAGCTTTGCTTACTGTATTTATTTGGGTATTTCATTAGTACAATTTAGCTGTATTTGGTATCTTTAGTGCTAAATGGCAATACCAAAATTATGGGAATACCACATAAATGGATAAACAGAGTAAAGTGAAATTACAAAACTAAATGAATACCTGATTTTCACATATGTGCCAAAGATAATAATGATATTTGTCATGTATGCAAAGTTTGCATAGCCATTTAGTTTTGTTATTTCACTTTGGTGATAAGATAAGGATATTTTCTCATATGAACAAATATGGAAAGGATATTTGAAAAAGTGAAATTGAACTGTTATTTTATTTCAGAATGCTGGAGATTTCCTGGTTTATTCAATAGTTAGGACTAATCTTTTTTTCTTGACTTCCCAGGACCTCATGGCCCTATTGGAAGGTTACTGCACTATGGACTCAGTTTTGGCCGCAGTTATGCATATTTTTTCAGCAGTGGAACAATATTAGTATGTGCAAGACAAACAGCACTGCACGTATATTACAGGGATGTATTTAAAACAGTGGATCCAGTATATTTCTCAACTCAACTATAGGATCTTTAAAAATGTATATTTTGTACAAAACCTTTCCAATTGATAGCGAGGCTGATTAGATGTCCTGTGAATCCCATGCACACCAGCGCATGCCTGCATAGGAACCTCACACGCTCCCATTGCCGGCACACTGTGGTGTGTAGAAACCGTGTGCATGCGCATGGGAAGAGGATCTGTAGGCCATTGGATCGTCCCCAATTTTGCCTATCTATCTCCATCTGTGTTACTCCGCACTTTCGTATTTTTATGCACCTTTAATAATTCTGCTTAACAACCAGTGAGTGTAAATGGCTATAACTAACTTGGCAACTAATTTGGTTTCCTTGTTTGAAATTAATAGTAATGTGTAAAAAAGTGACCATTGATCACTAACCTTTTGGTGATAATGACAAAATGACCCCAATTGCCAGTTTGAATCTTCAATGTCCATGGTCATTTCATATCCATTTTGACACTCAATAAAGATGTGTATAAAAGAAAATTGGATTAATAATAATCCCAAAATAACAAAAATAGGAAAGGGAAAGAAGGTAGAATGTGAAGGAAAAATTAGCCCTGTGCAATTTTGAAGGAGCTGTCTGAATTTTAATAAAGGTGAAAACAGTCTAATGTAGTAAAGGTTCTTCACAGACCTCTTAGCTTTCAAATTAATAGAAGCATGCAGCATAGTGCACTTTTACAAGGCTGCAAAATAGTCACATTAATGGCCCAACATCTTTAAAAATCAAAAGTCTGCAAAATTATTCACTTGCCATGCATATTGAATATTAATGATGTATAATACTGGAGTTTATTAACCTTTTATGTTAGTGGTCAGGAAGGAAACATGCAATGAACAAATGCATGACAGAAGGGGAAAATGTTTTTGATGGCTATCGGGCTTCATTTGACAGTTAATAAAAACCATCAAGTACATATTAAGTTGGATTAACCAAGTTCTGGATTCCATATGACAAGCCATTATTATTAAAGGCAAGTGGAGGGTATTTTCAAATACACCCTGGAGTGATGCATGCTAAAATATGTATGGCAAACTCTTGAATGTCAAGGACATTTTGTGCAGTGTGTAATGGAAAACTGCATGTAATGTGCAGTTTGGGAGCTATTTTATACACCTCTGAAGACCACAAAGCATCACAATGAATGTTTTATTGAAACCTGTCACACTCTGCTGTAGGTCTGAAAGCATAGCAAATATTTATAGACAATCAGTTTGGTAACACAGAGATGGTGCTAATGCAAAAACTGTCAAAAAGGACAGGGTGTGAGAAGAGACCATGTAAAACCAACTAAATCTACATTTTTTCCTGGTTTTGTATGGAAAGAAGGCATGGAATTGCCCTGTGAGCGCACGTGTGTGTTTGTCAATTTGTGCCTTCCTGTCATTACGTGTTTCTCTCACCGTATATTTATTTGTATACGGTGTATTTGATCTTGATCAGTTTATGACATTTGATAATGTCATAAACATTATCAAAGGGAACAGTTAATTTAATTTTTAAAATGAAAGTGTTTCTATAAGATCTTTGGAATGGGGAGTAGGTATAGCCACAACTTTTTTTTTCTGTGCTTGAAAAATAATCAAAGTTGTCCCTTGTTTTCAATAGACTGGGGACTAACATGTCAGGGTTGAATGCATGCCCAGCAACTCATGACAGTATCCCCTTTATAATCATTGCAAAGCAACTGGCTGCAAATCTCAAACTTGAGAAGATGCTACATGAAAGATGCTATATTGTATACAGCACAATTACTAATTGTATATATTGGCTCAGGTTCACTTATACTCAAGTTATTTTGTACCAAAAGAGCCAACTTATCCTGAAAAATTTTATCCATTCTGTTTTCCATTTTTGAATCTGTTTCTTTTCATTTATAGGAGACAACGGTAGGTTGCAAAAGATTATTAGAGTTCAACCCTCATACCACAACACACCAAATTAAATATTTCATGTCTTACAAATGTGAAGCAGGAGGTTGCCTGATTAGGACATTAGCTAGGGATTTGAAAGAACCATATTTAACAGCCACAAACTTCCAATGTGGCCTTCGGCAAGTCACTTAACCTCTCTGGGCCTCAGTTCCCCATGGGTAAAATGAAGATATTAAGGCAGTCCCACTCAGCAGACTGCAATCTCTTCTAATCTGGATGTGACCCTGCTAGTGTGGGAGGGTCCAGACTAGTTGGGCTGCCTGTCAGCCCAAGGTGTTGAGGCCAGGTTTCATAGTTGTGGGAGATGGCAACTGCTACAAAACACTGGGTAAAAAAAAAGATGTGAGGATGTTGGGGCTGCTTCCCGGGCCACCCCAGCATGGAACATTTCAGGCAACACAGCCCAGGTCAGGTCGGGAAACTGAACTGATGTTCCCGAGGCCGAGGATCCATCCTGTCACCCACACGGCAGAGGTAGGTCTGGAAACACAACAAATGGGCAGATGGGTCAGTGCTGCTTGCGCCACACTACCAGTGCCCTACCCCCTGCCATGATGGGTAGCCATGGCAGTCAAGGAAATAAAGCCGTAGTGACCCCGAGACTGGAGTGGGCATGCAGTGCACTGTGGGAACAGTCATGTTATCCCACTGTGACCCACTCTGGTCAGGCGGGCCATTGCCCAGGTGATCTTCCAAGGTCACAGTCTGGACTAGCTACCAATATGGCCTGGGGCAATCCTGGGCCAACATTTGGCGATGCTTGCACACACCTGCAGGTGGGTCCCAAGCTACAGAAGGTCAAAGTGTCCCAGAACAGGCCAAAGTCACATCTGTTTTTACCCACTGTGTTGTCATGGCCAGTGTTGAAAAGGGCTGGGAGAATGACAACATAGCTCCATCCCTTTCAAAACATTGTGATATGACAAAGCTCCATGGGGAGGTAGGGTCACTCAGTTACATCAGATGCACACGTCACTCAGAAGAGCCCAACAGTATCAGATCAAGGGTCCGGTCAATCCAAATGCATACAGCTTGGGTCATTCCCAAGATTTCTGGCCTGAACTTGGTCTTGTCCTACCTCACAAAAGGTCTCATGAGGATAAGCAACGGGGATGAAGAATTCAAGTGAAAATCCGATTATCAGAGTTAGAGAAAGAGCAACCAAAACAAGCTTTCAAAATACTACGAGTATAAATAATTGTGTACTGGTCTAGAACTGAGGTTACTATAATGTCTTATTTTTGCATTAGTAGACAAACTACTATTAGATCCTGTTCAGGCCTGGTGAATAAAGAGGCAAGCTGAGGATATTAACTATTCTGATCATGAATCTGAACTAAGTGAACATTTTCTTAATAGTCAACAAAGAACCATCTAAATCAACACAACAGTTTATTGCGGCCGGAGGTCATATAAAAATATACTAAAACAAGAAGAAAAAACATAAAATCACCTAATCAGCATACACCTTAAGTTAGAACTCTTCGACTATAAAAGAAATAATCACTACAAACAGTGAAAATATAATACTTAAAATACAGAAAATTGACAAAATCTCCAAAATTTATTAAGTTAATAATTTACAGAAACCCAAAAATAAATCTTAAATTTAAAATACCTTTTACATTATGAGCTCACTAAGTCATGACTCTTCCTCATATACATTCAAAAGATGTTTGAAATTCAAAAAGTCCTGTCTACGAATAAATGCCAACTTCAAAAACTTTGCTACTGCTTGAGTGATTTCAGTATTTTTATCACTCAGTGCTATTGTTAACCATGAGATAAGGGTTCTTCCCAGGAACTTTCCAATCCAAAAGGATAAACCATATAAATCTGTGTTGTTTCCTTTCAAATATACTGTGCAACAGGTTGCAATTCAAAATGGTTAAAGAGCCATTTTTTCTATGTTTAGCATGAAAGACAAATTACCAACCTATGTGCTCACATGATAGAGCACATCTGCACTTATTGTTCACAGTTTAACAGAATGAATTCAGAAGCTCAATATAGAAAATATCTTCTTACCCATCTTTTCCACTACTTCCACTTTCTAAATTATGTTGTATACATAGAAATGGCCATCATCTAATCTTTTGTTGTCCCTTTGATAAACAGAGATTGTGCTGGTCTTAACAAGATTAACTTTCATTTAATATAAAAATATGAATTGTGATTGTGTGGGTGCAGAAATAACATACGTATGGAACAGCAAATTCAGAGGTGATTTTAGTCTTCTGCATATTCACCATCTACCAAGCTCCGTAACTTCTTTCATCCCTCAAGAGTCTTTGTTCTGTTAGATGCACTTCGTACTTGTAGCAGGGAACCACTGACTGTGGGTTAAGTGTATGCAGCATTGGTGCCCAAGGAGGTTGTCACTCAAGGGTTCAGCTCAAAAGCAGTTTATTCACACCCAGTCTCTGGCCAGTGTTTATGTATCCAGAACATAAGTCCATAACACAGGGCTAGTCAACCAAACACAGTCCCAGGGTAGCTTTTTGCCAACTCACTTCCAGGTTCTGGCTTCTTGCTTGAGTCCAGGCCTCCTTCATCCAGGACCTCTCTGTTAGCCTCTCCAGAGATGCATTCTCCTCAGCTGTCAAGAACATACTGCCCTCTGCTGTCTTCTTTTATACAGGTAGCCCCACCCATCTACTTCCACTTCCTGCCCAGAAGTCATCTTAGGTGGCTCTCTTGGGGCAGGTGCTATCTTGTGGCCCTTTTAAAGGTATACCAACCTTGCTGTGGTCTACTCTAACAGTACTCTCTTAGTACTGAGCAAGAAACAGTAAGTGGCAATAGAGGGCAGTAGGTCCAAGGACATTGCTTCATAGACCTTAATAGGCCATTATAAGTAATGTGGTGGTGATGAATTCGGTGGGGCTTGAGATAGAGCAAGATGGGGGACCTGTATGACATCAGGAGAGTGAGCCTGGCTCAATACACCAATGGATAAGCGACGCCAACTAGTTCAGGGTGGAAGAAGGGAAGCAGATAGGAAGGATGTGCGATTGGCCTCCTGGAACATTAACGGCCTTAAAGCACAGGGGAATGATAAAGAATGGTTAGATTTTCTCAGAGGGTATGATATTATCTGTCTGCAGGAAACGTGGCTGAAGCCCCAAGAGGTTCTAGATTTAGAGGGATTCCAGATGTTGTACCATGGAGGTCAAAAACAACGAACCTAGGGCCGGGTTTCTGGAGGCTTCGCAATTGCTATATCTAACACCAGCCCCTTCCTTGCGCAAGCCGTGGACTCTCCTAGACAAGAGATTCAAGTTGGTCTAATCAAAATGGGCTCATTAGGAAACCCTATATGTATTATAATGAATGTATATGTACCACTGGTGGTTTCAGGCTACTATAGCAAAGGTATTTGGGAGGCATTGGAGGAGTAGGTTTTGGAGATGGAAGATCGCTTCACGCTAGGGATGATTATTTTGCTAGGTGACTTTAATGTCCATTTGATGGGGCAGCATGGGCCCCAAATGGACCAGAGGGATTTAGGTGCAACCATTAGGGTCGGCTGGGTTAAAGATAGACTGGAAGGGATTATAGACAAATTTGAGCTGACAGTGCTCAACCAGTCCCTTCTAGAAGACCCAGTAGGGGGTTCCACCTTTATTGGACTGCAAGGACAAAGTAAAGTAGACTTGATTATGGTAGGTGTTGAGCACCAGCTCAAATTCAATAACGTTTACTTAGTCCCAAGACCAGAAAGCGACAATTTGGTGCTTAGTATCTCCTTTTTACTGGGGGATTTAGTCCAGGCAGGCTGGGATTGGGAAGATTCAGTGGTTCCTCTTACCAAATTAAGGAAAATATCTTCAGTAGCCTTGCTAAAAGAGTTTCAGGGACTAAGAGATCAACCTGTTATTGATAAGGTAGAGAAAACCCAGGAAGCTCCTGAGATTGAGGAAGTCCTTTGGGCCTATGACAGTGTATTGGCTGCTATAGTGGACAAACTATCAACTAAGATTGGGAGGAGGGGTACTCATACTTCCCCTATTAGCCGTTGGCCCTACATCAAGAGTGTAGGGCCATGAAAAATAATCTCGTGGGTGCCAAAAGGTAATGGGTTAAAAAGCAAACCCACGGATTATGGGAGGATTTTGTGATGCTTAGAGCCCAGTATAACAAACTGCTGAGAGATAAAAAGAGTACCTTCTATACATTAGTTTGGGCAAAAATGGCAGTTGATTTGGCCACTAGGAACACCAGCGGCTTTTGGACGGCATTAAATAGGATTATCAAGCCACATAGAAAGTCCTATATTCAGGCAGTTTCCTATGCATCTTGGAGGACCTTCTTTGAGGATCTCTATTCAGACCGGAAAATAGGGACAGTAGATTTGGGGATAAACCAACAAGTAAATGAGTCTTCAAGTGGGGGTCAGGACGATTTTCCAGAAAATAAAATTATGGAGCAGATAATGGCACTTAGACACAATAAGGCTCCAGGTCCAGATAGGATCACAGCAGAGATGCTACAGGCAGCCCCACATTGGTGGACCTCCTTACTTTCTAAATTGTTTCTCCCAGTTAGTGAGGCCCAAAATATAGCCAAAGCTTGGGTATTAAGTTGGATTGTTCCTATTTACAAAAAAGGTAGTATTTGTGACCCTGTTTGCTACAGGCCAATCAGCTTGTTATCAACAATTGGGAAACTATGCAAGGATGCTGTTGGTCCATTTCGAAAAATGGGCTGAAAAGTAAGTACTTATTCCGCCTGAACAGTTTGACTTCAAGAAGGGACATTCAACCATTGATTGCTGTTTTATTATACAGCATTTAGCCTTTAAATACCACAAAGTAAGAAAAGGGAAACTGTATATGGCTTTTGTGGACTTCTCCAAAGCGTTTGACACTATCGCAAGACCAAGGCTATGGGTCAAACTTATGGCCCTAGGCATTGATGGTAAACTACTGGCTGCTATATGACAACTATATTCCAAAAATGAGGCCAAGGTCAAAATGGGGAATACCGTAAGTCAGCAGTCGATTCCAATTCAAAGAGGGGTGCACCAGGGATGTGTCCTTGCGTCACTCCTCTTTAATTTATATGTGGCATATTTGATCCCACTCCTTAAAGCAGAGGATACTCATCCACCTAAGGTGGGGGACACTCAGGTGTGCGCAATTCAATTTGCGGATGACTTGGTGCTTTTGGCACATACCGAAATAGGGTTGAAGTGACTGTTAGAAAAATTATATAGGTACTGCCAGTGTAATGGGCTGAAAATGAATGACCAAAAATCTAAAATTATGATCTTGGGAAAGAAGTCAAGAACCCCTGTGTGGGAAGTGTCAGCGGGGACGTTTGACATTGTGAAATCCTATAACTGTCTAGGAGTCACCTTTACCTCCAGAGGTACTTGGAATCTCCATCTCCAAAATCGTGCTGCCAAGGCCCTTCAAAGTGCACGGGCATGAATTAGGGCCATAAACATGTCTAGGGGGGTACTAGTTTCCACCTTTTGCAGGTGTTTACTGCAAAGATCCCACCATCAGCTGAGGTGGTATCATTACCAGACGTAAGGTCTCTGGACAAGATACAGAATCTGTTTTTGCGGAGACTTTTAAAGGTGGGACCAAGTACCCCTGGGTCAGTACTGAGGGCCGAGACAGGCATTTATTCTATAGAGGTTTATGTTACGCAATCTCTGGTACGATATTGGCTTAGGCTGCTACAACAGCAAGATCTGCACCTTGCCTTGCAATGCCTTAGGGAGGAGCTATCTCATGAGGGCCCAAGGGTATACCCATGGATTAAATACTTGGGGAATCTGCTTCACAAAATGGACTTCTCCTTTGAATACCTTGTGGGGAAAAGGTTTAGTAGGATCAAAGAGGAGATGACCCAAAGAGTGCAAGATCAGGCCAAACAAGATGACTTGGCCTTTTTGGCCCAATGGAGAGTTGCTCCAGGTTTGGCTCAGCTAAAGTGTATATGGAGGCTTGAGCCCTATTTGGATATAATAAAAAAAACCAAATTGAGAAGAACCTACACCTTGTTAAGGTTTGAAATGGTACAGGCAGCGGTAGTGGAGGGCAGGTACCGACACATTGCTTATGATCAGCACTGTTGTCCCTGTAGTATGGGAGAAATCGAAACACCTGAGCATCTTGTTATAAGATGCCCATACTACAAGTTGCTGAGGGAGACGTGGCTTGCTCCCCTTTTGAGAGTGGGGCTTAATTGTAAGCCAGGGGATTGTTATCAAAATTTGCTCAGGTTATCTTCGGTTCAGGAGATGCAGGCCCTCTCTACTTTTGTTCACTTGGCTTTAAGAAGGCAAGGATACCTCAGGGGCAAAATGAAGATAATAAATGGAACTGATGGGCAGAGATGACTCTGGGTGGATACTTTGACTGGGTTGGAAATAGGATGGAGTTTGGGTATGTGATTTTGGCTAATAGATTCAGGGGATGGTCAGTCAGGGGACAAGTGTTGGCACCATAACCCCCGTGAAGGGTAAGTTGTCTCTAAAATTATTGGAGGTTCTGTCTGCATATGTGTAGGGGCTGCCTCGTCAGGGGACAAGTGTTGGCACCATAACCCCCATGAAGGGTAAGTCGCCATTTAACATAAGGTTTTATTACCTCCGATCAGGGCATGTGGCCTATGCAATTATAACCTGTATAAATTGGTGGCTGCATCTGTATTTTATATTTTATATTTATCTTGTATTTCTGTTTTTTGTTATGTATGGTCTACTATGAATTTTATTGTTCAATTTTTGTTTAATTTTGTTATGGCTAAGGCCTAAACAATAAAAGCTTGACTTGACTAATAGGCCATTATCTATTTATCTTTCACTAACTGGCAGGCAGAAATGTAGGCATTTAAAATTCACCTAATTGACAGCAAGCTTTACTGTAGCTGAGAGCTAGTATAGTCTAGTGGATACGCTGTTGGCCTTTACCCTGGAAGATCATGATTCAAATCCTGTCTTAGACATGCACTCACTGGGTGACCTTGGGCTAGTCGTGGTTTCTCAGCATTGCTTTCCCATCTGTAAAATGGCAGTAATAATGACCTGCTTGCCATAGTGGTTGTTCAGGTGAAGTAGGACATTTTCAGATGAGACACTTTCCACCCACCACTATACGTGCTGCAGTATTGCCCTATGGATGCCCTTCAACATATATGTCTTGTCTGAAAACGCCCCTAGATAAGGATAGTAAAGTTCTGACTCTACAATCTAGCAGAATAGAGTGGGTTACAAAATTAAATAAATAATTTGGACAATCGCCGTAGCCTTGGATCACCAAATTATTGCTACACCACTCTAAAATGCTTAGCAGACCAGCGTATTCAACTGTCTTCATGATTCACTCTTGTTTATAATTCTGTTTAAGAAGCTAGAAAGATTGTAACATTCCCACCAGTTAGTCTCTGAAGTAAGATAAAGAGGAAAAAATAATAAATATCAAACGTACAAATGCTACCAGGAGTGTTACATTAAACAACAACTTGCATGCCTGTCCTTCAAATGATCCCAGCTGCCTGCTTTGGTGTTAGATTTTACAGAGCTGTTGCAGGTCTATGCACTTCTATTAAACATCTTATTTCCACATGTTATTCATTCAGTAGTGACCTTTGTAATAAACGTCTTAAAATGAGAAATGTATCTCATATTGAAATTACAGAGCTGTTATTCGTAACACTTCACTACTTGTACTTGGGGATTTTTTTTTTTAAGGGGGAAAACGGCATTCAGATAGTCCCAAAATTTATTAGTGAGCAATGCAGGGAGTACAAGAACATCAGAAAATATGAAGGATTGACTCTCCCCAGGGGAACAAAAGGCTATTTTATCTCCTTCACACAGATTGGGATGCCTCCGTGGCCTTTGGACTTTCCAGGTAAACATCATAACTTATCAACAGTCATCCTGTAAATGCAGAATTATAATACAAGTTGCTCTACTGTTGTTTTATTGTTGTCTTTCCGAAATAAAACATTTGATGACTCCACAGTGTACATAAACTTTGATTATTTCAGCATCACCTATGTTGAATAGGATCATCTTGTGAAATTGTCCAAAAGAACGGAAGAAGCTTGGTGTCCCTTTTCCAGTAAGTGCTTTGATTAGATAAATGGGGTTTGAACCAGGGCAACACATGATGGGCCGGAAAGAGAGAAACAGCTTTTTCTCTGGCCCAGTTGGACCAAAGTGGACTGAACCAGGGCAATGTTATGTCTGTTAACACCCATGGAGTCCATCCTTGGGCATTTATAACATCAGAACTACAATTGTGCAAAAAGAAACGCAAGTTGTTGTGGGGGGTTTTTTCCTGTCCTTTCTGGTGCTCATTTTTAGCATATATTACATTATTCAACACATTCAGGTCAAAAAGATTAAGTGGAACAAGAAAATTAAGAAAAAGAAGAGGACCTTCACAAATTTGGCACTTTGGAGACTGAAACAAGGAAAATATGGTAACAAAAGGGATTTTGGAGGCAAATTAGCTTCCAAATATGCCTAAGTAACTTTCATAAACACAACATAGAATGGCAAAACCATCCCGTAGAGGACAGGTCATCTATGGCTGCAATTCTCAATCCACTTACTCCAAAGTTGTCCCACAAAGTCAGTGAACTATTCTGAAGTAAGGAGTATAAGGGCTTGCAAGCATATGCGTGGGCAAAGAGGCTCTTTCCAAATTACTCACTCTTCACATTCTCCCTTCCTGTCTTCTCCTGCAGAAACAAATTATTTCTTCTTATTGATCCCTAGGAACCAAGACACTTCAGCAAAAATCATACCAATGGTTAAACTACCCTTTTCACTAGGGCTGCACTGAATTGGCCATCCAAGTATTCTGAACGAGTTCCAAAGTTCCAAACTTCAAAACTTTCTCCAAGGATCTGGAATATGGAACTTGGAACTTCAGAACTCTTTCCTTTAATTATTTTATAGTGCATCAACTTTAAAATCATTTATCCCAAGTAGTGCCCAGAAAAGCAGGCTAACAAGAGTGAGACAATCACTCAAGATGACAAACCTGAATAGTGTACCTGCATGCAGAAAGCCAAAAAAAAAGCGCGAGCCAGCAGTACCCACAGCATGGCCCATCATCAGCAGTGCTTTAAAATAATTATGCCAGCCAAGCAGTGCCCAGAAAAGCAGGCTAGTAAAAGTGGGACAATCGCTCAAGAAGAGAAACCCACAAAAGTGTAACTGCAGGCAGAAATCCCACAACGGCCAGCCCAGAAAACTTAAAACCCCCCACAAGGAAGAAATCAGACACTCACCTCCCCACACACAAAGGATTCCATTGTGCCTGCCCAGTGCCCACCTATGCAAGGCATGTCCCCTCCCCCCACACCACATTATTTTAACCAGAAAGAAAGTATATCTCCCCTGTAGGGATGGGTGAACAGACCACGGTTCGTGTTCGGCCGTTCGTGTTCGGCCGTTCGTGTTCGACCGTTCATGTTCAGCCGTTCGCCAAGTTCGTGTTCGCCCGTTTGTGTTCGCCCGTTCATGTTTGCCCGTTCGTGTTCAGCCGTTCGGTCATTGAAATCGCGTGAGAGCCCGAAATCGAAAGCGGAAGCACCGAAAAATGGAAATTCGTGTGCGTGCGGAGCTGTGTGGCGAGTGAGTGTGTGTTTGACTCAATTGGTGTGTTTTTGGCTGTGTTTGACTGTGTGTGACTTTGTTGGATTGGCTGGCTGTGTGTTTTGGTTCGGTTTGTGTGTTGGGTGAGAGAGAGATCCTTGTTTTTTAAAAAAAAATAAAAAAAAAATGAAGAAGGCTGTAGTGAGGATCCCCCAGTTGGAGGCCAACTTGCCAGTGCTGTCACAGCCACTGCCACTCGAGGAGCAGGAGGTGGCCGAGGCGGCTGCTCTGGTGGTGTCTACGGTGGTGGCGGCTAGGGCTACTGCTGCAGCTGGTGCTGCTAGTCCTGCACTGGTGGCTTACTCCTCGGATGAGGAGGAAGCGACGGGCTCTGGAGCTGCTGCCAGGTTTGTAAAAAAAATGTTTACTTTGAGGACAAGGAAGGCTCTATCTGTTGGAGAGAGCTCACTAGCATGCATGTGGGTGCGTGGGCAGTGGGCATCAGTCGGGCACAAACAGTGGGCATCAGCGGGTGGCAGCGGATGTCTGCAACAGTGATGGAGGGTAGGGTACTGTAGTGCGGTGGGCTTTGGCACGAGCAGCACCCCCACCCAAACATGTGCCAGGCTAGCAAGGGTTCCACTCTCCAGTTGCCTTGCCATCCCATTCCCTATGCATATGCACCCCCAAATAAGGGCAGGCTCTTTCCTCCAGCCAGGGTTGTTGTTGTTGTTATTATTATTATTATTATAATTAACAAACATTTATATAGCGCCAGCAGTGTACCTGTGGCATCATCTTTACAAAGTAATAAAATACAGACACGGTCCCTGCCCCTAGGGCTTACAATCTGAGAGACATAGGAAGGGGAACAGAGGGAGAGACAGACAAGGGGTCTAACATTCATGAAGATGCGAGGTCTCAGGTGCACGTGCTTGGCTTGGTTACGATGAGAATGAGGGTTACGATGACGGTTCTATCTCCTGTCGCCATCCCTAGCACCCCAAGGAGGGCAGGATTTGCACATGCCAGCCAGGGCCTTCCTAGTTGTAATCCCAAGCACCACAAGGAGGGCAGGGCAGGGCAGGGTTTGGTTTGCACGTGCCAGCCAGGGCCTTCCAGTTCCTAGTTGCACTCCCTCCTAGCATGAGCATCCCCGGAGGGCAGGAATAGCACACAATTAAATTTCTAGTTGCAATCCCTAGTACTAGCACCCCGAGGAGGGAGGACTAGAGAGCCATCATCATAAATGCCTGATATTTATTTGGTGTTCTTATTTGTTCATATTTCAGAGAGGAATCGGATTCCAGTCTCAGCAGCCCTACTGCCAGGAGGACCAGGCCAAGGAGGATGACTCAGAGTCGGCAGAGTCAGACCCCTAGGGAGAGCTCGCCAGCGACACCCCCAGACATTCGGCGCCCATCGTCAGATGTCTGGAGGTTTTATCAGAAGGGCTACACAACCGCCACATGCAAGGTATGGCACGGGGACTGGTACAACAGGGAATGAATTGCCCTATGACCTGTTAGTAATGGAAGTCCCCTGCAGAGAGAGATTGGATGACCACCCAGTCCACCCACTTGTGGAGACAGAATGCAGGCAGGGCTTGTTGACAGAGCATTGGTCTGACACAGTATGACCCTTCTTATGTTCTTTTCTTTTTCTTCTCTTTTTAGATATGCAAAAAATCATTCCGCCGGCAGAGGGAGGGGACCACATCGGGGCTCATCAACCACGTATAGAAGACCCACGGCAGGAGAGTGATGTGGGCAGGTGAGGCCGCAGAGGACTCTGAGGTGGAGCGTGTGCCCACACTGCCCGTGGTCAAGCCTCAGCACCAGAGGAAGGGGGGAAGGCCACCCAGAAAAGGCAGCATACAGGCCCTTCCCCTCCCCCCCTCCAGCCCCGACGTGGAGACCACTGATCCCCTGGAGGACACAGAGGTGAAGGCCCTTCAGGCCAGGATGCAGTGGTGCACCCTGGCCCATATGGAGGCGGTCCATCAGTCCTCTGGCGAACTGGAGAAGGCCCTGGTGAAGGAGCTGCAGGTGGTCCAGGCGGAGCGGCAGAAGCCCAGTATGTCTCTGCTGAGCTCCGCCGTGTGCAGCTCTACCACCAGGAGCTCTCCAGTTGGCATGAGGTGATGAAGGAGGGCCTGGATTACTGCATCCTCAATGGCATGCTGAGCGAGCACGAAGTCACCGGCCCTGAGGCCTGCAAGGTGCCACAACCTCTCCTGCCCTTGGACTGATTCCCAGGGGATAGGCCGGGGCCCAGTGGCATAGAAAAAGACTCTTGAGTTTTTGTAATAAGTTTCATTTTCATGTTTTGTTTTGATTTGTTTAATGTTGTTGTTTTTGTTGTTGTTGCTTTGTTAAACTTATTGTTGAATTGTTCATTCTTATAATACAAGTAAAGTAGTTTAATGTATTTCTCGTTACGAGCTTCGTTTGACCTGTCCAATATTTTATTTATCCCTTTGTGCTGCTGAAGTTCTGGCTGGCAGGTGGCAGAATCGCATACAGCTTGTCGATCCCTTCCAGCAGCACCTCCTCCCAGCTCATGTACCGTAGTTCTGAACCCAAAGATGTGCTGTGCCAGCAGCAGGGTCTCAACTAGCGGAAATCCCCCCAGGAGGTGCAGGGCCAGTGTGTGTGTGTGTGTGTGTGTGTGTGTGTGTGTGTGTGTGTGTGTAGGTGTGACAGAGAGAAAGAGAGAGGAGAGAGAGACAGGCTCTATAATTAATAATAATCCTACTCTAAATGAATCAAAAAGGGGAAGGGAATCAGTGGGGAGGGAATATATTCAATGGAGGGGGGAGGGAGGAAGGAAGATTGAACACAGGGAGGGATAAAAAAAACAAAAAACAACTAAATCTATCAAATCTAATGTAAATAAATGAGAATATGGGGTAGATGAGGGTTTGATGGGTGAAATAGGAGGAGGATGGCAGCAATGGATTGCAAAGCTGGAGTGGAAAATGCTGTGTGAAGAGGAGTCTTCTTAAATGCCTGCTGTTGGGAACAGTGACTAGCTCAGAAGATATTGGGAATGGGGGAGGCAGAAAGTTTTGTTTCTTGCTGCGCCCGCCTCCAATCAAGCCCCATTGGCTCCATGCAGCCTAGCCCGTGGCCAATTGCAGACTGCCAAGCCAGTGGTCTGAGGCGAAAAGAGATGGTGATTCGGCAGGCTAGCTGCTACTCGAAGCCACTCTCTCCACCCTCCACCCCTGGTGCCTAGAAATCTGCTCCTAGCTGAGTCAAATGACTTTCCCCTACATTTGGCCTTCCAGTGACCTGACAGACCATGTTTTAGCCACTCGAACACAACCGAACGGGATCTGAACTTAACGAACTGTTCGGCCATTTCGTTGTTCATTGTTCAGTTCAGTTCGGTATGTTCGTGTTCGTGTTCGTGTTCGGGTTCGGGTTCACGTTCGGTTGTCCGAAAAGGCCGAGTTTGGGCTGAAAACCAAACTACCGAACCGCATTCGCCCATCTCTACTCCCCTGTGCCCCAGTGGTCAGTCCCATCTTGGCAAAGTTGAACCCATAGAAAAAGTACAGTCACTGTGCCCACAAAAACCACAGCAAAAGTGATCCCTTACTGGCTTTTAGCATGCTGCCAGCTTACCAACAGGCAGTGCAAGCAGCAGCAGCACACAAACTTGAAGTATATTCGGCACTAGTGGCAACCCCTGGCATTGCCCCTAGTATACGGACAGCGCAGGCCAGGGGAAGTGGAGCAAGGCAAGATCCGTCTTCTGTATCATCTTAAATTTCAAGCTAATGTACTTGTCACAACATAATCTATGGATAAATATATGTCGTCAGTTCAGGGGTAGTTACTTTCCCCCTTTAGTGGCATAATTAATATCAGTTATAATCTATCTTCACATGCACAGTAAAGTATACTTTCTTAACTGTCCGTAACACAGCAAGCAATGATTACTTGGCTAGAACTGAAATAAGAATCCAATTGGATTCTCATGAGATATGAGTTTTTGGCTGGGACCAAAATCATACTGAGAATGTGGCCCCAGCTGCTCATGTGCAGAATGGATCCAGTGGCCATTTTGCTCATGTATAGCAAAAAAATAATAATTGTGACCTCACTTCCTTCCGTCCCCATGCAGAAAAGGCAAGTTGGGGGAGCGACCAGTAGCTGGAACAGTCCTGGTGAGTACACAGCATACAGGGCCTTTTGCAAATCTAGCCAGTATTTGCAAAAAGGTCTTTCCTGGGTCTTTTGTGCGTGAGGGTTGTTTTTGAGATTATCACTTTTATCAGCAAGAATCCAGGGAATTCTTGGCTCATTCTTGCAAGCAAGAATGAGCCAAGAACCCTGATTCTCATCAGGAAAAGCAAGAATTGTGAAATTGAGTTTCAGCTCTAGCCTTGGCTAAACTTGCCAAATTCATGCAAGCAGCATGCCTTGACACAGCTCAGACCAGAATGGCTGCCTTTGCTGATGGAAAGTCAATGACCACAATCCCCAACCCCCTCTGCATGGGATCTGTGCTGGTACCACATACCACAATACACCCGCAACGGACATGCACGTGATTTGCATGTAGGTTGCATTGTGCGCAACACATGCAGGGCATGGGATCATCCCCAATACCTTAAACTTGATTCTTTCTAGCCTAGTGGTTCCCAAAATTGTTGCCTATGGGTGTTTTCAGACATGACGCTAACCCCAGTTTAACCCACTTTAGCAACACTTGACCATTTCTTATGCATGTTTCAGGGCTGCATAGGGTACCAATACAGCCCTGCAACATGCATAAGAAATATTCAAGTGTGGTTAAAGTGGGGTTAAACTGGGGTTAGTGTCATGTCTGAAAACACCCTATGTGACAGATTGGCATCTTGTGTGTAAGCTCTTGGAGGAGCCCAGCCCAGCCATCACTGCAAGGCAGTTTATAGGTCACCGTGAGTCCCAAAAGTGATTTATTGCTCCATAAGATTTCACTGCAATATCAGTGATTTTATTTAATTTATTTATTTACATTTTTATCCTGCCCTTCCCCAAGGCTCAGGGTGGCTAACAAAATCTAAAAAAACAGTAAAAACCATAAAAACAGAATACAACTCCCAAAAAAATCCCACAGCCCACAATAAAGTTACCCAGTACCACCTCCCTATGGTCCTACTCCCTCCTCCTTACAACTCTACCTCAACCCACCTAGCAAACCCCCCACCCCCTATCCCTGCCTCCCAACCAAATGACTTTCTGAAGAGAAAGGTCTTACACTGCCTCCAGAACATGCTGAGACTCAGGATCTACAAATCCTCTGAGATAAGGGAGTTCCATAGCATTGGGGTGGCAACCGGGAATGCCCCCCAGCAAGCTCTCATCAATTGTCCCACACACAATACAAGACCATAGCAGGGCTGGTTCAAAACAGTGGTTTTGACTTTTGTTGTAAGGCAGCTGCCATTTGCACATGCACAGAATGTCCATGGCCATTTTTCTCATGTGCAAAATGAAGGTGAAAAATTGAGTAGTCCAATTGGAATTTCAGTTAGAGTTCCGTCTGATCCAAATTCTAATTGAACTGACTGAACTGTCCAGTTCCATCAAACAGAAGCTGGGTAGAATTCCGTTTTATGCTCTAGACCATAAAGGTGTAGTCTAGCTTCCATTGAAGTAAATGGGGAGTGGAGCCACTGCCTTCAATGGGAGCCGGTTTGTGGAATTAGTATTCTCAAAGTCTCCACTCAGGATGTTCTTCACACTCAGGCCCCTTTCTTTCTTCTAGCAGCCCTGCTTCTATGAGCTTAGAATGAGGGAGGTATCTTGCAAAACTCCCAAGCTGACTCTGTTCAGTCTCATCTTGTGAATCCTGCCTTCGCTGGGCATGCTCCTACCCATCTATATTAATCCAGGTGGCTTCTAAGGTTTAACCCTGAAGTAGAGGTTTTTATATTTCTTCTCAAAATAGCTCTCATTTCTTGTCATCTAAAAGCAATTCAATCTCTTTGACTCTCATTAAATTCTCTGCCCTAAGGCAAATTTGCCCTTTGAATGGCAAAGTTATTCATATAAAATAACTTGTTCCACTGCCCAACTGTTCTTATAGGTTATGAAGGCTTAAATATCACCAGCCTGTAGGATATTTAACATAAATCTTCCCTCCTTTATTTTAAGCCCATAGCCTCTTGTACTGAATAGCCACTAAATCCAAGTGATTACGTGGAACAGACTTACAGACATTGGGAAATTGCTATGTTCTCCCTATCACCTCCAAACTCATCTTGTTCTATGTCTGTTACAGAAAGGGGTCTTCTGAAGAGAGCATTTTCTTCATGAGGAATATGCAGACCAAGAAAAAGAATTCTGTAGGTGGAGCTCATGAAGGTAGAACGTGGAGTTAAGATGAACCCAAAATTGGCTCATGTGACTTATTGTTTTGCACAGGAAAATAAATGTTATCAGAGCAGCCAGAAAGAGCCAAGAGTATTCTTTTAAAATCAAGAATGCCTCTTATGGCTATCCCTTGATCATTTGCATTTTCTCTCTTGAAGGCATCTTCTGTCCAAATTCTTTCCTGGTCTGAAATTTGTGTTATTCATTAATTAGCATAGATTTAATTATTTTTCTTTCTCTGATCCTTATTTTGATAAAGTGCCTTCAATATTTTATTTATGCTGAATTAGATATTTAAAGGTACTTAAGCCGAGTGTACCACAGCTCACCAATTCATTTTCCACTTCTTTGAGCAGGAACTTATCATTATTAACAAACATATAAACAAAGTAAGTTTAGGGTTTCAATGATACCTACAGCTGTGTCAGCACCAGGCCCTTCTAGTGGTTGCCTCCTCACACCATGCCAGCACTGGTTTCAAGGTAGTGCCTTCCTCCTCAGATGAGACATCCTTCAGCCATAATAGCACCAGGACCCAGGTAGTACTTGCCTCCTCAGAAAAGGCATCCTTCAGCCATAACAGCACTGGTCCCTAGGTAGCACCTTCCTTCTTCAATGAGATATCCTCCAGCCGTAACAACACTGGGACCCAGGTAGTGCCAGCCACCACTGACAAGGTATCCTCTAACCATACCAGTAACAAATCCCTGAACCATTGTCTCAGAAACTGTTGCAAGAAGTTGGCTAATCAGAGTCAGCATTCAGAACCACAGGGTAGGACAGAAAGTGCCCAGCACTTACTATTCCTTTCTCAATATAAGAAGTGAACTGCAAGGTATGAGTGGCTTACCAACTCACTTCATGTTAGCATCCCTGTGCCTCCAACCACTACCCTGCCTCAACACGTCACCTACCTGCCTTCATACCTTCTACCAGTCGGAAACTCACTGTCCTGGTCTTTGATCCAGAAGAAAAGCAAATGGGAAAGATCCCTCAAATACAAGGGTTGTCCTGCGGTTACAGGATCCACACTTGGGGCTAATAAGCTATACAATATACTATATCACAAATGTATTAAATAACCTAGTACATAATGTATAAGCACAAAACATCTCAGTTCCCCCCATACAATATAATACTAAAATACCCATACAATATGTGGCTACTGGTAAATTAACCAATCAAATCCACCACTTAAGAGGTATACAGTAAGGATGATCTAATCAAATATATAAAAAGTCCAAGTCCGCCGTTTCCAAAGACAAAATGTCGAGTCTAATCTACGAGCTTCCAGTTGATCAGGCTCATTTCAAGTACCTTCTTCAGGACATTCAAGGAACAGCATACCAACAGTTACATAAGACCATGCGTCAGCAGTGTAAAACCCTTTCTTCTGAATAGCCGGGGCATGTTTCAACAACCTCATTGGCTGGGATTTATTTCAATAGAGAATGTCTCCTGCATTCACAGGTTAACTCAATTACAATTGTACCCCTTCATCTTCTCCATCTGTAAAGTGTATATTCCATTAAATACTCCCCTACATTTATTCTAGATTATCAGGGAATATAAAACTCACTTCAATATCCTGAGAAACCTTCTTTCATCCAGATACTGCATTGCTTAACTGATTTAGCTCAGTGCTTGCATGTCACATGTCTATATAACGTCCTCAATGTGCTTATCACCTGTTTCTTGTTTGCATTATCTGTTGAGGCAAGGAGACATGCCCCTCACAAATAATAACCCATCAATCCATCCATTGGCACACCAGGGTATTGCATTATCTATTATTTCAAGCCCCCATGGATTGATAAACTGCTGTTACAGACCACAGCTCTGGGTAGCAGTGTAAATTCTCATATGCATACAACCCAACTTGGTTAATTAACATGCCCCTCTCACAGATCAAGGAAACAGGTAATACTATTGTAATTCCTTGGAAAATCAGTCAAATGGTCCCATAGAATCCAACATATCTTAAACCCCATATGTAATAACACAAAGGTGACCCAACAGTCATATAAGACTCGGGAAAACGTTAATCCTGTTGTTCAATCCCAGTGAAAGAAGGTATCCAGAATATAGATCCAATGAAATTCTCTTTGTAGTAACACCACAACGTATTGGATCCATACTTTGGATACCTCGGTTCCAAGAGGATTAAATGACAGGACTGATTTTTCTGTTTTTATAGGATCATAACTGTTGGAGTGAGCTGAGAGGAGGGTGTAAAGCAAGGGCAGAATAAATTTAGCTATAGAATTAACACGGCTAGTGGCACCAGCAGTTCGATCTATGCTCTGGTTTATATGAAGTCAGAGGTTCAAGGCGAGGGATCTTATACCAGGGGTTTATTTTCATCATAGTTTCCACCCAGTGTTGCCAGAAGTATCAGCATATACATTTGGTATTGCTACAAAGAGAATTTCATTTGATCGATACTTTGGCAACAGGATTGAATGACAGGATTAATGTTTTACAGATAGAGAAGATGAAGGGGTACAATTGTAATTGAGTTTACCTGTGAATGCAGGAGACATCGGGTGAAAACAGATATTTATTTCATTTATTTCATTTCATAGATTTATACCCCGGATTTATGCATGTTGCAGGGCTGTATTGGTGCCCTATGCAGCCCTGCAACATGCATAAATATAACCACCAAGGGTGGTTAAAGGGTGGTCAGCATCATATCTGTTTTTATCCATCCTCTACTGAAATAAATCCCAGTCAGTGAGGTAATGAATTTTAATATATTAGTTTGCATCACCATTGTAAATTATGAAGGTTTTTTTATTAACGTATATGATTATTATAAAGCAATTAAAATGTATGAGACATCCTCGGCCGAAATAAATTCCAGCCAGTGAGGAGTATCTCCTGTTGAAGGAAGTCCTGGCTAGTGAGAAGGAAGGGTTTCTCACTGCTGACTTATAGTCTTGTGTAAGTGTTGGTCTGCTGTTCCTTGAATGTCTTGAAAAAGGTATTTGAAACAAGCCTGATCAACCGGGAGCTCATAGATTAGACTCACAAATATTTTATCTTTGGAAACGGCGGAGTAGAACTTTTTATATATTTGATCAGATCATCCTTGCAGTATACCTCTTAAGTGGTTGATTTGATTGGTTAATTTACCTGTACCCACATATTGTATGGGTATTTTAAAATTATATGTTGTATGGGGGGAATTGAGGACTTTTGTGGTTTGTGCTTATACATTCTGTACTAGGTTATTTCATAAACTTGTGATATAGTATATTATATAGTTTATTAGTCCCAAGTGTGGATCCTGGGGCTGTTGTCCTATGGTTTGTCTGGTCTTTGATCGACTATTACCTGTGCTACATGACTACTTGGCTTGACCTAGCTCTACCTTGACCATGTCTTCACTAATTCATTTGCTGATGCCTGTGATACCTGAGTACTTGGCTTGACCTATGCTCTACCTTGACCAGGCCTTCACTTAATCCATTTGATGACACCTTTATTACCTGAATACCTGGCATAACCTGCTCTCACTTGCTTCTTCCTGTCATGACATTGTAATTACATTCTTCAGATCAGTCCCTACTTTTTGGCTTTTTCTTCTTGAGAGCAATCAGCTGTACTTGGGTTCATGGCAAATGCTAGGGATGGGCAAATGCGGTTCGGCGTTCGGCCCAAACTTGTTCTGTTCGGCTGTCGAACCAAACATTTGAACTTCTGAACAGTTCGGAAAAGTTTGGTTGACTTCGGGGGTGGGAAAAACGTGACTTTGGGCAGGAAAAAATGTGACTGGAAGGGGGAGGCAGCTGAGGATCAGACTTCCTGACACCAGGGGTGGAGACCAGGGGTTGTTTCAGGGTCATCCCTAGCAAATGTGGAAGCTGCAAGCATGCTTTCTACATGCAGCCAGGGGCTCCAGGATAGACTCATTGTGGTAAATTGTACTGTTGTACAATGTGTAAGATGAACACACAACTCCAAAGCATTTAAAAATCAGGTGGGATATGGAATCCTCTGATATTCATGAACATTTGGATAGATGCTATTTCACCAGTCTGTAGGAAAAAAACTATAGGATTTGCAAGGATTGCTTACATACATTTAACTGAAAATATTTTTTTTTTTAAGTTTTAAGTGTTTATTTTGTAATATCAGTTTCATAGTACAAATGTATGCACAACAAGAAGACAACAACAGGGACAGCGGTATACTAGGTACACAGAAAAACAATAACCGAAAATGACAATTACTTTATAGAGAATCAGCTTAGTAGTTGAACCATTTTCTAAGTCACCCCGAAACTCCAGCAGCTACCCCCACTTCTTTTCGGGATGACCAAGAGACACTATATATAAATGTAGCTCGGTAAACTAAGTTAAAGTTCAAACAAATTTTTGTATTCTTCTTTATCCAGCTCTTTTCCTTCTAAGGCCATGATGATAGGAGACCACGCTTCCTCAAAGCTTTGGGTTTTGCCTTGTAGATTATGATGTAACTTTTCCATTGTGAACATGTTCCAGACCCTATTGACCCATTCTGCCATTGAGAGCTCTTCAGCTCCTTTCCAGTGTCTGGCGATTATGTTTAGAGCAGCTAAAAAAAATATCTTACAGGACTTCTGGCAGGTTGTCTTGTTTCTGGGTATAAACCTATTAAAGCTATATCTGGTTTAAACGGAATTATTTCCCCCGTTACCTTATTAGCCATTTACCATACCTTGCCCCCAAAGACTTGCAACTTGCCACAATCCCACCAGCAGTGTCGCTAATCAGCTTTCTCCCCACAACCTCTCCAACATAGGCCTCTCTCATCAGGGACACCATGACTTAGCCTTGTAGGGGTCAAATAAAATCTCATGACCAACTTGATCTGTGTTTCTTTCACCTCTAGCGAAAATGCATGTGTTGGTATGGTGCGAGATCTTTTTTCTCTCTTTTTTACCCAGTTCCATCATATAACTGGTTCTTGAGTTCTTTATATATCTTACCTAGCCTCCCTGCCGACTTACTTGGCTTGAACAGTATTTTCTCTAATTTGAAAGGCTCTGCTAAAGCTGTCTTTGTTTTGCAGGCAGGTCCCCAGGTCCTGAAGCTGCAAGTATTGAAAGGGATCTATTTTCTCTAGAAGTAATTCCTCCATCCTTTGATGAACCACAGATGCCCCCACTGAGAACAGTTGCTGCATTCTGGAAAAGCCCTTTTCCTTTAACGTGTTCCTCAAAGTAGGAGTCAGGCACTGCTCTGGGACTTGTAATGTGTCAATTGCTGTATAAGGGGAGATTCCCCACACTATGCTAATTTTGTTTTTGCATTTTTGCCCAGTATTTTCTAAGCATGCCTGCGAAGTGGTGATCTCTGCTGTGAACATTTCCCATAGAGCCTTAATCCACTATGAGGTATTTTAGTGATTTTACCTGAAGAATTTCTTCCTCTAAGCTCGCCCATTCCAGAGCCTGTGATTCCTTGTACCAATCTGGCAGAGCACTCAGGGATGCCACCATATGATAAAGTTTTAGATGTGGTAAGTTAATTCCCCCTTTCTCCTGGGAACACATTAATGCTAGTTTTTTTATCCTTGGCTTTTTTCCATTCCAAATTATATCTTTCATAAGCGAGCCATTCAGCCCATAAAAGGAGTTTGGAATATGAATAGGCAAGGTCATGAATCTTTACAAATTTGTTGGTAATATTTATTTTATTTTTATTTATTTAATCAATTTTTATCCCGCCCCTCCTGAAAACAGCTCGTGGCGGCTAATAATTTTAAAACATAAAAATACAATCATATAAAAATTTAAAAACAAGCCTAATAATATTAAAACAGAGTTAGGCACAAAAAACAATAAATAAGGGTGGGGGGAGATTAAAAACCCCTAACCCACCTACCCCCCTCCCCAAAGGCCTGGGTGAACAGCCAGGTTTTACAAACTCGCTGGAATGTTAAAAGGCTTGGGGCCAGGCAAGTTTCCTCCAAGAGGGAATTCCAAAGACACGGGCCGGCCACTGAGAATGCCCTCTCCATTGTGGCCCCCCGCTTAACATGGGGGACCTCCAAGAAGGCAATCCAGGCAGACCGAAGGAGCCGCTCTGGGATGCAGAGGGCGAGGCAGTCCCTGAGGTATGAGGGGCCAAAACCGTGAAGGGCCTTATAGATCAATACCAGTACCTTGAACTTGGCTCAGCAGGCTATTGGCAACCAGTGCAGAGACTGGAGCACAGGTGTTATGTGGTCCTGGCAACCCATCCACGACAGGAGCCGGGCTGCCTCATTCTGCACTCGCTGTAGCATCTGAACCAGGAACAAGGGCAGCCCCACACAGAGCACATTGCAGTAGTCCAGCCTTGAGGTGACGAAGGCATGGACAAGGGAGGCCAGGTCCAGGCCAGAGACGTACGGGCGCAGTCTCTGCACCAGGTATAACTAGCGTAAGGCAGCCTTTGCCACCACCTCCACCTGTCGATCCAGGCGGAGATCTGCATCCAATACCAAACCCACACTATGAACCTGCTGAGTTATAGAAGGGCGAACCCCCCTAATCAGGGGGGCTGACACCTCCCTCGCTCTCCCCACTACCATCACCTCTGTCTTATTGGGGTTAAGCTTCAGTCTGCTCTGCCACATCCATTCCACCACGGCCTCTAGACACTGGGATAGCAACGAGACAGCAGGATCTGGGTCAGATGAAAAAGAGGTACAGCTGAGTATCATCAGCATATTGGTGACATCGCACCTGGAACCCTCTCATGACCTCCCCCAAGGGCTGCATATAATCATTAAATAATAATGGAGACAGAATGGGACCTTACTGAATGCCACAGGATAAAGCGCGAGGGCAAGATGTTTCAGCTCCCAACACTACCTGCTGGTTTCTCCCTGAGAGGAATGAGCGGAACCATTCAAGAACAGTCCCGTCCAGACCCCCCAGGTCATGCAGCCGTCTCAACAGCAGCCGATGGTCCACAGTGTCAAAAGCGGCCAAGAGATCTAGCAGGATAAGAAATGTCATACATCCTGTGTCAATCTCCCGGCGGAGATCGTTGACCAAGGCCACCAATGCTGTCTCGGTGCCATAGCTGGGGTGGAACCCAGACTGAAAAGGGTCCAGCAAACCTATGCTATCTAGATCCGCCTGGATCTGGATAGCCACTGCCCTCTCAATAACCTTCCCTAAAAAAGGAAGGTTAGAGACAGGTTGGTAGCTGGAGAGTGCATCCACATCCAATGATTGCCTCCTCCTTGAGGCTAGTCGACAGTCTCCCCTGCTGCAGGGACGCATTGACCACCCTCACCAGCACCGTCCCCAATGTCTCCCTGGAGACTTCCATCAACCAGGACGGGCACGAATCAAGTTCACAACTGGTGGCTCTCACAGACCCCAAGACATCCAGTGCATCAGCTGGCATCACTTCCTGAAACTCCCCCACAAAGTTGGACCAGACAGGGCCTCCATCACCTCGCGCTCTCCACTTACTGCCCCCAACCCAGTATCAAAGTCGCTCTGAATCAGAGCGATCTTGTTGGATAATCATCTTATACAGATTAACCTTCCCCAACCATGACATCATTAAGTTTTTCCAAGGTTTAACCTCTTTCTTTAACTTCCGTATTAGCGGAACAAAGTTGGCTGAATATAAATCTTTTACGTTTTTTGTGATTGTAACTCCCAGATACTTAATTCCTGATTTTGCAATAGGGAATGGGGATATCTTTTTATACTTCTCTTCTTTCTCTTTATTATGTCCAAAGGTCAGAGCAAAAGATTTCTCCTTATTGATCCTATACCTGAGATCTCACCAAACTGGTCTATTACCTTGAGGAGTTCTGGCAGTGACTCCTCAGGGTCTGCTATATATAAGAGTAGGTCACCTGCATATAATGAGAGTTTATTCATATGTTTCCCTATTTGTATCCCTGCTTTTTCTCTATTTTGCCTTATAGCACTCGCAAGTACTTCCAGAATCAGATTGAAGAGCAAGGACGACAACGGGCATCCCTGTCTGCCCCCCCTTTGTATTTGAAAGTACTCTGAGAGATCACCATTTATCATTAGTCTTGACTGTGGGTTTTTGTAAATCACTCTCAGCCAGCTCAGAAAATTTCCCTCGAAGCCCATTTTTTCTAGAACCTTAAATAGGCAATCTGGTTCCACAAAATCAAAAGCCTTATCTGCGTCAGCAGAGATGATCATAGCCAGTGTTTTTTGTTTCTGTAATGCGTATATTATGTTAATAGTTTTCCTAATGTTATCTTTTCCTTGTCTGCCTGGGATGAATCCTGAATGGTTTTTATGAACTATCTCACTGATTATTGCTCTTAATCTGGTGGCAAGTATTTTGGAGAAAAAATTAAATTCAGCATTCAGTAAGGAAATGGGCCGGTAGCTACCACATTGGTCTAGCTGTCTTCCTGGCTGGTGGATTAATGTAATCAGAGCCTTGTCAAAATCCTGTGGCATCATATTTTCCTTCAGAATATGATTGAATACTTCTGTAAGATAGGGTACTAGTGTTGTTGAAAAGGATTTATAAAAATCATTGGGAAATCCATCCGGTCCCCCAGCCTTATTCATTTTTGAAGATGCTATCACATCTTCTGCCTCTTGTTCTGTAATCGGTGCATTTAGAAAGGCAGCTTGTGCTTTGCTAACTTTAGGCAGTTGGATGTTCTTTAAAAAGGAGGAAATTTTTGCCCTCTCTGGTTTATGGGAGCGGTATAATCCCTTATAAAATTCCCTAAAGGCCTCCTGGATGTGGGAACTGTCCTTACCCCTCTTACCATCTATGTTTTGAATCACCGGTGTGTATGATTTCCTTTGATTGCTTTTTACCAATCTTGCTAGAATTTTACCAACTCTATTATTTGTCTCATAAAAGTGAAATCTAACTTTTTGAAATTGGTTTTTGATTCTTTCTCATTCTGAGACTTTCATAATTTCTCTATTCTTAATTATTTCTTGTTTTAGAAAGGTGAAGGGTTCTATTTTATTTTTTGCCTCTAGTTTCTGCAACTTTGCGTATATTTCCATCACTTGCTTCCTCCTTTCTTTCAGTATCTTTGCTTGCAGAGCAATTAATTTCCCCCTAATTACCACTTTTTCAGCCTCCCAGAGGGTTGCTGGGGATTTAACCGTATTGGTATTAAGCTCAAAGTACTCTACTACTAGTAGTAGTAGTATTATTATTAGTAGTAAGTTTATTCACCAGCAACACTTTGCTATTATCAGTGATAACATATAAACATAATACACAAAATTAAAACTTCAGTCATCAATCCAAGAAAAACAACTCGGACCCCTACAGACATTATTATAGCACTAAAAACAATGCTACTCTACTAGTTCTTCCTGGATCTGCTTCTTATTTGTTCCATTGCTAATAATGTTTCTATTCATCTGCCAGTTGTTACTGCTACCTTTCCTCCCTCCTGATTTTCTAAAGGTGGTTACCGCTACACTGTGGTCAGATAGGACTGTTGGAATAATAAGGCATTTGTGACATCTATAGGCTTCAATTTTATCTGTTAATACATAATCTATTCATGTGTAACTATTGTGCTTGACCAAGTAAAAGGTGTAATCCCTCTCTGTCCCATTCACCTGTCTCCATAAGTCAATCCACCCATATGGTTCTATTAATTTTGCTATTTTTTTCTGTACTTCTCTGTGTTCTTTTTGTCTAGAATGGTCTAGCTGTGTTAGGGTAACATTAAGGTCTCCCTGAATGATTACCCAGACTTTTGCATTTTCTTTCTTGGGGGCATATAAATTGACTAGTGTCACCAGTTTTCCCTCCAGACTCTCAATGACACAAAGGAACCTGCCCCTCATTGTCCTTGATGATTTTTTCTGCTCTGAAAGATTTTTTTCTGCCAAACCCAATTATAACTCCTGCTTTCTTTTTTTTTTTTAACAAGAGGAGAATAATTCTCCCCTTTTGGCATTGGTAAATCTAGCCACGTCCTTACCCAGCAAATGTGTCTTCTGAAGGAAAAAAACTCCTGCCCCCTGCTCCTCTATTAAGTTTCTGACTCTCCTTTTTTGTGGGAAGTTTAACCCTCTTATGTTTAGTGTTATAAACTTAACTTCCTCCATCTATGACTTTTAATTTACTTGTTCCATTGTGATTGTCATCATCATTCACCTTTCTCCTCATTTGATGACTTTTCCCCAAAGATTTACTTGTACTATTCGTGAGCTACTGAATTGCTGATATATAGCCAGTAGGGGTGGGACTACTGGATCATCCGGTATCCGATACTGCCAGTATTTTGGTGTACCGGAAGTATCCGATTATTCCGGTATTGGGGGGTCTGGTACCGGATCCCCCGTGCCAGATTTTTTTACATTGGGACCATTCAAATGAATTAGGGGGAATTAGCTTAATGACTTAAACCAGGGTCTCCACGTGTTCAAAAGGATCAAGCTGAGGACAGTACATGCTACAGGAAGTTTATGTACCCTCCCAAAATAGAAATAGAGAGACACAGAGAGACAGGGGTTCAATTAAAAAAAGTTTATTACTATACAAAACAGAGAAACACAGCCCCAGTCTGCCTGGTGCGATTTAGAAGGGGAAAACACAAGTGGCTTGCGGGGAGTAAGGTAGGACAAGGAGGGGGGGTCCGGTGTCAACTCAGCGATGGGGAGTGAGAGAACGCAAATGAGGGAGAGAGAGAGAGAGAGAGAGTGGGTGAGAAAAGGAGAGAGAGAGAGAGAGAGAGAAAGAGAGAGAGAGGGCTTCCCCAGTTGACTGGGAAAGTCTGGACCTGTGGTTAACTTCCTTGCCTGTTGAGACGGGACAGGTGGCCCACAGACCCAGTGGAGTTTGGGGGATGGAGGAAAAAAGAAGGGGCAGACCAGAGTCTGGGAGATATCTCAATTCAGACATGCACAGAGTGACCTGCACGTATCTAGGTCCCAAGATTTCTCAAATGGTGATGGGAAAACCAGGGGCAGTTAAAGGGTGCTGGACAAAGGAGTTTGGGAGGTTACGAAGGGTTGTTTGGGGTGTACAACGGGCTAACAAGGGGAGGTTGCTTCCATGATAAAAAGGGCTATACCAGATGCACCAGATACCTTTTACACTTGAGGTAAGGGTAAACAAAAAGTGAAGGGAGGGAAGGAAGGGCTTAACGACAGGCTTCAGGATACAATGAGAGTGTGTCTGGTTTCTCTTGGGGAATACGGAGATAGGATGTTGCTGCTCTGAGTCATGGCTACCAGTCCTTTGTCACAACAGGGTGAGCCCTTCTCCTTAACGACTCCATTCTTTATTCAGAGAGCTCACCCTTCTAGTCTTTTCTCAACCTCAGGCTGATATTTTTCCATGAGCGGTCCCTTTTTGCTAGGAGCTAGGGTGGTTGAACCCGATCCTTTCTTTCCATGACCCCCCTCTCTTTTTCTTGTGCACCTAGTATGGGGAGGCTTCTCTATCAAGCCTTTATCCCCATGTTCTCTGACCTCTGTTTGCCTCTGGAGACTGCCGTTTCAGACCCCCTTGGCCTAGGTTTGCGGACCTGGGTTATACATCAAAAAAGGGGGGTGTATCCATCTTTGGGGGGACTTGAGGTCCCCCCTTATGTTCATCCTCTGAGGATCTACTGGAACACCCCTGTGCCTGAATGTTGGACACAACTTAGTACCCCCCACCTCCCCCCCAGCTCTCTTGCATATTGTTTCAAATTTATTCCCTACCCATGTAAGGAGTTTCCAACCAGCTACTATCATCATAACATATTCCAACCCTTCATATTAGCCCAGCATAAATGTTTTCCCAACATATGCACAGCCTTAAATTCCCCCTTATACATCAGCATGCCCCCCCTTCACATTTTATCACAGAACAAACTTGCAGAGGGACCTTGCCCAGCCAGATGCTCTGTTCAAGGAGCTTCTGCATGTCCCCTTGGAACTGCAGGGATGGACAGCAAAAAAATGTCCACATCTTCTGTGCTATCAAATGTCTTCCTGCTCCCTCTGGATGTAACCATCATTCTTGCTGGGAAAATTGACTGTAGTTTCAAATTTCTCTCAATCAAAGTCCCAAAGTATTTATTCCATGGCATTCTTTTCTTGATGGTTTCTGCTGCATAGTCTGGGAAGATCTTCACAGCCTGTTGTTGATGTGTTAGTTTTCTTTTAAGTCTGACTTCTTTTTAGAATTCCTTCTTTCATTTGATACCTTGCAAATTTAACTATAATGGTGCGTGGAGGGTCATTTTCTTTTTGTCTTGGATGCCCAATCCTGTGAGCCATGTCAATTTTAACATTGTGAAGATTTGTCTCTTCTGGGAAGTTTTCTTTTAGCATTCCCCAAATCACTTATAACATAAGGACCCTTTATCCAATACTTCTGAAATTTGGCAGAGATAGTAATCTTTGGAAGAGGAATAATTTTGCCAAGTTTCATCCAAATGAGACTGGAGACAAAGACACTACCACCAGGAGTGTGTAATTCTGTACCCTGCAGCCCGGCCATCGCGCCGTGCAACCCCACCCCATCCCCAATCCCCAGGAGGAATCAGGCCAGTACGTCTCCCCTGGACTGCTCCCTGCTACAAGGACCAATCAGTGGTGGCTTCAAGGAGGGCATAGAGGGGAGATATAAGCTGCTGTTCTTTGGGCCTGCTCTTTTTCTGTGTTTAGTTCTGGCTTTGGTCAGAGTATTTTCTAAAACTTTGCTGGCAGTCTGTTTGTGTGTGTGCTAGATTTCACTGCAAGGTTTTGGCTAGCTACATAAATCAAATCCCCATGCTCCTGGGGTGCTGCCCATCATCCTTCAGACCCCTTCTGGGGCACTCTCTGCAAGTTGACTGTCACCCCCATGCATCTGGGGTGCCTACTGTAGCTTATGCCAAACAGAAGAGATGACAGATATATACTCTGGCCAGTTGGCTTGGCATTTCAAAGACACCCGTTGAAATGCCAAGACTCCCCCAAAGACTCCCATGGCTTCCAATACCACCTCTATGCTGATGACACTCAACTCTATCTCTCTCCTCCCTCTTTCTCTCTCCCTGTGTTCAAGCTTGTCTCATCAACAGTCTCTCAAGTTCAAGTTTAAGTTCAAATTTATTATTACGGGCAAGCTTTCACTATATGCCCAAAATAAAATACATACACAAAACAATACAAACAATAATAAAAATGAGACCACAAAGAAACACATAAGATGCAACTACAACCAGTGCATTCAATTGTTTCTGCATAGCTATAAAATCCATCAATCATGCGCCAGGGTATTAGTCTCCCAACCCCATATATTCTAGCCCATCGATAGTAGATACATAGCTATTAAGCATACATTCTTTAGCTCCAAGTATTCACTCTCTTTTTAAGAGCGGTGAGGAGGAGCGGGGAGCTGGGTGTGCAGAGCCCGCTCATTACTTACCTGTCACCTGCTGCCGGGAGTGGAGCCGGGGTGGAGTCTGGACCTGCAGGAGTGAAAAGAAGATATTCAGCATACAGCCGGTGTAAGGAGGAGCGGGGAGCTGGGTGTGCATAGCCCACTCATTACTTATTATTATTATTAAACATTTATAAAGCGCCAGTAACAACCTGGCGCTGTACAGAACATACAATCAGCTGCGGTCCCTGCCTGTGGCTTACAATCTAAAAGACAAGGAGGGGGAGACAAGGAGAGGGGACAGCGGGAGAGACATGGGAGAAGACAAACAAACATTCAGGCGGATGCGAAGTCTCAGGTGCGTGTACTTGGCTTGGTTACAAGGTGGTCGGTAGCAGCAGTCAGCAGAGGAGGGCTGACAGTAAGAGCAAGGGGAAAGACTAGAGGGCATTGGGAAAGGCAGCATGGAAAAGGTGGGTCTTGAGGAGGGATTTGAAGGAGCGGAGGGAGGAGGCGAGGCGGACGTCGGCAGGGAGGGAGTTCCAGGCATGCGGGGCAGCGAGGGAGAAGGGACGAAGGCGGTTGGGCGAGCAGGAGAAGCGAGGGAGAGCGAGGGAGGGGACAGCGGAAGAGCGGAGAGCGCGCGCAGGAGCGCGTAGGGCGATTAGGTCCGAGAGGTAAGGGGGAGCTTGGTCATGGAGCGATTTGAACGTGAAAACCAGGAGTTTGAACAGGATACGTTCAGGAAGGGGGAGCCAGTGAAGGGAGAGGAGGAGAGGCGTCACATGGTCGAAGCGACGGGCAGAGTGAATGACCTTGGCGGCAGAGTTTTGGATCGCCACAAGGGGGGACAGGTGGGAGCGAGGGAGGCCAGCAAGGAGGAGGTTGCAGTAGTCGAGGCGAGAGATAACCATGGCATGAACAAGGATTTTGGCCGAGGAGACAGATAGAAAGGGGCGAATGCGGGCAATGTTGAGGAGAGCGAATCGGCAGGATTTGGCCACAGAGTCAATGTAAGGTTTAAAGGAGAGGTGCGTGTCAAAAATGAAGCCCAAGCTGCGGGCACGGAGAACAGGACGGATGGTGACCCCATCAATGCAGATGGTCAGGTCAGAGGGAGAGGAGGGGGATGGAGGAAAAATGAGGAGTTCAGTCTTGGCCATGTTCAGTTTGAGTTGGCGTCGGGACATCCAGGCGGAGATATCAGAGAGGCAGTCGACGAGGCGTGAGCGGACAGAGGAGGAGAGAGAGGGGGTAGAGAGATAGAGTTGGGTGTCATCAGCATAGAGATGGTATTGGAACCCGTGGGAGGCAATAATTTCACCAAGGGACCGGGTGTAGATAGAGAAGAGGAGAGGGCCAAGGACAGAACCTTGGGGAACCCCAACCGAGAGGGGAAGGGAGGGGGAGGTCGACTCGGGGAGGGAGACATTAAAGGAGCGGTCAGAGAGGTAGGAGGAGAACCAGTCAAAGACAGAGCCACGGAAGCCCAAAGAGTAAAGGGAGTCCAAGAGGAGCGAGTGGTCGACAGTGTCAAAGGCGGCAGAGAGGTCAAGGAGGACAAGAACGGAGTAGTGGCGCTTCGATTTAGCGACAAGTAGATCATTGGTGATCTTGGCCAGGGCAGTTTCAGTAGAGTGGAGGGGGCGGAAGCCGGACTGGAGAGGGTCGAGGGAGGAGTTGGCAGAGAGGAGGTTCAGGCAGCGGGAGTAGACGACACGTTCCAGGAGCTTCGAAGCAAAGGGAAGGAGGGAGACCGGCCGGTAACTAGAGGGATCGAAAGGGTCCAGGGTAGGCTTTTTGAGGATGGGGGAGACAGTGGCATGTTTGAAGGCAGAGGGGAAGGAGCCTGTGGAAAGGGAGAGATTGACAACATGCAGAAGGGGGGGAGCGACAGTGGGAGCAATAGAGGTCAGGAGGCGGGAGGGGATCGGGTCAAGGGGGCAGGTGGAGGGGTTGGATGAAGAGAGAAGAGCAGAGATTTCCTGGAGAGAGGCAGGAGGGAAGGATGCGAGGAGGGAGGGGGGCGGGGGAGGGGGCGGGAGGGGAGCGGGGGGCGGAGGGGGGCGGGAGGCAATATCCCGACGGATCTTGTCAATCTTGGAGGTGAAGAACGACGCAAGATCCCGAGCAGCAAGGGAAGAGGGCGGGGGAGGGCAGGGGGGTTTGAGAAGGGAGTCGAAAGTAGAGAAAAGGCGGCGAGGGTCGCGGGAGAAAGATTCGATCCTAGAGGCATAATAGCGCTGCCTAGCTAGGGAGATAGCCGAGGAGAGGGAGGAGAGGGAGAATTTGTAATGGAGGAAGTCAGGGAGGGAGCGGGATTTGCGCCAGAGGCGTTCGGCAGCCCGGGCGCAGGAGCGGAGGTAGCGGATGGCAGGGGTAAGCCAGGGGCGGGGGTCGAGGGGGCGGACGGGGCGAGCAGAGGGGGGGGCAAGAGAGTCAAGGGTCGAGGAGAGAGAAGCGTTGAGAGCAGAGACAGCAGAGTCAGGGGAGGAGGAGGCGAAAACGGGGGGGAGAAGGGGGGAAAGATGTGCGGCAAACTCCGAGGGAGTAAGGGCCTGCATATTGCGGAAGGGGCGCATAGAGGGGGAGGCGGAGGGGGGTCGGTGGGAAAGGCTGAAGGAGCCGAGGAAGTGATCAGAACTAGGGAAGGGGTCAAAGGAGAGGTCAGTTAGAGAACAGTTTCGAGTGAAGACGAGGTCGAGGGAATGGCCGTCAGTATGAGTGGGGGAGTCGGTCCAGAGTCGGAGATTAAAGGAGGAAGCGAGAGAGAGAAAGCGGGAAACAGAGGGGGCGGAGGGCGTGTCAACGTGAATGTTGAAATCACCAAGGATAAGAGTGGGGATATCATCGGAGAGGAAGAAGGTGAGCCAGGATTCAAAGTCCGGGAGGAAAGAGGAGAGGGAACCCGGGGGGCGGTAGATGACAGCAACCCGAAGGTGTAGAGGGGAGTATAAGCGCACAGAGTGGGCCTCAAAGGAAGGGAAGGAGGAGGAGGGGGGAGGGGAGAGGGTTTTGAATTGGCAGTGCTTAGCAAGGAGCAAGCCCACACCACCACCCAGGCCCTCAGGGCGGGGGCGGTGAGAGAACGACAGGCCCCCGGAGGATAGAGCAGCCGGGGTAACAGAGTTGGAGGGCGTGATCCAGGTTTCCGTAAGAGCCAGGAGTTGAAAGGGGCGAGAGAGGAAGAGATCGTGGATGAAGGGAGCTTTAGCCACGGACGAGCGGCAGTTCCAGAGGGAGCAGGAAAAAGGCAATTGGTGTTTGGGAAGGCAGGGGATGCGGATGAGGTTGGGGGATGGGGAACGGCCTGGTTTGCGGGGCGGGAGTCGTGCACTGGCCTCGTATTGGCCACAATGGTCTGTGGAACACCTGGGTGTCGCGGGTTTGGGCCTAGGGGGAATGGGTAAGGGGGGATGAGGGTGGGGAGGGGGGATGGGCGTGGGTGAGGATAAGGGGTAGGTTGGCTGGAGAAAGGCTGCTGGTGAAGGAAGAGGAAGAAGGAGGGGGTGAGTGAGACAGGCTAGAAGGAGGGAGGTGATAGAGGGCGAGGAGGCAAGGGAGGTATTACTTACCTGTCACCTGCTGCCGGAAGCAGAGCTGGGGTGGAGTCTGGACCTACAGGGGTGAAAAGCGGACATTTAGCCTACGGCCGCACCATAGGCACATGCCGAGGCCGTGCGTACAAGAGCCGTGCGCACACAGGCGCGCCCTTTTCCACACACTTTTCCGCACCTAGGAGCAGGAGCCGAGAGGCTGTAGAGGAGAACGTACTTGCATAAGGGGAAGGACCCCTGCGAGTCGAACTTGCTATCCAGTGGCATTATATAACTCAGGTTTGGAGGTACTGGTGATTGTGTCCACCTGGTAGTGCCTACCTGCCTCCAGATGGATAGGAAGAGAGGTCAGGATTCTACCTCCCTCTCACTGGATGGGGTTTTACCTTCCAAAATGAGCAAGAGTCTGGCGGCTGATGACATGACTGCCTTCCTATGCAGAACCACTTTACAGTCTTGGCTAATCTAGAGGAGGCCACTGGTCCATCCTGAGGCACCTCTCCACCAGTTACTGCCCTTCCTGGGATACTGGCTGCTGAGGGGTCTGGGAATGGTGGTGTTGATTCTGTTACTGATTATCTGTGGTGCCAAACTAGATTAATAACTAGGACAGTGGAAGCTCTTTTTTCCAGCATAACTGATCTGGATAGCTCTGTTAATAAGGTTAAGCTGCAGCTCCAGGAAGTGATTACCAGATTGGAGGATCTGGCCAGCCACTTCCCGAAACTGCAGCTACCTGAGGATCCTCATTTGGCATTACAACCTATAGCACCAACGCAGAGCTATGTTAGGCCTTATGGACATCTTTTTTCAAAACAGGTGGAAATTCGTGAAAAGGAGATTTACCTGTATGTCGGGTTGGATTCTGATGGTACTTATCACCCGTGGGATAATCTGGCCAATGTTGCGAGTAATCTTTCCTCCTTGTTGGGTAACATTGTTAGAACTTCCTCCATTATCAATAGTAGCAGAGCCTCGTGGGGAAACTGGCTATTTAACCTGAGGGTTTCCTTTGGCAGTAAAGTCTGGGTTAAGGAGCTATTTAAGACACAGAAGTATCTAAAAAGTAGGGGCATTTCCATAGATAGAGTTCTGGTTTATAAGAACTCTTTAGAACCAGGGGTGAGTAAAACCATCAGCCCCAGGTGCCCGATTTCCTCACCAAATATTATACCGGTGGGGTCCAGACTTTTAAGTACTCCTAGAACATCTGCCTCTATAGGGAATGGGGGATCCTCCTCAGTCTTGGATAATCAGTTGCCAGCTACTATAGAGCACTCACTAGACCTGATGGATTTGGGAGTTGATCTGGGATTTCAGCTACAGAGGACAGAGGCCCAAGCTTCTCAGCCTCACCCTGGGCCGCAGCTGGGACTCCAGGCTCTCCCTTCAGTTCAGACTATCCCCCATGGACACCCAGTGGTAGCCCTAAAGATAACTAGTGAATCTCAAGGCCATCAATGCTTGAATGTAGCTTTTGCTGCCAAGGTAGGATCCTTCTTTTTGTGGCAAGCAGCAATGGATGACCTGGTAAATTTCAGTTATCGACCATGACAATTTTCTATCTCATACAGGGCACATTAGGGATTTTGTGCAGGTGAAAGAGATTAACTTCAAGGTGCCAGACCTTAAGGAGGACTATTGTGCGCAAATGCACCTTGAGTTATTAACAGCAGCTTGATATTTGTCAAATACTGAGTTGGGGTCTCCATTCAAGACTAGTAATGGCCTAGATGGGGGCCCTTTAAAGGGGGAGTCTGCTCAGCATTCCCAAGGGGCCGCTGAGGGAGCCCAGGCTGGAGCCGGGGCCCCTGTGAGCAACATCGATGTTTTAGACCTCAGTGTGCTTTTGGTTGAACCAGCCCCAGACACTTCCTGACATGACGCTGTCAGGACAACCTCTAACTTACAAGATTCAGTTAGAGAGAGACATGGTGATACCCAGGGAAGCCTAACTTCCAAGAGGACCAGGGATGGGTTGTTCTCTCTGGCCTCTTGGAATATATCAGGTTTAAAAACTAAACTCAAGGACAAGGAATGGTTAGTGTTCCTGGAAGGATTTGATGTGATATGCTTTCAGGAAACTTGGGTGAAACCAGAGGATATCTTGACCCTAGAAGGTTCCCAGATTTTTTTACATGGGGGGGCAGAAGAAGGGCACCAGGGGTCATATCTCTGGTGGCCTTGCCTTCTTTGTATTAGACAGCAAGGTGGGTCTGTTTAGTTCATTGGACACACCAAGGCCAGAGTTCCAAGTGGGTTTACTCAAATTGGGCACCCATGCTAGAAGGATTTATGTTGTAATTAATACATATATCCCTCTAATAGGGTCCGAATACTACAGTGGGGATGTGAGGTCAGCTCTGGAAGAGACCCTGTTGGAGTTGGGTGATCAATTTCCCCTGGCTGCTTTTGTGCTGCTAGGGGATTGGAATGTCCATTTAGACCAAAAACAGGACAGGATTGTGGCAACTCCTGAATCTGAAGAGGAACTTGGGTATGGGCAACACTTTAGTCTGCATCAATCTAAGTTGCATCTTGAGGGACTGATGCAGAGGTTTGATTTGGTGGTAGCCAATCAATATCTGCTCAATGATAAAGTGGGAGGATTTACTTTTATGGGCCCTCAGGGCAATGGTAAGGTGGATTTAATTTTGGTGGAGCCTGATAGGCAGGGTCAGTTTGGGGAGGTTGGGCTTATTCTCAGACCAGAAAGTGATCACCTTACTTTAAGTATCGAGTTACAGACGGACATGATTGATCGGCCTAGCAGCCTGGCAGGTGGTAAGAGGGATTCCTGTTACCATACTAGGAAGTTAATCCCTGGGGCACTTATGGCTGAATTTCAGGTCCTTGGTGGAGAACATAACATTCTCCACCGGGTGCAAATGATCCATGAGCCCTCGGATTTAGATCTTGTATTGGAAAAGCTATGAAGAGCTACTTAAGCTCCTCCAGGCCAAATTGTTCATTGGAGGTAGGTCTACTAGGTTAAGGCAGTCACCCTGAAATCCTTGGTATGATCTGGACTGTTGTGATGCTAAAAGGCAACTTATTAGATTAAAAAGGAAATGGGCCAGGGATCAAGCCAAGGGCCAATGGGAGGAGTATAGTCGCTTGAGGGTTTCTTATGTGCACCTACTAAGGGACAAAAAGAGGGAGTATTTCACCAGAATATGGGCAAAAATGGCAGCAGACTTAGCTACCGGGCATTCAGGTGGTTTTGTCTGCATTGAACAAATTAATTAGGCCTAGGGGGACTTCTAACTCCCAGGCCATTTCAATGAGTGTATGGGTGGATTTTTTTACGAAGCTCTACACAGATCACCAGGTCTCCCTTGAGGATTTGGAGATGCCTCCTCAGCCAAGGGACTTAACTGAATGGTATCCTGAGGAATTTTCTGAGGGTAAAATCCTCAAGGCCATAATGTCATTGAAGCAACAACAGTGCCAGGTCCCAATAAAATCTCAGCTGAAATGCTTCAGGCAGCACCAGGATGGTGGGCCTCGATTCTATCAGGACTATTTCTTAAGGTCAGTAACGGCCTTAGGGTCCCCCAATCCTGGTCTAGAAGCTGGATAGTGTTGATTTTTAAGAAAGGCAAGGTAAAGAACCCTGGTGCTTATCCAATCAGTTTATTATCTGTGATCGGCAAGTTATATGCTAGATTTCTCCACGATCATTTGGAAAGGTGGGCCAATGTGAAAGCAGTGATCCCGCAGGAACAGTTTGGTTTTAAGGCAGGTCACTCAACTACTGATTGCTGTTATATACTTCAACATATTATTTTCAAGTATCATTAGGTTAGATAGGGCAAAATGTTCCTGGCTTTCATTGACCTGACCAAGGCATTTGATACAGTTCCCCATAAAAGGTTATGGGCTAAACATAGGGTCCTAGGAGTTTGTGATAAGCGGCTGCTGCCTATCATTCAGTTGTACTCTAACAACGACAAGCCCACAATTAAATGAGGCAACTCTTTGTGGCAGAAGGGCAATTTCAGCATAAGTAGGGGGGTGCATCAGGGCTGCGTCCTGGTGCCACTACTCTTCAATTTATACATAGCAGATCTAATCAAATGCTTGGGAACTAGGGATACTCATGCGCCTAGAGTGGGAGAAACCCAAGTAAATGTGCTGCAATTTGCTGACGACATAGTGCTGCTTTCACAGAGATAGGTTTGAAAAGAGCACTGGAGGAATTGCAACTGTACTGTCAGATCAATGGCTTGGCGGTTAATGCCTCCAAATCCAAAATTATGATCATTGGTAAGAAGCCTAAAAGTGCTACATGGAGGACTGCTATTGGGGACATGGAGGTGGTCAAGGCATTTAAATACTTGGGAGTCATTTTCACAGCTAGAGGCATTTGGAGTGCGCACCTTCAGTACAGGGCAAATGGGGCCCTGAAGGCAGGCCGAGCCCTAGGTAGGGCTGTGAGCATATCAAAAGGGATTGCTGTGTCTGCCATTCTGAAGGTATACCAAGCAAAGGTGCCCCCTGCCGCTGCCTTTGGTGCTGAGTTGATTCTATACCCAAATACTGCTGTTTTGGAAAAAGTTCAAAACACCTTCCTTCGGTATCTGCTCAGAACTGGGCCTAGTATCCCAGGGGCCATTTGATTGTGGATCCTATCTTGTCAGGAATCACACCTACTGGTTCAGTGTTTGAAGGAAGAATTGGCTAACGCAGGGCCAAGATCTTACCCCTGGTTAAGGTACTTGAGGGACCTTCTTGGGGAGGTGGGCTTTTCCTTCCAGTATTTTGAGTATAAGCAGGTACCTGCTATTAAGAGGGAGGTTTATCAGAGACTGAGGGATCTTGAACATCAGGAAGACCTAAGGACGATCTCTGATTGGAAGGTGGCTCCTCTTCTGGTACGTATTAAACATGATGTTACACTGGAACCCTATTTGGATTATCTGAGCAACCCTAGACTGTGGAGGAGCTATACTCTGCTCTGCTTTCAGCTTGTACAGACCTCAGTCTTGGAGGGACAATACCATAGGGTAAAATACGATCAGAGGTGTTGCACTTGCAGTATTAAGGAGGTGAAGTCTATGGACCATTTTCTTTTGAGATGCACCTATTACTCAGCCCTGAGAATAACTTGGCTATCCCCACTACTCAGGGAGGGAATGTCCTTTGAGACTGAGGGATGTTATTTATTCCTCCTTTCCCTTGTTAACAGAGAGGAGTTGGTTAATATAGCATCCTTCGTTTTGCTAGCTTCTACAAGAAGGACTAGCATTAAGGAAAAACAGCAACCCCGCTTACGACAAAACTCTGTAATCCTACTATGTAAGAGTTAAGTCACCATAGGTTATGTGTCACCTTTTTCTTAATTGAAGTTGATTGCCTTGAGTTTTGGCATTTTATATTTTATATTTTTGTATTTATTGATTTCATGGCTTACATTGTTTATTTTTTTGGAGTCCTTCTCATCCCACCCCCCTCCCTGCCGGACCTGGTTCCTGCCTGCTGTTGGCTCTTTCCTGTGGGGGGCCTCGTAGAAACTTGGAGGGTGCTTTCCTGAGGGACTGACAAGCACCTCAGAGGGCTGAATCCAAGCCAAGCCGTAGCAGCTGGGAGTGGGGAGGAGCTGCCTCGTTAGGACAGCTAAAACATCACTGCACCATCCTGTGGTGCTGAAGGCGCATGCCTAAGGGCTGAGCGTGCAAGGGCGTGCCCTTGTGCATGTGGCCTTAGGTGCAGGCTGGGTGCAGGGTCCTGTCCCTTCCTGCAAAATTAGCTGGAAGATGGTTAGATCTTCTGCCCCGGTGCGGGGTTGAAGCTTGTTTTTCCACCTACATATCACCCCCTAGCTTGTTAATGCCTAAAAAGGGTAAGAAGTAAGGGGTCACCACCAGGGCATGGGCCAGGCAATTGCAGCTTCCTGCTTGTTTTGCTTCGGCAGCGGCCCCCTCTGGGCCCACATGGGATGGCCCTACCCAGGCATTTTCGGATCCCCCTCTGGAGGGTCCTGATGCAGGATGGGATCCTTCAGTTGCTGCCATGAGTGCTTCATTACCTGCTCTGTCCTACGGCTCTGCAAAATCGGAGGTGGGAACACCTAGCGGCAGGCCTGATGCTCCGATTCCATCTATGCAGGTACCACCTGACTCCTCTTTACTGTCATGTGCTTCGGCTTTTAAGAAGCAGGGAGAAAAATGGCTTACTTTGGCTGCTGAGCCTCGGAGATGCTCACAGCCTTCTCCAGCTCCCCAGTCCTCCCTTGTTGGAGGGAAAATCTGTACTCTCCAGGCTCGGATTGAGGAAATAGAAACACAACTTTTAGCTACTCAAACTGTGGAAGAGGATAACTTTCCATCATACCCTCCAACAGTAGGCCATGGGGACTTGGAGCTGCCTGTGGTTCCTATAGAGCTGTCGTCCCTTCCTCCGGGCCAGGTTAGTGTAAGCCAGGGGGGTCTTGGACCCCTCTATTAGAGCTACTTCAGAAGAGGGGGGACCCTTTAATAAGTCTCCTGGTTTTCTATCATCGGGAGCTATTCAGCCTGGAACCCAATTGGTTCAGGCCTCTTCCCATTTACAGTGGGAAAATGAGTTGGAGCCCCCCCCCCCCCGAGTAAATATAGAAAAAGGGGGTTTCTCCAATATTCCTGTTGGGTTTTCTACTAATCCACAAATTACTGCCCCTGAAACTCAGGAGGTCCATGGTCATTGTCATTCCCAGCAGACAGAAGTCATTTTGGCAGCTCTCATGGCACGAATGGATGGGGTTGATCGCCAACTTCAGTCCATTCATCACCAGTTGGTTAGGGTTGGGAAGTGTATGAATGGCTTCAGGGAGAATAGGCCTGAGTTGGGCACGCAGGGAATAGATCAGGCATGCCAAACAACTTCTGCCTTTGGTCCAGTTTACTTTAGTTCCTTAAACTCTAAGGCCACGGAGAATTGGAAGCTTACTCCCTTAACTGATGCCTTGGTTTTTACAGTTTATCCCTGCCAACTGGGGTACTCCCTCCATGGGATTCTAAATTTTGGATAGCCCATCATCTGGCTTATATTTTGGGTTGCACTTTTTTGCCCTCCCAGGATGTTCGTTTTTTTCACCTGTCACCTAGGGGTGGAGCATTATGGATTGTTGTTTACTTCCGATCCTCAGCTATAGTTGAAAGGCTTTTCTTTTTCTCTCATCGTTTTAGTTCCTGGGGGGTTTATATGGCTAACCTTTATGTTAGGAAGGGAATTGCCTCCTTACTGTCCCAATCTCCCTTAACCATTTTGGCTCCCTGTGTGAGAAATTCTAATTTGACTCAGGTACCTGGGAGGAAGTCGTGTATCCCATCAGACATGCTGATTCCCAGTAGATCGAAAGAGCCGGCCCAGATAGGAGTTCCTGCCGCAACTTTGGGTCTATGGGACATTCTGCTTTGTCCCATAGACCCACCCCTGTTGTTGTATTGTCATCACCTAAGTTGTCTAATTCTTTGACTAGGATTCTTTCCTTGGGAAACCCCGGCATGTCCTTGTTTTCATTGACAGCCCTACAATCTCCTAGCCTAGTTGAAGCCCAGGCATCTGTAGTACGCCTGCCCGTTAAGGATCTACCAGGTGCTGTTCCATCTGTCACACAAGTGTTTGCCTCAATGTCCCATTGTGTTAAGTCCTCGCTTGAATAATTTAGTTTCTGTAAAAAATCTGGGATTCCCTCTTTGATGGGCCTCGATTTTTGAAGAACTCACGACCGCTTATCTTATATGCAAGTCTACTGTACTGGGTACTGTGGGCTGATATTTAACGGACCATCTTGTTTATTATTAGGATGTTTATTCTGCTATATTTTTAGGTTGAGAGCCCTATGTTATTTTATTTTAGGTTTAGCTTTAATTATATTTCTCAGAGGTTTATTCATTATTTGATGTTAGGCTGGTCCTTTCCTTTCTGTATTAGGGCATTTTGTATAGTTGTATGATTGAGACATCCCTTCGGGGTTTTATGTATTTGTTGTGTATTTATGTTGTTTGTCAAAGCAATGGCCTATGGTCATGCTTTAATAATAAATTCTTGTTTATTTTTCTTTATTGTTTTTCTGTGATCTTTATGTTGTATGCTGCTTGGGCTATAGCAAAGGCTGAACCTTAATAATAAACTTAACTTTTAAGAGCAAGACGCGCAAATATCGTTACACTTTTTAGAACAGATTTATCCATCGCAGCTAAAACACACTGACGTTTAGCCTCCGTAGTCAGGAATAAATTATCCCCCCATAGTGGCGCTAACCAAACATGCCTCAAATCAGCATAACTTGGGCAAAAAAAAAGCATATGGTCCACATCCTCCACAGCCTTGCCATCACAAGGACAAAACCATTCTGCATGGGGAACACTATCATACCTGCCCGTAACAACGTTTAACTGAAGCAATTGTATCCAGAGCAAAGTATACAACCTTCGGAGCTTACTATTTTCTAAAATATACAAATATCTTTCGAAAGTGTGGGCCAATTTCAGGCTCCGAAAGTAGTAAGCTACTTTCCACTCGGCAACCTTAGCCAAGTCATCCTGACACATAATATCACCCAGCCTGAGGTTAATCATTTCTTTCTGGTGTCTAAAGTCCTTATCGAGAAGAAAATCTGGAGAAAAACCTGATTTCCCCAGCTGATACACAATACCCTTAATCCAGGGGTATGTAGGACATGACTATTGCTCTAACTCTTCCCTCAGGCACAGTGATGTTAGCTGAGACTCACTGTGTGCACCCAATTTAGCCCAATAACACAGGTTCTTTTGAACCATAAGTCTCTGAATTGAGCTTGTCCCAGTTTCTGCCCTGACTGCTGCTCCAGGTACTGCCTGTGGAAAACCTAAAATGCTCCAAAGAAATTTGTTCTTAACAATCTTGAGTTTGCTACAGTGTTCCCCTCCTAGCAGCTCCGCCCAGTACATAAGTAAACTTTCAACTTTGGCAGTGTAAACCTACAAAACATATGAGACAGGGATATCCTTCATTCTGCAGGCCAAATGCAAAATCCCCCTAGCTGCAACAGAGGGAGGGGAAACAGGGAAGGGGGAACAGAGGGAGAGACAAGGGTTGCAACATGCATGAGGATGCAAGAACTCAGGTACATGTTCTTGGCTTGGTTACAGTAAATTGGGAGTTTGAAGATAACAGGTGGGGGATAATCCTGGGTGGGGATGGTTAGCAGGAGTTAGGAAGGGTGGAGCAGAAGAAGTGGGTCTTGAGGAGGGACTTGAAGGTGTTGAGGGTGGGGACAAAGTGGACAAGGGCAGGGAAAGAGTTCCAGGTGTGCGAGGATGTGAGGGAGAAGGGTCGAAGGTGGTTGGGGGAGCAGGGGAGGCATGGGAGGGTGAGGGAGGGGATGGAAGAGGAGCTGAGTGCTCAAGCAGGGGTTCGGAGGGAGATCGGGCAGGGAGGTAAGGGGGATCAAAGTTGTGAAGGGCATTGTAGGTGAAGATGAGGAGCTTGTGCAGAATACTAGGGATGTACGAACACCAGGTAGTTCAGTGTTTGGCCTGTTCGGGGTTCAACCGAACCTGAAACTATTCAGGTTCAACCCGTTTGGCTCAAATGGGTTTGGGGGGGTGAACCCATTCGGGCGAGGGGTGGTTTTCCCTCCCCCTGCCCCCTCCTGGCTGTGCAGGTGGAAGGGACGCTGGGGAGCACCTCCCCTCCACCCTTACCAGACTCATAATTTTTTTTAACCCCACCACCACCCCAGGGATCACCCTACCTGGTGGTGCCAGGACTCTGGCCCTGGGTCCGGTGGTGGTGGGTCTGGCAGTGGTGGCGGGTCCAGCAGCGGCAGCATGATGGAGCACTTCAGGCTGCTACTAGGTCTTACAGTTTGACCTGGAAGGCCTAGTAGTGGCCTGAAGTGCTCCATCATGCTGCCGCCGCTGGACCTGGGGATGGAGCCCTGCACCACCAGGTAGGGTGATCCCTAGTGTGGGGGGTTTTAAAAAAATATTTACGAGGCTGGGCAGGGTGGGTGGGGAGGTGCTCCCCAGTGCCCCTTCTACCCGTGCAGCCTGGAGAACTGGGTTCCTCCCTGCCAGAACAGGTTCGGAACCTGAACTTTGTTCGGCCTGTTCAGGCAGGGGGCGGTTCGGATTCAGGGTGTTCATGAACGGGCCAAACACCCCGAGTTCGGACCAAACCCCAAACCTCCGAACCACGTTTTCAAATCCCTACAGCATACGCTCATGAAGGGGGAGCCAGTGGAGAGAGGAGAGGAGAGGTTGCACATGGCCAAAGCTACAGGCTAGGTGGATGATCCTGACAGCAGAGTTTTGAACAAAGATGAGGGAAGAAAGGTGAGAGCAGGAAAGGCCAATGAGGAGGAGGGTACAATAGTCAAGACGTGAGATGACTAGGGCATGGATGAGAGTTTTGGCAGAGGAGACAGAGAGAAAAGGGTCGATCTTAGCAAAGTTGTGGAGGGAGAAGTGGCAGGATTTGGCAACGGGGTCAATGTAGGTTTTGAAGGTAAGGTGCAAGTCAAAGATGAAGCCCAAGCTATGGGCTTGGGGGGACAGGGATGATGGAGACTCCGTCAATGGTAATTGACAAGGAAGAGGGAGAGGAAGATTTGGGAGGGAAGATCAAGAGTTCAGTTTTCACAATGTTCAGGTTGAGTTGATGTTGAGACATCCAGAGAGATCAGACAGACAGGTGGTGAGACGAACTTGAACAGAGAAGGAGAGGGAAGGAGTGGAGAGATAGAGTTGAGTGTCATCAGCCTATAGGTGGTATTGGACTCTGTGGGAGGCAATGAGTTTGCCTTGGGATTGGGTGTAGATAGAGAAAAGGAGAGGGCCAAGGACGGAGCCTTGGGAAGCCCAAACGAGAGGGGTAGGGTTCCCCAAGGGGGAGGAGTTAGGAAGAGCTACATTGAAAGAGTGGTCATAAAAGTAGCAGGAGAACCAGTCGAGGACAGAGTCCCGGAATCCAAGGGAGTGGAGCGATTCAAGCAGGAGCAAGTGTTCAACAGTGTCAAAGGCAGCAGAGGGATAAAGGAGGACAAGAATAGAGTAAAAGCGGTTGGAGTTAGCCACGAGAAGATCATTGGTGACCTTATCAAAAGCAATTTCAGTGGAGTGAAGGGGGCGGAAGCCAGATTGGAGGGGGTCAAGGGAGGAGTTGACAGAGAGGAGGTCGAGGTAACGAGAGTAGACAACCCATTCAAGGAGCTTGGAAGCAAAAGCGAGGAGCGAGACAGGATGGTAATTAATAGGGCTGGGACTACCGGATCTACCGGTATCCGATACTGCCCGGTATTTGGTGTACCGGCAGTATCGGATTAAACCCAGTAATCCGGTGTAATTTACTGGATTCCCCTACCAGATTTTTTTACATTGCGGCCATTCAAATGAAAGGCTGCAATGTAAAAAAAAATCCCCCCAAAAAGCCAAACACTTTCCAACCCCGAGTCCAGGCTGCGTGGGTGGAAGGGGGAACACCCCCCACCCACCCTGCCCAGCCTGGATTTAAAGTTAAACAACAACAAAAATTTCCCCTAAGTCCCTAGTGCGGGCTCCGGGCCACCGGCGGAGAGTGCGACCCAGAGCCAGCCACCAGCACCAGCAGCAGGTAAGTGTACCAGTCTAGTACTGTACTGATTCCTGGGGTGGGGGGAAGTTTCACACCCCACCCCACCCCAGGGATCACCCTACCTCCCCACCCAGGGATCGCCATTGCCTACCTTGAGCTCAGGGCGGTGGCGGCGGTGGTCCAGAGGCTTCAGCACTGGCTGTGGGGCTGCCGGCTTCAGCACGCTACTAGGCCTTCCGGTGAACTTCTGGGTTTCCCCAGAAGGCCTAGTAGCATGCTGAAGCCGGCAGCCCCACAGCCAGAGCTGAAGCCCCCGGACCGCTGCCACCGCCTGGAGCTTAAGGTAGGCAATGGCGATCCCTGGGTGGGGAGGTAGGGTGATCCCTGGGGTGGGGGGGTGTTAAACCACCCCCCACCCCAGGGATCAGTACAGTACCGGTACACTTATCTGCTGCTGGTGCTGGCTCTGGGTCGCACTCGCCGCCGGAGACCCGGAGCCCGGCCCACACTAGGAACATATGGGGAATTTTTTTAAAAAAAAAAATTCAGGGTGGGCAGGGTGGGTGGGGGGTGTCCCCCCCTTCCACCCACACAGTCTGGGAGGGGGAGGGCGGAGGTTTTTGGTTTTTTCCATTGATTTCAATGGGGACAGTTCCATCAGTGTAAAAGTGTACCAGTGTAAACTGGTATTAATATGGCAAGCCGGGTTTTTTAAATCCAGGAACCGGTAAAACTGGTACCTGGTATTTGCCCTGATGTCCCACCCCTTGTAATTAAAGGGTTCAGAGGGATTCAGAGTGGACTTTTTGAGAATGGGGAAAACAGTGGCATGTTTAAAGGCAGAGGGGAAGGAGTCAGTAGAGAGGGAGAGGTTGATGATGTGCAGCAGGGGAAGGGTGAATGTGGAAGCAATGGAGGTCAAGAGGTAGGAAGTGTGGGGGAATTTTTATAAGGGACCCTATGGAATTGAGCTACAGAGAGCTAAAGGAACATAGCACAAAATGAAAAACAGATGAATGCTGGGTAATATTCATTCTTAACAGAAGTGAACTTTAGCCTGTTAAATAGAAATAATCTTGGGGCTAGTTTGGGTTCTGTTTCACACAGCAAGGCCTGGAAAACAACTCCATGCATGATAAACATTGGACAGAGGAAGGCCGCTCTGTTCTTCCTTGCAGCAGACAGCAAACAACGGCCTTGCAGATGTACTAGTTAATTGGCTTTGTTTAGGCACCTTACTTTATAAACAGTCTAGCTTATATTGTTTTGAAAATATGTTGCTAAGTATGTAAACAATTGTTGTAACCTTTTACCTTTGTATGACGTTGCTTTGAGTAACATGCATGTATCTTTGAATGTATAATAAACCTATAAAACTTCTTGTATTGGGGGGATGAGTCAGACCAGTCTGTTTCCCTGTGTGGATTCAGTACTGCTCTCTCTCTCTCTGTGCTTTGAGATCAATAAAGAACTTCTGACAGATTTTACTAATAGTGTAAGTATAAATTTTTCCTTGACAGTTTGGTGCATTGGCCGGGAAGGCTCTTAGGCTGGCTGGTTCCAGGGGGGGATGCACACCATCTCTCTCCCACCTTCAGGCGCCAGATAAGGAAAGGGGCCTTTTGAAACCCCTATCAAGGTATGGGTGAGGGACTGCCCATAGGCTCTGGGAGTCAGACCAGTGGGCAGACGCCTTCGGAATATGAGTGGTTAGATCTGTCAGACATTCTTAGTAGTGTAAATAATAAGTTTTTTGCCACAACAAAAAACTAGGATTTGCAACTACAAACAAGAAAGCAGATGTGTCACCATTACCACCTTAGACGTAGAGGGAAAAACTCTTAGGCGATTTTCCTACTGGATCCAGCTCTTTGTTTTCTTATAGGTCTGCATCATCACTTCCACCGCTGTTGTTTGGCTTGCCCAAGAAGATAAAAGAACTTGCACACTGACACACTAATGCACGGACACATACACATTAATAATAAATGCCTACTGCACAATGTGAATGGTTTTTTTTATAATTAAATAGCTGTAATTTATTTTATGTTTAAATGTTAAGTTTGGATCCATTTACCCTTGTGCTAGAAAAAATATTTTTGTTTCTGTAGTGTTAAATGCCTCTCAAATAATGCAGAAAAAAATCACTCCATTTCCAGATAAGGAATTAACATGGGCTAACATAGGTCACAATAATATTAAATACATTCACCTAGCCAAGGAACTGTAGGAAAAGTATTGGTTTTCAGTCCAATAGGTCTATGTAGAAAAAAATATGCACAAAAGAAAGGAGTCAAGGTAGGGTACAGTATTTGTAACTATACATTCACCATAAATTTCACTGAATATATGGCTTTAAATGGAAGCTCCTACAATAAATTTCAGCTATTATGAACTTCACATTATGCAATCCTCCTTGTCCTATATGACTAAACACCTTGCTCTGATTGAATACCATTTCATTTGTGAAAACAAGGCCTATAAGAAATTGCCCCTGGTGGGAGGGATCTGTTTTGTTGGGACTGTTGACCCTGCCATTCGACACCTGTCTTCCTTCCCTCAAGGTAAACTAAATAATCAAAGGAAAATCACTGGGGTATCACCATGCCTGGAGTTGAAGTTGCCTTCTCTATGCAAAAAATAAAACAAATGACTGGAGTATTAAAAACAGTTGCTAATGCCACATCCCTAGGCTTTCAGAACATGGTCTATGAAATGGGTAATATCAAACAGATGGGTTTGGAAAACTGAATAGCCCTAGACTTTATCCTAGCCAGCAAAGGGGGTGTATGCGCTCTGATTAAAAAAGAATGTTGTATTTACTTCCCAGACAACTTTGGCTCCAGTTTAAATCAAACTGCTCAAATTAAACAAGAAGAGGCCCAGTTGCATCAAATGGACCCTTTGGGCCTGGCTTGGAGGCTTAGGCTCCAAAATGTAGGCTCCAAAAAAGTTATATTGTTTTGCTTGCTTTTGTTGTTTTGTTTGACTTATTTTTATGCATTTAAGTAATTTTAATACCTATTAGATGCTGCTTAAATAGTGCTACGAAACAACTATCCCAAGGCTTGAACCAAAAGCAAAGTACCCAGATTTATAACATGTATGCAGATCTCCAAGCCCAGCAAGCAAATATGAATGGCTTAATGTCCATAAGGGTTTAAAAATTAAATTGTTATGCCTTCAATGTCATAAAAGGAAGGGATTGTGGGGGAATTTTTATAAGGGATCCTATGGAATTGAGCTACACAGAGCGAAAGGAAGGTAGCACAAAATGAAAAACAGATGAAAAAATTCTGGGTAATACTCATTCTTAACAGAAGTGAGCTTTAGCCTGTTAAATAGAAATAATCATGAGGCTAGTTTGGGTTCTGTTTCACACAGCAAAGCCTGGAAAACAACTCCATGCATGATCAACATTGGACAGAGGAAGGCCGCTCTGTTCTTCCTTGCAGCAGATAGCAAACAACGGCCTTGCAGATGTGCTAGTTAATTGGCTTTGTTTAGGCACCTTACTTTATAAACAGTCTAGCTTATATTGTTTTGAAAATAGGTTGCTAAGTATGTAAACAATTGCTGTAACCGTTTACCTTTGTATGATGTTGCTTTGAGTAACATGCATGTATCTTTGAATGTATAATAAAACTATATAACTTCTTGTATTGGGGGAGGAGGCAGACCAGCCTGTTTCCCTGCGTGGATTCAGTACTGCTCTCTCTCTCTCTGTGCTTTGAGATCAATAAAGAACTTCTGACAGATTTTACCAACAGTGTAAGTATAAATTTTTCCTCGACAGAAGGAATGGGGTCCAGGGGATAAGTGGAGGGGTTGGATGAGGAGAGCAGGGAGGAGATTTCCTCAAGGGAGGCAGGAGGGAAAGAGACAGGAGGAGTCTCGTTCTCTATGGAAATGAGACTGGCTGAGAGGTTCTCTTTTTCTGGTACTACCGCTTTCTCTATCCTTCCTGGTTCCCCTCTTCCTGTCTTTGTTCTCAGCGTAGAACCTCCTTTTCCCCTATACCCCTGACACAAATATAGGAGAATCCCTGGCATAGGGTCATACTCTCCAGATGCTGTGCAGGCCTCTAACTTTGGGACCTTTTATCAGATTTTTCTGATATTTATCAGATATACTCCTAAAGATCTGAGATACAATTCTTCCAAACTTCATGTAAACTGGCTAGAATACAAGGATATCACAGCCAGAAATGCACTTAAACGTTTTATTACATCAGGACCCTTTACCCAATTCTTCTGAAATTTTTCAGGAGTAGTACCCTTGGGCATGGATATAATTTTGCCAAGTTACATCCAAATAATATTGGATAAAAAGATGTTACAGCTAATAATGTGTGCACACAATTTTGTAAAACAACAAATTTAAACTGCTTATATAGGGTGTTTTCAGATGTTACGAGATCACAGTGAACCACGGTGAATACGCACCTGTGGTCAATGTGCCTCACACGTCTGTTTGGCAGCTGCCAGATGTTCGCCATGCTCAATCCGCACATGGGGTCAATTTCAACCACGCTTCCCGGGCTAGCCACACCAATTCCCTGGGAAGTGTGGTGAAAGTGATCCCCGGTGGGGATCAAAGAAAAGTCACGTCTGGTCAGGCGCCACGGCCTGGAACCACCGGCGGGATTCCGGGCCGTGGCGATTTTGGCCAGATGCTGCGGCCGCATTGGCCCAGCCGCCCACCCGTCTCCCCAGGGGGCGGGCGGCGGGGAGCATGGAGGGGGCGGGGCCATGCGGCCACACGTTGCGCTGCACAGCCCCGCCCCCTTCCAGATTCCCTGCCAGGATCCCCCGGCACATCTGATACGGCGTGACAGTGTCATCCCGGTGGGGAATGAATTGATTGGTTTCGTGATGGGGCCAAGTGGCCCCGTCACGTCTGAAAACACCCATAATTGGATCCCTTTAACCACTCATTCTGAAATTTGGCTCATAATGCCCTCTTTCAGGGGTACAATCCTTCCAAGTTTAATCAAAATTGGATACAAAAATAAGTTACAGCCAAAAATGTGTTTTCCATTAAAACCAATGGAAATCAAAAACGAAAATAAAAACAAAAACAAAAAAAGACTATGAAATATAACAAAAAGAATGACATTTTAATAATGAAAACAAAAGGAATAATAGAAACAAAAGAGTTACTATGCACATTCCTAATTTCCTGAGGTTCTGAGGATCATCTTGAACGCTTGGGACCGGTCCTCAGAACCCTGATAATACCTGTGAATATTTGTATATATATATTTAGTAAACTCCTAGAAAATATCAATTGTCAGGCATATTGACAGTATTGCCAACATATCTGACACCCATGCAAGATTCCAACTACCAGATTTTTTCATGTGTGTAACTCCATAATTTTGGCAGGAGTGCTATATAAAAGTACCATAAGAAACTGGATTATATGAATTCTCAAAGCCAAAGTTGTTGGGGTTTTTTGGGTATCAAATCTCAGTGTGATCCTTTTGAAGGTTCCCCATCTGTAACCAATGAAGCCTTTTCAATACATAGAAAAGACAATTCTCGATCATTAAAGTCAGTGGGAATTATGCTGTTGACTTTAATGATGGAGAATTGAATCTTGAGATACAGGAATGTAGCAGCACATTATTTTAAAACTATGCAATAGACAGTGAGGTTACCCAAGGCTTTTATGGAAACCAGTTATCTTAATTGAGTCGAGGGTATCTTATTATGCAGTAAGCAAAAGAATACCAAACGTTTAGCAAGACTTGTAAAATTAAAGAAGTTCATATGGATATTTAATAATCATGCTCTATATATTATTTTTTTATTTGCTGATATCCTTAATGTGTTTTGCATATAAAGGTTTAATCAAAGTATGTGTTTAATATTATTTTATTACTGGAAATTAAACAAAACAATAATTTCTTGATAACTATCTACAGTATTAATATAAAATTCTAATTAAACACTTAGAGTACCACTGCACTGCTTTACGAGGCCATAATTTGTTCCTGAGTGGCTAAACTATGATGCCGAAGGACAAAAAAGACCATCCCAATGAGTGATAAAAAATAATTTCCTCATAAAACAGGGCAAAGGAGCCATGACCACTATTATGTTGTAAGACTTGTGACTGAGTATTGCAGAAAATTGAACACGTTGATTCCTGTTCTTTGAATTCAGTGATGTGCTGGTCTGTCTAACTAGACAGGTAAGCATAGTCAGGTAAAGCCCTCATTTCCCTGGATAGACTACCTATATTATGCTTAGGCCAGGGTTGTGAGAACAGTTGTGGTTAGGGTGCTCTTCCCAGGGCTGTACTGAGGCATAGACAAATCGGGCAATGATCCAGAGACCCACCTGCTTTGTGGGGTTCAGAATAGCTTTGGTATAGATATTTAATTCTAAAATGTCTTCTTATGATGCTACAACAGAATATACATACAAGAAATTTAAAGTTCTAATCACTAATTTAACTAACTTCCAGTCCATGCTACTACTCTGAGATCAAGGAGTCTGTTTTGCTTAAGAAGCCAAGAATCAAAGACTCTGAGTTGGAAGGACATCACAGGTCATCTAGGGTGTTTTCAGACATTACAAAACAACCCCGCGGCGGGGCCAAAGGGCCCCGACTGTCTGTTTGGCAGTCGCCAGATGTTCACCACAGACAATCCCCAGCAGGGGACAAAGCTAACCACCCTTCCGGAGGTCCAGCCTGGACCATCTCCAAAAGGGTGGTCAAAGCAATTCCCACCAGGAAACAGCAAAAATGAACAACTGAACGGAAATCACCAGACAGAAGCAATCGAAACAATTCCCAGCCGAGGACAAAGCACGCAGCATCGCTGCCAGGCAACAAGCAGCAACACAGACTGGGGAGGGAGATTTAAAGGGCACACAGCAGCAGGGTAATGTGGTGGGATGGAGCGAGGCAGAAGGGAGAAGACAGAAGAGGGTGAGCGAGCAAGAGTGGAGGTGGAGGAAGCGCAGGCGGTGGTTGTGCTGCACATGGAGGCGGTGGAGGGAGAGAAGCAGCAGCTGGGCAGGCACATAGGCAGGTATGTACAGAGCTGCCACAGGGTTCCAAGCGACTGGGTATACCTTCTTCAGCCACCGGGTGAGGGGATAGGCTGGGTCCTCCAGGATTCAGGGGGGCATCAGCTCCCCCTCGATCCAGGACATCCCTATGTTCAAGAAGTCCCCGCGATAGATCCGGGCATAGAAAGGAGAGATGGTCATGTTCCAGGCATTGTGGCTTCGGCTGGAGTGGCCAGTGTATATGTCCGTGAACCAGCCCCGGTGGTCCACGACAGCCTGCAACTTCAGGGAGTGGTACCCGTGTCGGTTGACATACTCCGAGGCCTCCCCATTGGATGGGTGGAGGATCTCTATGTGGGTGCCGTCCACAGCACCCATGCAGTTGGGGAAGCCTCCAGTCATGAAGCCTGCGAGCACAGCCTCCCAGTCCACAAGCTGGATCACTTGGTCCAGAAGCACACCCTCCACAGCCTCGCAGACGTTTTGCAGGATCCCAGTGATGGTGCTCACCTCAACACTGAAGTGCTGCTAGATGGACTGGCAGGAGTCAGGTGTTGCCAGGGCCCAGACCCCAATAGCCATGCACTGGACCATGGGAATGGGGGCCCCCATGGGGGTGTGCTGCTGCTACAGCCAGGGCATCAATAGCACTGCGAGTCGCTGGAGGTTGCACCTGTCCATCTGAAAATGCGCTCTCCAGGTAGCCTCATCCCAGTGAGCCATCGCCCGGGCCCACCACCCCTGTGCCTACTCCATTACCCATACCCGTAGGGCAATGGGCATAGCGAGCAGGGCTGCACATCCCATGGTCTTCCTCTGCCATTTGAGGCAGGTGTCCGCCTCGCGGAGCACCACTGCCCACTCCCGGGCGCAGCTGAGGGCCTGCCAGACCACCCTGGAAACCCACTGGGCCCTAAGCGAGGCCAGGGAGCGCCTACACCTGTGTTGGGCTCACCAGGCTCTAGCTGTGCTCCTGGCCATGCACACCCGCAACCAGGCAACCAGGTGCACCTCCGTGGTCTGGATGTGCTTGAGGTTCATGTGCAAGCAGTACCACTCTGCTCAGATGGCTAGGTGCATCCCACAGGTGTCCATTCATCCCACATCCATCATAGCCGGTGTCCCAGGTGGGGCGCTGCCACAACCTTTATAGGCTGATGCCGGCCTAGCTCCACTCCCTATCTGCTATCTCACACACGTGCTGGGGGACCCGGGTCACCTTTGGCCAGCCCCCTTGGCTGGCTGGTCCGGCTGCTGAAGCAGTAGGGAGCGGCCCATTGAGAGCACATGTGGTCTGAGCCCAGGGCCTAACTCACGGGGCAGCCTGCAGCCAGGTGTACAGGCAGCAGATGCATTCCTGCTGTCAACACCTCCCTCCTATCTGTGTTGGTTACCTGTTGTCCTCACCACCCTGATCTCTGTGCAGGCTGTCCTGTCTGTGTGCTCGGTTCCAGCAGCTGTGTGGAAGGTCCGCACCTCATGCCCCACTCATTTACTGTGCCATGTTGCAGCCTGTGGCCTTATTTCTTGACCTTGAAGCTCCCCTGCTTTCCTTCCCTTCCCTCCTGGGATTGTGGAGCCCCACTTTCCTTTTAGTTAATAGCCACCGCTTGATAGACCATGGCCGCCAGCGCTTCCCCAGGGCTTGAGGTCCCCACCATGCCCGGCTCACCCATGGCTGGACCTTCCACGAGACCATGGTCCTGTGTGACCTGCGGCATTCCCCAGCCATGCAATTGCTCCTGAGCTTCCAGGACAGCCTCTCTGGTGCCTATGCGAGTCTGAGCTCTGGGCTGTGCTACTTTGACTATGAGGTGAGCGCCCGCGATTGCCAGCTGCAAGAGGGTGACACTGGGCCTGCATCCCTTTCCTGATGGGTGCATCCTGGAGATGAGGTGCTCGCATGTGATGTGGTTCGCAGTGGAGACCATGTGTGCTCTCTCTGTGTGCAGTCTGTTTGCCTACACAGCCTGTCTGGCAGAGGGGGGCCCTGCCCTGGCCGTGTCCTTCTTTGGCTGCGTCCACAGAGTCCGTGATTACCAGTGGTCACGTGGGGCAGCCTATCACCACCTGTTGGAGCTCAGTCACTTTCCATGGCCCCCAGCTGCTGCCTATGGCTTGTCGGAGACCACCGAAGTGGAGCTGGTGGCGCTGGCTGGTGTTTGGTCCCGTTCTGATGTGCAGTTGGGGCTCGCCATCCAGGATCCCTTTGAGGCTTACTACCTGGTCTCCCACCACATGTCTGCCCTGGGCTACCATCAGGGCATGCTTCAGTGGCCGCACTACGTGCATCTGGCAGGCCACCCATCCCCAGGCCCCTTCATGACCACCAGCAGCTGGCTGTGAGGCCCCCTGTGCCTTCTTGGACATGGATGTTGGCCCCTCTGTGAGCTCCCACCTCCGCCCTGCAGCCCTGGGTCACTGCCTTCTTCCTCCATGGTGTCCCGGGCTCACTGCTGTGCAGGCTGGTTCCAGGGGTTCCGCTGCCCCTACCTGTGCCTCTGGGCCCCCTCCACGATCCCACCCCCGTCCTCCTCTTCAAATGGTGTTCCCCTTCATGACTGCCTTCTACTGTGGCTGTGTCCTTGTCACATGTGGTTTTGGGCTGTTAAGTGTGTCTTTGGGGAATACACCTTTTTTTTGGGGGGGGGGTTAAGTGTCCACACCATAAGTGTATTACACGCTCTCTCATACACTCACACAAAGGGAAGGAAATCAATTTCCTTACAGAGATCCAGAAAAGTCAGCTAACTGTAGGATTTGGCTCTTGCAGGGAAAGGGAAAGGTTTATACAACCACACCCGTGGGGTACATGAGGTTCCACCAGGGCGCTGACCCTGGCTTTAGTCTCAGTCCTGGTCCATGGTTATTATCATTCACACATTCACTCAACCAATATGACAATGTTCTTGTAGATACTGTGGTCAATTCACGAGATCAGAGATAGACTGGAGATATATTGGCAAACCTCTTAGCTTTATTCTATACAAAGATATAACATTTCAACATTGCATATTCAACATTCATTCATCCTTTCATACTTTACCTATTCTCCTGTCAGGGTGGCCAACCCGTTACAGAGGTGATGGGGTCACCGGGACCTGTCCATTGATGTTGAGATGGTACCACAAGCTGATGTTACAGGCGTCGGAGTTCCAGAAGACATCAGTCCCATATTTATAGGTCTCTGGTCACATAGGCCATGCATATGTTGTTGCTAGGCAGAGTTGGCTCTCCCATGCCATCATCTGAGTCATTCAAACAAGGATGCATCTGACGTTTGGGATTACCATCCTAGCCGGTTGAACTTTGACCCATTTCACAAATGTCTGTTTTTAGCCATGTGCCCAGAACTGTTGTGAAAGCAATAAATGTTCCAAAATATAGCTGTCCTTGCAAATATTGTGTAAGTCTTAGCAGTTCAGTTGTGGTTACAATTGTGCAAACTGTCAAAACAAAATCTCTGCATGAGTGCACTTTGGGGCTTTGGCCTTGCAGTTTCTGCAGTCTTAAGCAGTTACTTGAAGTATTTTCAGCCTGGACAATTTTAACTTCTATCATCATTCATACACCTGACATAATACACCTGACATCCTGCTGTCCGAGCTGGCTCCTGGCTTTCCGGGTGCTGTTGTCCTTCCTCCTCTGGCTGTCGGATCACCTGTGCCCATGCCCCCCCTCCCCGGGTGTCTCTGTGACCGTGGGGGTCTGGGACCTCCGGACTGCACCTCCTGGTGTCCTCCCAGTGTGTGTGTGTTAAAATCACCTGCTATGCGCCTCGGTTCCGGCTCGCCTCCATCCCAGTCAGCCCATCCTCGCCGTTGCGGGGGTTCCTGGGCTGCCTTCTGGACCATTCCTGGACCACTCCAGAGCTGTTCCCTGTCCGTGCACCCTCCCCCTGTGCCAGTGATCTGCCCCTGTGGGGTTGCCCCATGCCTGGGCTGCCTGTGTTGCTGTGGGGTGGCCCATGCTGCTTGTACTGTTGTCGGGGATCTGGGTGCCATTCCCTGTTTCCTGCTGTGCCCCCAGCCTGTCCCTGCCCCTTCTTCCCTGGCCCTGGGTCCCTCCCCCCCTTTGCCCATTGTGCCGTGTGTGTTGGCTGTCCCGCTCTGTTCCCCCTTCCCTTCATTTCCTGTATGGGTGTGTATGTGCCCGGTCATGTGTTTGTGTTGTGTGTTCCACTGTGACCTCATTTCCCCTGTGCCTGTTGTGTGTGCTGCCTCAGCCACTCTTCTCCCTTCTCCCCCTCCCTTCCCATTTCCCTTATGTGGGTGTTTCCTTATGGTGCTTTTGGCTTCATTTGCCCTCTGTTGGCCATGTCTGCCTCCTGCCCCTCCCCGGTGCCTTCTGGGTGTTTTGGCCATGTCCTGGACTTGGCATCATGTCTGTAGTGCTGACCCAGGCTGTGGTCTTTTGGTCCGATTCCCTTCTGTGGTCCCGCTCCCGTCATGTCTGTTTGGGGCCTTCCTGGACCACAGGGGGTGGTTGGTTGGCTAGCCATGGCTGGGAATCCACTGTGGTGATTTGGGACCACATAACATCTGAAATCACCCCTAGTCAACACCCCTGCACAATGCAGGAAATCCACAGCTACAGAATCCCTGACAGATGGCCATTATTATTATTATTATTATTATTATTATTAAACATTTATAAAGCGCCAGTAAGAACCTGGCGCTGTACAGAACATATAATCAGCTGCGGTCCCTACCTGTGGCTTACAATCTAAAAGACAAGGAGGGGGAGACAAGGAGAGGGGACAGCGGGAGAGACATGGGAGAAGACAAACAAACATTCAGGCGGATGCGAAGTCTCAGG